>CM031237.1:631926256-632391192 GCA_018340775.1 Taxus wallichiana var. yunnanensis | reverse complement strand
ATGATGACATAATGAGAGACAATTTTAAGAAAGGCACATTGTCCATTACGAGTGAGATCAACATGTAAAATGGACTCGGGAAATATAGTCTGCATATTGCTTATACAAAAGGTCATGAGTCGGGAAATAGTTATGATAGAGTAAACTTCACGAGGTAAAGAACAGGTTTATTGTAGCCTTTATATGGTGACAAAGATTTTGGAGTCGGTTGGGAAAATCGAGATATTTGAGAAGCCAAGCGAGCCATGGTATTCGCAAATTTATTGGTAGAATGTGGGGTAGTTTGAAGTGTATAACGGTTAAAGGTGGTCAAAATTATGTCTATGTGCTACTTATAATTTTTAAGGATCTCATTCGACAATCGGTACATACCATTGACTTGGTTTATGACCAATTGAGAATCCCCAAAGATATTGATTATCTTAACATATGAGGCATATGCAGTCTAGATACCCAATATGAGTGCTTCGTATTCCGCAATATAGTTTTTACAATCAAAATCAAGTTTAAAAGAAAAAGGCATAGGTTCACCCTCAAGAGGAATGAGGATAAGACCAGCCCCACCCCATACCGACACTTTGAGCCATCAAAGAAGAGCATCATTTGGAAAGCAGGTTCGTGCCTAGGGAAAGGGTAGCTATAGACTCATCTGGGAAGTTGAAGTTAGATGGTTGATCCCCCAAAAGAGGTGCGTTGGCTAGTTGGTCAGAAATTACCTAGCCCTTAACGGAATTTTGATGAATTAATTCGAGGTCGATGTCGGAAAGAAGCATAAGCCAACGTGTGGCATATTGATGTTGATAGGGTTTGGCATACATATAGTGTAATGGGTCAAGTATTAGTAATGATGAAGGTTTTTGATTGAGTAGGTAATGGTGGAGTTTGGTGGTGACAAAACTAAGCCTAAGAAGAGTTTTTTAGCATGGGTATATCTAGTTTTGTAGTCAAGAAGGGTGTGGCTTATGTAATAAACCGCTTGCTCTCAATGTTGTTTGTCACGATGCGCGAGTATGACACCTAGAGAATGGTCAATGGCAGAAATATATAGGTAAAAGGGTTGGTCATCCTTAGGAGGAATGAGCACTGGTGGTTGAGTGAGGTATTGTTTTAATGCCTCAAAGGATTTATGGCATTCATCATCCCATTTGAATGAAGTGTCTTTCATGAGAAGATGATGAAATAGGTGACGATGGTTGTAAAGATGTGAGATAAAGCGAGCGAATAGATTGTAACTTTCCTTGTAGGCCTTGAATTTTACAAAGATTAGTAGGTGGAGGCATTTCCGAGAATGGCCTTGTTTAGTAGGATTGACTTCTATACCACGTAAAGAAACAATGAAACCCAGGGTTTTTCAAAAGTACCACAAATACGTACTTCCTTGGTTGAAGGCGTACACAATACTTGATAAGATGGTCAAAGATGAATTTAATTATGGAAAAGTGTTGAGTTCAATGTTTATATTTGTCTAGAATATCATCTAGGTAATCTTCTAGTATGTGATGCATGATGTCATGGAAGATGTAAGTCATGGCTTTCCGATATGTAGCACCAACATTTTTGAAGCCAAAAGACATGACTCGATAGCAGAAAGTTCCCTAAGGGGTGATGAAAGACGTCTTGTGTTGATCTTCTGGAGCTAGTAATATTTGATTGTAGCCCAAGAAACTATCCATGAGTGATAACATTTCATGGCGAGCAGTGAGATCAACTAGTTGGTTGATGCCTAGTAGGAGGAAATTGTCTTTGCGACAAGTGAGGTTGAGGTCATGGAAGTCTATGAAAATACGGAGTCCCCCTGTCGCCTTTGTGATAGGAACAATGTTATAAATCCATTGGGGATAGTCAATGGGTAGAATGAAGGAAACCAAGAGAAGGCTCTTAAGCTCTTCTTTAAATAGAAAAGCAATGCAAGGATGCATTTTTTTGTAGGTTTTGTTTGATGGGTTTGGCATCGGGAGTGGTTATGATGTTATGGACCATGATTTTGGGTCAATCTTGGGCATATCAACATAGGACCAAGGAAAGGTGTTGTTATGGTCCCAGAAGGAAAGAGGTGAAGGCTTCTTGTTGAGTGGCATCTAAGGATTGGCCAATCTTTAGAATGTGTGGGTCATCCGAGTGTTAATGTTGATGTCAATGGTCGATTCATTCAACATGGTTTACGTATCGATGGGTAACAACCGATGCATATAAGAGTCTTCCGCACTAAGGTAGGTGAGGATGGACTCATGATCCCGACATTGAACTACGCTAATAGAAGGTGTATCATCATTGATCATGTCAGGATATAGGAATAAGAGAGAAGAGGGAGCTTCACCATCACATTGATAGGTCAGAAGTCCTAGGGAAATGGTTTTTATGAAAAAAAAGTTAGGAGGAATAGATTTGGGATCTATGGACTTCGTGGGTGAAGATGGTAATGTGGGTGAATGAGATGGGGAAGATTTCCCATCCTGAATGAGGTCAATGCGAACCTTCTTGGAAGGTGGAGCATCAAAACCAATGCCACTACGGTCATTGTGTTTACGATAGGTATAGGAAATGACAGTATGGCAGCCCTATTCGTAAAAGCTGAAGCTAAATCCTTTCCATGCGCACTAGTGGAGGAAAGTGTGAGTAAAGTAGCGGTTAGTGAGGGAGTGTAGGTCAGATGAAAATGGTTGGGTTTGGGATGGAGGTTCAGGTTTATATGTGGACATATCAAGTCACCCATATGTTATATTAGTGTGAAGGTGGGGAGGACCATAACAAAAAACCTCTCCTATGTGGATGTCATAAATGGGGTGTTGGCATAGGCTCCCATACTCTTACGGGGTGAGGAAGTTGTTGATATTGTATAGGCGGTATTCCCCTAGAGTGAGGCATTGAAAAACACCTTCTAAGGGATTAGTAGTCAGTATGTGGGTAGTGGGGATGGACGGATCACTAGATGATGGGGAAACAGGTGAGTCAACGGTAGAGGTTGCAGCAGCAGTAGTGGGGATAGCAAGGTTATATTTATAAGAGGTGGTGTCAGTTTTGGTGGATGGGCTTGTAGATGAAGGTTAATTATGGATAGTGGCAGATACCTTGACCTTGGTGGTACAAGCACATCATTAGTCACGGTATAACATGTTACAGGTCTTGAAAGGTGATAGGTCGAAGGGATGGTGTAATTATGTCCCTCGTGTTCAAATTTGAGGAAATGGTGTCAATTCAAAGGGACATAACACATGGCATGGATCTAAGGTCAGCCAAACAACATACTATAATATAACTCCCCTCTAGGACATAAATTTTTTTGGGATAGTGCGGGGACCTACGCGAACATGGAGAATGATGGTGCCTAGGGTAGAGATCATGGCATCATTAAAGAAGTGCAGCATAACCGGGTTACCATGCATGTAATTGGCAGGTATTCACATTTGGTCATATGCATGGGAGGAGATGATGTTTATACTAGCACCACCATCGATCATAATGTGTTGTATGTGTATATTATTGATAAATATGAAGATGAAAAGAGTGGGGTCGGGGTCATCAGACTGGAAGGGAGTGATCTCTTCATTTGAAAATCTAAGGGTGACTACTTGGCGAGTAGGTGGAGGCGTAGAGGAAGGAGATGACCTAGTGAGAGAGGCTACATGGTGGGGGTAATGATGGAGGTTATGGGCATGGGGTCATTTGGTAAAACCTCAATAGATTGAAGGACCTCCATGAGGGCTTGACGATGTGACTCAAAGGTTTGAGAACGAAGTCGTATAAGGAGATTTTGAGGGGATTGGTTTAGTTTTTTAGCATTGTACGATGTGTGACCCCATCGGAAATAGGATATGCATGACCTTGAATGGTGACTTATGGTATGGGTGTGGATGGTATGTTGGGTATAGTGTTAGTTGATGGGCTAGCTGCTTTTTCCTTTCCCTTGTATTTCAAAGCATAGGTGGTAATGTCAACCATGTTAATTTTATTGGAAATGCATGGAGAGGGTGTGTTATGGAAGGTATAGTGGCATGAGGGACAAAAACCTTATGAGGGATATGATCCTTGTGAAATGAGTAAGGTGTATTGGCATTTGGGTTATGGTTTGGCCAACTCTCTTATACTGAGACCATGTTAATCTCAAATCTTGAGAGTGGATCGAAGGGCTATGGGGGTGGTGATTTTGGGCACTAAGTAGGTAATGGAAGGAGATCTAGGGAAATTAGTGAAGGTGCAATGGGGTCCTCTTCAAGAAGATCATCGTCGTCAAAATTTTCTTCAGGAGGACATAATTTGACAAGAGTGGTTTTCAAAGCCTTATAGTTCTTGACATGATGTCTGACACACTATAGTAGTAGTGCAAATTTTAGTTTGTCAAACCCTTTTTGTTTGGGTTTGAGTGGGTCGTAAGGTCTAAGAGGTGGTAAAGTGATGACATAAGTTTTGAGGAGATTGGCTAATATTTTTTCATAAGATCCTACTAGTGGATCAAAATGGGAGGTGAATGTGGGTTTGGGTACAGGTATGATTAATTGCAGAGGAAGAGGCTTTTTAGGGGAATGGTTTGGTTCACTAGTTTGGTGTGTTGAGAGGTCTTCAATCTTTGTTGCATCTGCTTGGGCATGGGTATAGTAGAAGAGCTAGGGATGGAAGGTCAGTTGATTTAACTACCTTATTGAAGGGTAGCTGATTCTTAGCTTTAGGTTGCACCTTTTTGGGAAAAGGTGACATGGGTGTATGAGATGTGGAAGGAAAATCAAATGTTGGAAGAGGATGGGTGACCCATGGGGGTAACCAAGGTTCTATGAAGGTGGTCAGTAGAGGTTGGTTAGAATGTGTGAGTGAAAGAGAAGGAAGTTTCATCGGTAGTGAAGAAGTTATGGATGGTAGTGGAGGTATGGGTCATAAGAAGGCTACGAGGTGAGGGAAGAAGTTGTGTGGATATCTTGGGTATATTATAAGTCTAGGATGTGGAGATGGGCTACTATGCTCTTGGTCTTTCTATGGAAGGAGGTTTCTTGGACAAGGTCAAGGGGTGAGGTTCTAAGATGGAAAAAAAGATGTGAAGGTGATGATGGTGTGGTAGGCGAGGTTGTTGTATGAGGTCTAGGAGGTTGGGTCTTATTTTTGTGGGGCCAGGGTAATTTTAGTGTTAGTTTTGGAAGATATGGCTAAATCTAATTTGATCGGTCGATGAGTAAGGCTAGATGACCCCTAAGGTAGTAATAGGTTTAGGTAAGGGAGATGATATAGGTGTGGGTAGGTGTTTGGGTGTAGATGTATGTTGGGTTATGGGAAGAGGTGTGAGTTGGGCCATGGGTGGTGACATGGAAGGTGTTGCAATAGTTGTGGTTGTGTTTTTCTTGTTACTTGAAGCACTTTTGGGTAGATAGTGGAGGTGTGGGTGAGTGATAATTACATTTGTGTTGATCTGGAAGTAGAAGGTGTCCCCAAAGTAAGGATCTATCAACCTAGTCTAAGTGATTGGCCAAGTGTGAAAATGGTATTTTTGTAAGCGGGTCCAACATGGATCAAGTAGTAATTCCTGTAAAATGTGTTTGAGGTAGAGGGACATGGCTAGCTTCAGACTCTATGGGTAAGAGAGCCGAAAGTAGATCAACAAGATCTTGAAGGTCTAATGGTGAATGGTCATATAAATACAATGGTATTTCTATAGGATCCTCTATGGGTAGAGGAGGGGATGGGTCGAATGAGGTTGACTCTCCTTGTGATGGTGTATGTTGTTGACATGTATCTTCTGTGAGTAGGAGAGGTGCTACTGACAAATACTCGAAATTTGAGGGGTCAAAGGTGGCATGCTAATTATGGGCTCTTCCACAAGTGAAGGATAAATTGAAGGGGGTTCCTTTGTGGGTGGAGGAATAGATGAAATAGGTACTTGTGTAGGTAGGGGAGCTCGAGCTAGGATTTTTATATGGAAGAAACATGAGGCAATTAGGAAGCAACCTGGTATGTAAACAAAATAGCATAGACATCACATACATTGCTATCATTGTTTGAAGTGTCACCAACTTGGTTGGAAGAAGGGGCATGATTAGGAAATGGATTCTTGAAGATATGTATGTTTTGGTTAGCTGGTGTATTTGAGATATCCAAGACTAGATCTCCATTGTCTAACATTTCTTGGACAATATTCTTGAAAGTGATGCAGTTATTGTCACTATGACCTTTGACACAATGATAGTTGCAAAATTCATATTCCTTATACCATGCGGGCATGGGTCACTAAGGGTCAAAACTAGTATGTGGTTTTATATGTGGAAGGGTAATGACACCAGCCTTCATAAGCTTTTCCAAAATAAAAGAACAAGATTCTCCTATCAAAGTGTACTTTTGTTTTTCTCATCTGAACTGGAAAGCTTGGACGGGAGAGAGATTAGAGGGAGGTTTTTAAGGTTTGATTGATGAGGGAGCCAGCCTTAAGAACTATGGTGTTGGAAGATACTTTGGATTTTGAATAGTTGTTTTGGGATTTTGAATATGAAGAAGCATCAATTTATTTAAACGTGATGTTCTTGTTACGAAGTTGAACTTTCTTTTCTTCGATAGCATGAATTTCCAATTTTTGTGCCATGGTGAATGCCTTGTCAAAGCGTAAGAGGTCTGCACTGCGGTTGGTGAGATGTGTCTTGCAGACAAGCCCAAGTAAAAAATCTATGATTTTATTTTTAGGTAATTAAAATGTGAGCTGGTTAATTAGGCTACGCCAAATGTGAGCAAAAATTTAGAGATAGACTCATCATCGTGATAAATTGTCGTGTGGAATAAAGATCAGTCATGGTAACCTTCTTAACAATGTTGATGGAAAAGTGATCTAAGGATGCTTGGGCTACTTGATTAAATGAGTAGATGGAGTGTCTTGGTAGCCCACTATACCGATCAATATAGGTCTTATGCAGGACATCGGGAAGGTTTGTAGGAGTAAAGCATCATCATGAGAAATTAGGTAACACCCATGTTTGAAATACCACAAATGTTGTTGCGAGTCTTCTTTACTATCGAAATAGTTGAATTATGGTATTTCCTAATGTACAAGGTATGGGAAAATAGGGATGGATGGATGAATGGGATCATTATAGATTTCATCATAGGTGATAGAATTGCGTGAACCCAAAATTGATGCTTCCTGTGTCTGCATCCTTTCCATCATCAATTTGATGAGGTCATTGGTAGGTTTTGATGGAAGGGCACCTCTGTGGAATAAGGGGGTTGTTATTGAACCTGTGATGTGGGCGGAATTCCATTGTATGGTGATGTTAAATAGGGTGGTTAAGAATAGGGGAATGATATATAGGGCATGTATCTAGAATGGGTGATAGATGAGATAGGGGTTGTTCATAGTATGTGTATGTAAAATGGCAGTCATAGTGACTCTAGTAATGATTGGGGAAGTGTTTGTGCGATGGAGAGGATAAGATTCGGGGAATGGAGTAGGGGTCATCGAAACCATAAGTGGTTGTGTTACAATGGTTTTTGTGAGACAATGGGTGTGGGCGGGTTATGGTCCGGTTGGTAAATGAGGGGACAATGAGATACTACAAGTGTAATTGATCATGTAGACACAATGGTCATAGCAGGTATGGGTCATAGCTATGAAACCACCGGGGTGAAATAGGTGAAGGTAATGTCACATTATTAGGGGCTGATGTAGAACCAGGGATAATGGTAGGAGAGATGGATATAGGAATGCCATATATCAACCGACCGGAGGAGTCAGTGGAAGAGTGGGAAAGGTATAGTTGTAAGGCCGTGGGATTTTGATCAAGGAGTCGTGAAAATTCCTCATCACTGCGAAAATGGTGGTAGGTAGGGTTGGATCCATGGGTGATAGGACAAAGGGTGGTGAAGGACTAGGTGGGAGTGGTTGATGACTTACATGAAATATAAGAGCGTTAGCTTGATTGCAAGTCAACACCATGTGAATGAATGTATATCAAGTGATGTTGTATCTTGCAGGTGACATAGGGAGTAATGAGAATGAAGAAAATAGGTGTCTATAGGTGGATTTGGGTAATATATCAGTTGATATTCAGTACAGGGTAACCAACATTGGTTAAGGATGACTGATGCCAATTCAAGCGTAACCGAGGTGTGAGATAGGAACAATTTTAGCGAATGAGGTAAAGACTGGTGATGGTCAGATGAACAAGTTGTATGATGAAATTTTATCAAAGCCTAAAGATTAAAGATACTAACATGAAATCTGACAATAAAGAAAATGAAATAAGGATTCTTTAGGCAATTTAACCCAAAATAACATAAAACTGATTCTAGTTAAGCAAAACCAATGTCGGTCAAGGGTAACCAATGTCGGTTACTGTGAAAATTGGAAAATGTGGAAAAATGGATTGTTGTGAATTTTAGTGAGATACATAATCAACCCAGAGGTCTGGAGATGATGGAATGAAGTCATGATACACTCAGAAGAAGTCAGAATACTCCAACTATGATTGTGGAGTGTGTAAGGCAATAGAATGGAAAAATGGAGAAGTCTATCCTCAAAACTCAAAACACATGTCAATCAAACACTAAAAACACAAACCTAACAAGTGATTTTTAATGTGTTGAGATTATACTATTTATAAAACTAAATCATGAATTTAGAATAGATTTTTGGTGAGGAAGGCTTCTTACGAAGAAGGATATTTAAAAGGAGAGGTTTCAGGTATGTTATGGCGGGGCGGGTCTTTTTAGGTAATGACTTGATAGAAGTAATGAGTAGGGAGTACCTTCCTATCGGATCATGTGATTACTAACAAGTGTTCTTAGGTAAGATGTTGTTTAAGAAAGATATATATATTTCATTTATGTGTAGTTTGGTAAGACACACACACATAGAGAATTTGCTTTCTACGATTCTTTGTGTCAACCATCAGCTGGGCATGACTTATAGCATATAGGTTTCCCTCATTTTAATGTGAGCTAAATGTGGCAAATTAGAATGTAATGCAACTAATTTTAAGCCCAAATCAAAAAGATCACGTGTTTCACTCGGAATGACTCGTTCCTATAGAAATAGATAAGAGTTAGGTGCTAGGAGGAATACCTGTAGAATGATAAGATGGTGTGCGCGTACCGTAGAGAAAGATCAGGCTGATTGCGAAGAACTCCTTTTTGTCTTGGAAGGACTACTGCAAATAAGAACACAAGACCATAAGATTTGATTAAACAATAAATGAGGAAATTGCTTGGGCCAGGAAATATAAAACTTCCTTTCGAAGGTGGTGGTTTCCTGCTAATATAAATTAACGCAAAAGAGGCGTAAAGTATCAATTAAATTGTTTCGTTGAAGCTAGGTAGGGAAAGGCTGGTTTTCTAGTTTTGATCAGAGGAACCAATGGCGGTTCCTGATAGCCGATGCTGGTTACTGATAACCGATACCGGTGGGTTCTAGGATCTTCTTAGTAGCTATGGTGTTTTGTAAGGCTGGTTTATGGATGATATTAGGAAATGGGATGATTAGAAGCAAAAGAATAATGATTAGATGTAATGACACGTTGGGTAGTAGATTCAAGAGACGGATTTAGGAGGACTGAAATTCACAGAGCATAAGAAATGTTATAACAGAGGACATGCAAGATGTGACTTACTCATTTTGACAAAGATGCAAGTTGATCTCCTTGGTTGTAAACACTTCTGGTATTTCCACTCGTCTCTGCTCTATCAAGTGAAGATCTGGCCTCTGTTTTTCACTCGCAATGCTCTCTGTTGATCCAGAAATCCTTTGACTGATCTCCAAAAATGAAATTCCGATCCGTTGTTTTGGTTTGGGGAGCCCATTTACAAGGAACCGATGGCGGTTACGTAAGCAATGATCGAGTAGGAACCGGCATCGGTAAGGAAAAAGTAGGCTATTTTTAGTAAAATAGCCCACCTTCCCTACTTTTCTCCCGAGAGATCAGTTGCGGGCTTGGTCAAGTGGCTAGAAGGTCGGCTTTGGGTGCGAGTAAGGAGGCATTAGTTATGGATGTGAGTCTAGACCAAGTCATGGGTCTTAATTAGGTTAGTTTAGGGTTAGGGCTAGGTCATGATGAGGTGGCAAAGTGAGGTGGCGGGTAAGGTGATGTGGATTTATCAATTATAAGGTAATTAATAAATAATTGTGTAAGGTTTAGGTGATGAGGTTAGATTGCGAGATGAGATGCGGGTCACAAGGGGTCGTAAGACACAAATTTGGTGTCTACATTAGCCCCTTATTGTTGTGTAGCTTGTTTTGTAAAGCTGCACGGACAATAATATGAAGTGGTTACTCCTGTTAAGGGTATAGGTAATCCCCCTCAAATCTATCACAGATTGAGTGAACGAGAAATCAGGGATAGGGTTGATAACGGGTAAATGGGGTAGAGGGGATGGTAAGATGGTGGGGTAGGTTCAAGGAAGCAGACGCATATTGAAATGCCATAGAAAGCACTAGGGTACATGATTTGACGAGAAAACCAAGCGGTGCGAGGCAAAGGTCGATAGTTTATCCAAACAAGGGTGATATAATCCTAGTATCCAAGGCATGGGAAGTAGCCCCAAGGTATATAACGGTAAGGTACAGAGCGTTTAGGCATGCTCGGCGGTACCAAAAGGTTGGTTTGGTTGAGATAAACGTCACGGTCAGGTGCGGGCAAAGTTGGTCGACGAGATCAAGTCAAGGACCCTAATCATGCTAAAACACGAACAGGTGAGCTCGATTGAACAAAAAACTACCGGATGGGTGGATAAAAGTGTATGGTGTTGATTTTGGGTAAGGGATGGAAGTGGTGCGGCCGTGGGTCGGGCCAAGTTGTTGGTTGCGGCCTTAGGTCGGGCCGAAAAGGATAAAGGAGGCCTTGGGTCGGGCCAAATAGTGAGGGCGAGGCCTTGGGTCGGGCCAATTGGTAGGTTGAGGCCTTGGGTCGGGCCAAATTGGTAGGGCGAGGCCTTGGGTCGGGCCAAATGGGTAGGGCGAGGCCTTGGGTCGGGCCGAATAGGTAGGTTGAGGCCTTAGGTCGGGCCGAATAGGTAGGTTGAGAGGCCTTAGAGTCGAGGCCAAAAGGTAGGTTAAGGCCTTAGGTTGGGCCAAATAGGTAGGTTGAGGCCGTAGGTCGGGCCGAATAGGTAGGTTGAGGCCTTAGGTCGGGCCAAATAGGTAGGTTGAGGCCTTAGGTCGGGCCGAATAGGTAGGTTGAGGCCTTAGGTCGGGCCGAATAGGTAGGTTGAGGCCTTAGGTCGGGCCGATTGGTAGGTTGAGGCCTTGGGTCAGGCCAAATTGGTAGGGCGAGGCCTTGGGTCGGGCCAAATGGGTAGGGCGAGGCCTTGGGTCGGGCCGAATAGGTAGGTTGAGGCCTTAGGTCGGGCCGAATAGGTAGGTTGAGGCCTTAGGTCGGGCCGAATAGGTAGGTTGAGCCGTAGGTCGGGAGAGGTGATTAGTAGGTTGAGGCCTTGGGTCAGGTGAATAGGTAGAGTTAAGGCCTTGGGTCGGGCCAAATGGTTAGGCGAGGCCTTGGGTCGGGCCGAATAGGTAGGTTGAGGCCTTGGGTCGGGCCAAATAGGTAGGTTGAGGCCTTGGGTCGGGCCAAATGGGTAAACAAATGGTGTTCAGCAAAGGTGGATATAGGCGATATGTGGTTAAAAAGGGGCAAATGGTAAATAGGGGCAAAAAATATTGGGGGAAAGTTGGCAGAAAAACCGATGTCGATTCTACATGACCGATATCGGTCAAGGGACCGATACCGGTTCATTAGGGCAAAATGAAACCGATATCGGTTATGGGCGAAAAACCTATAAAAAGAAAAATACGGCTTGTCATTGTCACTTTGTTATTTTGAAAACCAAATTGACTTGTCTGACGTGGAGAGTTGAGATTGGCGGTTTATTGAGTGAGGTGGAGCTATTTTTGGAGGAGAGAGATGCGAGGCTCGAGGCGGGGTTGAGGATGAATGATAGTGTTCCAGTAGCTATTATCACGAATCCGAAGCGGATGTAACTCCGGTGAATGGACATTGATAAATCGTTTGGGGTTAAGTGGAATCCGCTATTATTCACGAATTGCACGTAACCATGCTATGTTACAGGTGTTGATTGAGAGATGGAATCTTGAGAAAATACCTTCTATCTACCAACAGGGGAGATGACAGTAACATTGGAAGATGTGTTCCGTATTTTGAGACTCCCTATTACGGGAGAACCAAAGATATCGAGGCACTACCTAGTGCGGCACGGGGAGCGATAACAACAGTATTTGGTCCATACGCACGAGATTTGACACAGCGAGGCTTATCATTTACGTATGGGGTAATGTATGTAGCACACCACGAGAAGACAAGGTTAGCAGTGATATTAATGATAGTGGTAGGGTATTATGCATTACCGAGGGGCGAAGGGGAAGATTTCCAAAGGCATTGATGTGTGTTATCCTGGGGAGATGATAGAAAGGAACGTGACTTTTGCATGGGCACTGCATATTTGGCGGAGCTATACGAGGGGTTTATGGGCTTGTAGGCGAAATCACATAATGACCTTTGGATTGTTCATACTTATTACCTGCTGTTGGGCCTATGAGCACATTGTTTGTGTGCGGCAATAGGCCGATCGATCAGAAGCGAGAGAGACCGGAGTATAGAGGTTGGGATTGAGCCAGGTCGTCCGAGAGAATAAGAGGCAAGATCTCGAGTGCCAGTGACGGGTGACATCGAGTATTACAGGTAGGTATGGGAGAGGGTGACGGTTGCGGATATCTGTTGGAGGCCTTACAGGAACTATATGGTAACCGAGAACATAGGCGAGGAGTTGAGAGGTGTAGAGCGATTGAGGTGGATTGCGGGGCACGAGGCCGAGTGAATATGAGAGGATTCCTATAGATCGCGTGCGCGACAATTTGGATTTGTGCGAGATATACCCAGCTTATAGACCATAAATGAGGATCGACGCCGAGGCAAAGCATTCTCACCTCCCGGCCAACACCTCCGAAGGGCCCGAGGAGATAGCAGCCGATCGCGAGTGTAATGGATGTCGAATGACAGAGGCCTATAGGTTATGGTGGGTAGCAGAGCTGCGAGGTATACGCGATCACCCTGACATAGCTGTGATTACAGAGAGAGGATAAATCTGCAGCGTTTGGTTCAGTAGCTCAAACGCAGTGAATGAGACAAGAGGATTGTTAGTGGTTGCCAGAGTCATGGGTGGGGAGACTAGAGGCTGGAGTCCTCCATGCGAGAGGCGTATTCATATGTTACTGAGAGAGATTGGCAGATCAGTGGGCGGTACCAATAGCCGTGGTACCTTTGAGGACAGAGAGGCCCCGGCGAAGAGGGTCGCGATCACGATCATCACCTAGTTCGGGATGAGGCGTGAGGGTCTGAGTAAATGTTAGCAAGGTATAAGAATAAATAAGGATGCCGACCTGCGTGTCGATGATAGAGAAGATGTATTTGTTTAACATCTAAATAAAGCTGAATATGTATGTTGATTTGAGTTACGATAAAAATAAGAATGTTTGTGTTTTGATTTTCGGTGTTTTGAAAAAGGATAAAGAGGAATGTGATTAAATAGAAATACACAGAAATATTTATTATACCACACATGATAGATTATGGTAGGGGATGGTCGAGCTAACCTTGGGAGACCCCATGTCTCGAAGTCTTGCCTACATAGCCCATTGCACAAAGCAAGGAGGGCCTCGAGACCGATGTAGTTCTCCCTTAGGATCGGGGGAGAGGCGTCGAGGCAATTTAGTACGGTTTAGGCAATTGGTTGGTTGGTAAAAATATTAAGATTGGTAAAGGTAAGGTTGATGGTGTTGGTAATGAATTGGTGATGTTGTAAAAGGTATAAGGGAAGCGAAAGTTAGCCTACCCAAGTAGAAGGGAACCATGTCCTGATTAAGGTCAACACACAATCCTAGATGCGAGGAAAGCGAGAAAAGAGTGCTCCGTAGGTGAAAAGAGATAAACAAACCACACAACGTAGAACGAGCTTGGAGCCCTAGGTACCGTGCATAGACGAGAAGTCAATAGGTGAAAAGAGTTGTGTGATCACAACCTATCAGGTGTACGTTACGTCCCTTGAGTTGAAACAAATGGTGAGGTGAGGTGGATGATATAGCTGAGGTACGGAGAACTTATTACAAAGTGAGTGTTACGGCGAAAGAGAACCTACCCTAAATAGACAAGTCCATGACCCAAAAGGTTCTTTTGAATGAGGCTTTTATTTGATTGAATGTAGACCGATCGATGCGGGAAGTCTACTCTGAGGATATTGATTGTACTATTCTTGAGGTCTTCACGAAGGCTGATCAATGAGAAGCTTCGATAAAGGCGACATGTATAGCTGTCCTTTCTTAGGGGAGATGATCTATTTATAGTAACAACAATAGTTTGGCATATAGCTGTCCTTCAAGGAGCAGGTCTATATTTAATTTAGATGACTAGATGTTCTTTTAGCGTGAAGCATCTAGTTTAGTAGGAAGTTTGACTCAAGAAAATCCCATAAGAATACGGCTTATTTTAATACTTTGAAGTCATGGACTAGACTAAAAAGGGGAAGGCATCATCAAGGGGAGGTGAGGAGTGATTTTGATTTTATTTTGAGATATAGAAAACAAAGTGTATGTAGCGGTAAATGAGCTCAAGGGACGAGCAGTAGGTAGATAAGAAGTGATATAACACTAGATTCAACAGTAGAATGGTCGAAGATGCAAGGCATTAAGGGGTTCAGGCTCAGGTTTACCATTAAGCGAAGCTAAACGATAAGTGCCTGATCCATAGGTGTGAGTGATTATATAAGGCCCAATCCAATTGGGAGCAAATTTTCCACGTTTTCTCTTTTCTAGTTTGGTGACATGTTGATTCTCTTTGAGGACAAGATCACCAACCTTAAAGATACACTCATGAAGTCGCTTATCATAAGCACGCTTGATGCGTTTTTGATAGATTTGAAGGTGATCAAGAGTGTAAGGCGGCGTTCGTCAAGAAGCTCCAATTGGGATAACCGCTCTTGATGGAAATCATCATTGGTGAGAATATCCTGAAGAGATATTCTAAGGGAGGGTATTTGTATTTCGAGAGGCAAAACAGCCTCGGTACCGTATACCAAAGAAAAAGGTGTGGCATTAGTAGAGGTACGAATGCTAGTACGATAAGCCCAAAGGGCAAAGGGAATGTGATCGTGCCAATTTTTGCCGGAGTCATTGACAACTTTCATGAGGATTTTGGTTAGGGTTTTATTAGAAGATTCAGCCTGACCATTGGCCTGTGGATAGTAAGGTGATGAGAAACTAAGTTTGATACCAAAGTTGTCACAAAGGTCTTGTAACAACTTGTTTTTAAAATATTTACCATTATCTGTTATTAGGCGATGAGGAATACCAAAACGACAGATAATGTGATGGTTAATGAATTCAACAATTTTTTCTTTTTTGATTGAAATGAGTGGAATATCCTCCACCCATTTTGTGTAATATTCGGTCGCTGTGATTATCCAACAGTGACATTGTGAAGAGGTCGGGTGAATCTCACCAATAAGGTCTAAACCCCATTGTGAGAAGGGCCAAAGATCTCGAACGACCTGGAGCGGGTGGCTAGGAGTATGTTGAAGGTTGGCATGTTGCTGACACATAACACAACGCTTAACATATTCGTAGCAGTCGTTATTGAGAGTAGGCCAATAATAACCAAGGCGAAGGATTCGTTTGGCCACGGCAAGGCCGCTAAAATGTCCACCACAAATACCGTCATGGACCTGTTGGATGGTATGAGTGGCCTCCGCGCCAGTTAGACAGCGAAGGAGGATGCCATCAAAGCCACGTTTATAGAGGAGTCCCCCCATGACAACATAACGTGAAACACTTTTAAGAAAAGCACGTTTGCCGTTACTAGTAAGGTCAGGTGGGAGGACAGAGATTGTAAGGTAGTCGTGAAATTGGTGGTACCAGGTATCCTGCGAACTAGTAGACACAGTATTTATCGTACAAACTACCGGGGTTGAATAGGATGGGACAAAAAGTTGTTGGACCATGACGAATAATTCAGAGTCAGTTGGTGCGGCGGGAATTTGCGAGGCTAAGCAAGCCATAGTGTCCACAAATTTGTTAGTGGAGCATGGAATGGTTTGTATAGAATAGTGAGTAAATAAGGCTAGAAGTGAATCCACGTAGTGTTTGTATTTTTGAAGTTCCTCATTTTTGCATTGGTAGACGCCCATAACTTGATTGACTACCAATTGAGAGTCGCCAAAAATGTTGATAGATTTGATGCCTAAGTGTAACGCAACTTGGGAGACCTGCAACAAGGGCCTCGTATTCGCCTGTATTATTAGTGCAAGGAAATCAAGCCGGAATGAAAGAGGCATAGGTTCAGCGTCGAGAGGAATGAGAACAACGCCGGCTCCTCCGCTGCGCTGGCATTTAGATCCATCGAAGAAGAGGGTCATTTGATACAACTCTTCCCGGAGTGAAAGAGTGGCGATGAGTTCGTCGGGGAAGGTAAAATTGGTAAATTGTTCCCCAGGTAAAGGGGCCTCCGAAGTTGGTCTGCAAGAGTTTGTCCTTTGATTGACTTCTGTTGTACGAATTCAAGGTCAAGGTCAGTGAGGAGCATAAGCCATCGAGCGATACGTTGGTTTAGATGCGGTTTGGCGTACATATAATGAATGGGGTCTGTGTTGGTGATGACAAAAGTTTTGTGATTCAGGAGGTAATGTCGGAGTTTGGTGGCTACAAATGATAGGGCAAGGCACAATTTTTCTACATGTGTATACCTAGTCTCATAATCCACGAGGGTACGACTTATATAATAAACGGCCTGTTCTCGTCGTGCCGAATCCCGATGTGCGAGCATAGCACCTATAGCATGGTCAGTGGCGGAAAGATAAAGGTAGAAAGGGCGGTCGTCCTGGGGTGGGATAAGCATGGGTGGCTGCAAGAGATAGGATTTGAGAGCTTCGAAGGCTTGGTGACACTCCTCACTCCATTGAAAGGCAATGTCCTTTTTAAGAAGGTGATGAAAAGGTTGACACCGATCCGAGAGTTGGGAGATGAAACGTCAGATAGATTGGAGCTTACCTTGTAAACTACGCAATTGTTTGAGATTTTTGGGTGGGGGCATTTCTAGGATAGCTTTGACTTTAGATGGATCGACCTCAATGCCATAAAAAGAGACGATAAAGCCAAGAAGTTTTCCCGAAAGAACACCAAAGACACATTTCTTTGGTTGAAGGTAGACAGAATATTGTAACAGGCGATCAAAAATAATGGTTAAAACATCGAGATGTTCACTACCATGTTTAGACTTGCCGAGAAGATCGTCAACATAATCTTCAAGGATAGTGTGCATAATGTCATGAAAAATGTAGGTCATAGCCGCGATAGGTAGCACAAAGCATTCTTAAGGCCAAATGGCATGACACGATAACAGAAGGTTCCCCAAGGAGTTATGAAGGCAGTTTTGTGTTGATCGGCAGGGGCAACCAAAATTTGGTTGTATCCTGAAAAGCCATCCATGAGAGAGAGCATCTCATGACCTGCAGTTAGATCAACAAGTTGGTCAATGCTAGGTAAGGGGAAGTCATCCTTAGGGCAAGCGAGGTTAAGATCCCGGAAATCTGTGCATATCCGAAGTCCCCCTGTCGCTTTAGTGACAGGTACGATGTTAGAAATCCATTGAGGATAGTCAATAGGCAAGATGAAGGAAACAGAAAGGAGTCATTGGAGCTCCTCTTTGACCAAGAGAGCAATGCGTGGATGCATTTTTCTCAATTTCTGTTTGACTGGTTTGGAATCGGGGTTTAGGGTGATGTTATGGACGGCAATGGTAGGATCAATTCCTGGCATGTCAGCGTAAGACCATGCAAAAGCTTGGTTGCGAGCATGGAGAAAGGTAGTAAAGGCGGCTTGTTCTGATGTGTTAAGGGATTGTCCAATCTTCACAATGTGAGGATCCTCCTCCGTGTGGATGTTGATTTCTATAGTAGATTCGTTCAGCATGGTTTGGGTTTCAGATGGTAAGGCTCATTGAATATAAGAATCATCCGCGCAAGGTAAGTGAGGATGGAGTCATCATCCTGGCATTCAACAACATTAATCAAAGGCGAATCCTCTTCGATCATGTCTGGATACAGAAGGGGAAGAGAAGATGGGTCCTCATTATCGCGTTGATAAGTGAGAGGACCTATGAAGATAGCATTTATGAAAAAAAAAAAAAAAGTTAGGAGGGATGGATTTGGTCTATAGATTACGTGGGTGATGATGGCAAAGTGGGTGATGATGGTTTGGTAGGGGGCGTCTTCTTCTTCCAGAGATACGGTGGGAGGTGTCTCTGTGTAGGTGTTTCGGGAAAACCGAGACCACTACGATTATTATGTTTACGGGTAGTCACGGGAATGAGTGTATGTCGGCCTTGTTCGTAAAGGCCAAAACCAAAGCCTTTCCCACGTCACATGAGTCAAGAAGGTGAGGGGCGAAACGACGATTTGTCAAGTATTGAAAATTGGATTGGAAGGAACCACACCAAGAGGAGGTTCAGGGGTAATGGAGGATGCGTCAACACCCCCATACATTAGGTTAGTGCGGCTATGGGGTGGTCCGTAAGAGATTACCTCCCCCACGCGACGGTCGTAGGTGGGATGTGCATGTAATTGTCCGTACTCCTGCGGGGTAGGGAAAGAACTAACGTTATATAGGCGGTACTCCCCAGCGTAAGGCGGCTGAAAAACATCTACTAAGGGTCGGAGGTTGGAATGTTATTGTGGGAAGGGAAGTGGTTTTTGCGATGGTGGTTTCATCAGTTGAAGGCGTAGGCGCGGTTGAGGTGGATGGTTGAGGTACATTTGAAGAGGATGGTTGGGTTGAATTTATGGGTGTCTTGATTGGTATAAGCACATCGTTAGGGCGGTATAACATATTGCAGGTTTTAAAGGGGGGAGGGTCAGCTTTTACGGTGTAGGACTTCCCCTCGTACTCAAATTTTATGCATCTATGTAATGTTGAGGGAACGCATCCCATGGCTCGGATCCAAGGACGACCCAGCAATATATTATATTGGAACTCTCCCTCCAAGACATAGAAGAGTTCGGGTAAAGTACGTGGTCCTACCCGAATGTTGAGGATCACGGTGCCTAAGGTAGAAGTAATAGCGTCATTGAATGACCGCAACAAGATGGGGTTGGCACACATGCAACTAGAAGGGATATTCATTTGTTGGAAGGCTTTTGAAGAGATGATGTTTAGGCTAGCACCCCGTCAATCATAACACGCGTACCGAATGTCCGGATGTAAGTGAGATGAAAAGAAGCAGGTCGGATCTTACGTACCAAAGTCAACAATTTCGTCTTGAGAAACCGATGCAGCAGCTTGTTGTACGAGACGAAGTGGTTGGGGCGGTGGGTTGTTTGGTGAGAAGCAACGTGATTGGGTGTTAGAATGGAGGCGATAGGCGGGGTTTCATTAGGTAAAACCTCTATCCCTTGAAGGATCTCAACGAGAGCTTGTCGATGAGATTGAAGTCGAATGAGATCATACAAATGTCATTTTTACGGGTGATTGGTGAAAGCTGTTTAATCATATTTCGGTGGCAATGCCATTAGAGACGGGATAGGCGGGTCGCGAATGACCACTTTAGGTGGTGGTGCAATCGGGATGTTTGACGGAGAAAGAGATGCGCAGTGTGTTTTCTTTTGCTTTCCCATTGTTTTTACGCGCCTCGAGTATGACACTAATCATATTAATCTCGTAGACACTGAGATAAGGAAGATGGTTGGGATAACTCATGGTCTTCATGAGGTGGGGTTGTAATAATGATAGATCTTGGTGAGGCGGGGACAGATGGTATAGGAGAGGGAATGGAAACTAAAGGTCTCTCCCTTCATAAGTTGTCTTTCTTAATCTTTCTATCCAGGGAGAGGTGGATGAAGGATGGTTTTAGAGCTTTGCATCCCTCCACATCATGTCTGGTGTGCGGTGATAAGCGCAGATTTTAGACTCATCGTAACCCATAGGTCGGGGTTTAGACGGGTCATAAGGTCTAAGTGGAGGTAGGGAAATGGTCGCATTCTCCACCAACATAGTAAGGATTTTGGTGTAAGATCCTTTGAGTGGGTCAAAATCGGAAGAGGATGAGGGTATTGGTTGTGCGGGTTTTGGTAATGTTTGGGCGTGGTTGGTTCGCACGGGTGGTGGTTTAGCCGAGGGGTGTTGATACGTGGTTTTCACTAAACGTGATTTCTTTGGCGCAGAAGCTATGTTGGATGATGAGGCCGCAGATGATGTGGTATCAGAAAACAACCACGGGGAAATAGGAGTGACCGAAAACAAATCTTTTGATGATGGAATTTGTTTAGGGTTGATAGGTGGACAGGATACGCGGAGTGACGGTGTTGCTTATACTCGGAATTTACGTATGGGTGCGGAAGGCCTAGGTTGTTTTGAAGAAAACGCGGGAGGTATGATATATTGATGTAAGGTAGAGGATGGGGTCCCAATATGGAAGGTAGGTATGATGATGATGGTTTTGATTTTGATAGGGGCACGGATTGAGTTTGTCTCCTAGGTGGCGGGACGGATTTATTTTGGATAGATCGAGTCGCTTAGGCAGTGCGTTAGGCCCGGGCATTGGTGAGGTCCAAGCGTAGGGGAAGATCTGGTTAAGTTGATAGAAGTGGAAGGGGCATTTGGTAGAGGTGAGGGGGTGAAGGTGAGAACAGGGGCATTTCAAGCACGTAAACACGGGTATATGGTGGAGACATCGGGATCGGTCATTTGCATTTGAGTAGAAAAGGGGTACTCAAAGCGTTCCCATAGGGCCCTGTCTATCTTCTCGTGGAATGACGGTCCTCACGTGTGAATATGAACTTTGTGCGGAAGAACGGCGGGTTGTGATTCTAGTCCACCGTGGGTGTGACACGGGGGAGGTAGATGAGGCACCTTTGTATCAATAGATGTTAAGAGGTCAACCGGTCGTTGAAAAGATTTAGGCGATGAGGGACTAATAGGTAGGAGGGCGTGTTTGAGGGATCTGTCATGTTTAAAGAATGTGGTGATGTCGGTGTAAGAGATTTCTCGTCTAAGGATGTCAAAAGGAGTGGCAAGCCTTCCTCTTGTGCAGCAAGAGCGGTAGAAGGGACGTTTGGGAAATAGATAAATTAGATAACATCCGCTCTGATCTTGTAGGGATGTGGTGTAAGAAGACTCATCGATGAGAAGAGAAGTCCAGGCGATTAACTCTTTTATGGGTAAAGGAATGATTTCACTTTGGCTTGATGGTGGTGAAGGAGGTTCGAGACTCTGTGTTGGTGGAGAGGCTTGATTCAAAAATTTTTCAATAGAGGCTTTTTTGGTGAGAATCGAAGACTGCATGGATCTCATGAACACTCTCCTCGGCTAAGATATCTTGGTTTAAATTCTTGTTGGACGAGTGATTCGGGAATGGCTTGTTGAAAATTTTCAGATTTCGGTTAGCGGGCGTTAGGATTATCGAGGCTATATCCCCGCATCAACCATTTTCTGCACTATGTTTTTCAACATCTTGCATTTTCATGACTATGTCCTTTACGCGGTGAAAGTTACAAAAGTCATTTTCTTTGTACCAAGAAGGTATTACGTGGGTGGAGTCAAACCCAGTGAGGTTTAACGGGGGCAAGGTAATGGCCCCACTTTGATCAATTTCTCCAGGATGACGCCATAAGTTTCTCCCAAGGGAGTGTAATTGATAGGCTCGGCTTTGTACTTATAGGTGGTTTTTCGGCGGAGTATTGGACGGTGTTTGAGATTTGACCGTTACCGCGTGGACAGCTCCTTTTGATTTAGAAGAAGTGGATGTGTGAGGAGTGGCGGTATTTGGTTTATTGATAGAATCGGGAGTTCGGAAATTGGGGTTTTTGTTCTGTGCAACCGTAATTTCTCCTCTTCTAAGGCTCGAATTTCTAATTTTCGGGCCATAGTAAAGGCCTCGTCGAATGTGCGGAAAGTTTGAATTTGAAGAGTAGGAGAAATGTGCTTAGCACATGCCCGCGTGAAAAGTTCGATAAGTTCAGCTTGAGGCAAGGCATATGTAAGTTGGTTGATAAGGTGCGCCATCGTCCACGAAATCTGCGATAGATTCGTGCCTTGGTGTCGGATGGCATAAAGGTCGAGTGATAGATACTTTCTTGGCAATGTTAATGGAGAAATGATCCAAGAAAGATTGGGCTAGTTGGTTAAAAGAGAAGATCGAGTCTTTGGGTTAAAGCAATCGTACCACTCCAAGGTGGGTCCTGATAAGGACATGGGGAAGGTGCGGAGTAACAAGGCGTCATCATGGGCAATCAAATAACAAGCATGTCTAAATGATCGCAAGTGTTGTTGAGGATCCTCTTTACTATTAAAACGAGTAAATTTCGGCAACTCCCATTGAGGAGGATATGAATGAAGGGGGACAGAAGGGTGAATAGGCTCCGACAAACTTGCTCGTATGTCAAGGTGCTACGACTTCCCAAAGCGAAGCCTCAGGAGTTTTCATTTTGTCCATCATTTGTTTGATGAAATATGTGGTTGGATGAGATGATGGTGCGGTTGTGGTAAACGGAGGCAAGTTGGACCAAGGGCTTTATTTGGACAATGGTGGGGCTAAGTGTTGATAAGGTATGGAGGATGAGTATGTTGGAGCAACAGAATAGGGATGTCCCATATAAGGTGTTGAGGTTCTTTGGATACGTGTATGGGAATGAAAAGGTAGGCGGAGCTTGAAGGAAAGCTCGTGTGAATAGGTGTGCAGAGCAAGTCATGAATGGAGTGGTCCGAAAGAGAGATGAGGTAGGGCGGTTGGTGGTAACGATACGTGGGGTCCAAGATTAACCAAAGGAAAGCTAATCGGGGGTCGTATGAACCTCGAAGCCGTCGGATTGGGAGACGGGGCTAGAGATGCAGAAGTAAGGCGGTGTTATCGGGAGGAGTGGGAGCTAAATGAGCAGCTATACTAATAGGCATGCCAACAAGGAGTGACCATCGGGCGTACTGATCGGGGCATGAGACAAATAGTATTATGCAATGGCTGGGATTAGCATCCAGGAATTTGGCAAAGTCCTTGTCTCCTATAGGAATTTGGGGATCTCATGGTGTCCGTAGGGTTCCCTATAGAATGTGAAGGGGTGATTCGAGCAAAGAGACACGAGCGGGCATGTGAAACCATGGTGGCGGCTTGCTTCCGAGTGATGACAACCATGGACAAGAACACACAAGAAAGTTTCAATCTATCAAGAACAAAAACAACCTCAGAATGATGAATTTGGCGGAGTTCTTTGGTTTGTCGTGGGCTGATGAAGACAGTAACCGATATCGGTTTAATAACCGGTGTCGGTCAGAGAGCAGACGACGTCGGTCAGTTAACCGATGCCGGTGTCAAAAGTCTAGGATAAGAAGATATAAAAGGCTGCTAATTTGATTTTTAGCAACGTTGAGTATATTTGTCAACTTATTGATCACAGAAGACAAAGTATGACAGAGAAAACAGAATTTGAAAACAAGCAAGATGCACACGCAAATCCAGAGACTAACCCTAGGGTTAATTTTAGTTATCGTGGGCTTATGCCTTTAGACGTAAGATGATGTCAGAATCCTAAACAACAAGACCTAGGGGAAATGTCAAGTTTGTTTTGGCTTATAAGGTTACCTCAATCGGGCGGAGGAATACGCGAGAAAATGGGGATGTTTGAGCTATTGTGTTAATTGTGAAGTGATTCGGTATGTGTGTGCGGTGAAACTAGGGTTAATTTCTGTCAATACCATGGATACCACCCCACATGTACGACATTACTTAATCTATGTTCACTAGAATTGAAGAACAACAAGCAGGAATGCAATGCATGTGTTTTAAACCCAAATCAAAAATTATGTTCGATGAAGCAATAGAGATGACTTTCACTAATGCGAAACTAGGAAAGCAAGACAAATTCTTTACGAAATATATAACAAAAGCAGCAACAGCAAGTATGCTTCCTAAAATGAAAATAAGCAAGAGAAAGAAACCCAAAATGGGTCCCACCGGGCGTGCCAAAATGTTTCACTCGGAATGACTCGTTCCTTTTAGAAACAGATAAGAGTTAGGTGCTAGGAGGAATACCTGTAGAATGTCGAGATGGTGTGTGTGTACCGTAGAGAAAGATCAAGCTGATTGCGAAGAACTCCTTTTTGTCTTGGAAGGACTACCTGTAAATAAGAACACAAGACCACAAGATTTGATTAAACAATAAATGAGGAAACTGCCTTGGGCCCAGGAAATATAAAACTTCCTTTCGAAGGTGGTCAGTTTCCCTGCTAATATGAATTAACGCAAAAGGCGTAAAGTATCAATTAAATTGTTTCGTTGAAGTAGGTAGGGGAAATTTGGTTTTGGTTTTGATCGGAGGAACCGATGGCGTTATCGATGATAGCCGATGCGATTCGTTCGATAACCGATACCGGTGGGTTCTAGGATCTTCTTAGTAGCTATGGTGTTTTGTAAGGCTGGTTTATGGATGATATTAGGAAATGGGATGATTAGAAGCAAAAGAATAACAGTTAGATGCAATGACACGTTGGGTAGTAGATTCAGAGACGGATTTAGGAGGACTGAAATTCACAGAGCATAAGAAATGTTATAACAGAGGACATGCAAGATGTGACTTACTCGTTTTGACAAAGATGCAAGTTGATCTCCTTGGTTGTAAACACTTCTGGTATTTCCACTCGTCTCTGCTCTGTCAAGTGAAGATCTGGCCTCTGTTTTTCGCTCGCAATGCTCTCTGTTGATCCAGAAATCCTTTGACTGATCTCCAAAAATGAAATTCCGATCCGTTGTTTTGGTTTGGGGAGCCCATTTACAGGGAACCGATGGCGGTTACGTAACCGACGGCGGTCGAGTAGGAACTGGCATCGGTAAGGAAAAAGTAGGCTATTTTTAGTAAAATAGCCCACCTTCCCTGCTTTTCTCCCGAGAGATCAGTTGCGGGCTTGGTCAAGTGGCTAGAAGGTCGGCTTTGGGTGCGAGTAAGGAGGCATTAGTTATGGATGTGAGTCTAGACCAAGTCATGGGTCTTAATTAGGTTAGTTTAGGGTTAGGGCTAGGTCATAATGAGGTGGCAAAGTGAGGTGGCGGGTAAGGTGATGTGGATTTATCAATTATAAGGTAATTAATAAATAATTGTGTAAGGTTTAGGTGATGAGGTTAGATTGCGAGATGAGATGCGGGTCACTGAGGGTCGTAAGACACAAATTTGGTGTCTACATCACGTTTGATGAAGAAAATGATGAATAAGAGAGAGTATGCTCTTTTACTAAATGCAGAGAGAAAGAAAGAAGAATGATTCCTTTTAAATGCACCAACATAAATGTTTCTTTTAGAGAAATTTGAAATAAGAGAGGAGTACTAGGGAAGAAAATTCTTGTGTGAGCCTTTTAAATTGAAACAAACACATGAATTTCTCCTAGAAATGAAGAAAATGAAATAGAACCCTTGATGGGTCCCACCGGGTGTGCCAAAATGTTTAACCATTTTCTTTACGTTTTTGAATGATGAAACAGATAGGGTTATGGGCTAGGAGGAATACCTATTAAATGGGTTGGTTGGAGGTTGATGCACATGTTCTAACTTCTTGACCCAATGCCGATTGTGAGAGCTTCCTTTTGACTAAGAGGAACTACCTGTAATAGAAAAAATACCAAAAAAGAGAAGTTAAATGATATATGATAGTAGATTGCCTAGCGTATGCTAGTTCTGAGAAGTGTGATACTTCCTAGATGGTTGTCAATCCATTGTTTAAAAAAAATTTAATGCAAGAAATAATTAAATTCCTACGTATTTGATATGATTTAGGTATCTCATTCAAGCACAATAAGAAAATCCAATCAAAATAAGCTAGGCTATAGTTAGATCTAAAGGATGAGGTGATTGTCAAGGTACTTGGACTAGTCGAGTTCTAATTGCAGGGTGTTTAGGTCAATTGGTAGGAGGTTGTTTAGCTCTATTCTTGGGTAGGGTATAAAACATAGATGACGCGTCGATCTGGTATGACTCGTGATGGTTTATGCAAAACCGATGATGGTTATGGGTAACCGGCGTCGGTAAGGTCATGGTGTATGAAACTCAAAGAGATCTGATTGCAAGGTTTGATCACGGGATTTGATATAGATGGTAGGTTGGATAAGGTGGTTTATAGAATTATCGGTGTATTCGGGGATGGAAAAAGGTGAGGATGGGTGATTTGGTGGTGTGGGTAAGGAAATGGTTGGGTTATAGGTTGGTAAGGGATAGAAGAATGAGCATGCAAAGTGTAGATTAATAACAGGAGTAACAAAAGCTACTAACTGAAATAAAAATGTTGGTTAGGGATACACTTACTATGATGCACACTAGACGGTGAATGGTAATGGTAGTTGATCAGAAGGATGGTATTTGGTACCATATTAGTGAATCTTGGAATTCTTCCATGAGTGCAATGCTTCTGAATTTGTCTTTGTGCTAGCTATGAATGTCTGGATGCATGAAAGGATGTTGGTTCTACTTGCATACAGCTCTAATTTCTCTCCTTTGGTCCAGAATGTGCCAATCTCTCAAATAAGGTTACTAAGGTGAATAAATGGTAGCGAAAATAGTTCCATCTTGGTGACATCAGTTTAGGTTTGACCGGCATCGGTTAAGGTGGGATTCCCTAAGTTTACTAAAATGGGTAGATCTTTCTAATTTCTTGGGCCAAGTTGGTTTGTTGTCATGGATCAGAACGGAAGCTTCCCTTCTAATGAGCAGGAATGTGGTTAGAGAAATCTTAGGCATGTGCTTTTAGGGTTAGAACAAATCTTATCTCATTAAGGAAAGTAAGACTTAGTTGTAGTTAGTTATGGGAACATGCCAAGAATAGGTCTAGGGTGAGATGGCTGGGTGAGGTGTCTAGGTGAGGTGGAACTAGGTCAATTAAGACAATTAAATAATGAAAGTTGTGAGGATGAGGATTAATTTAATTAAAATAATTAAATTAATATTAATGTGGGGTGAAAGGGGCCATGGTTAGGTGCCCATGTTTAAGTTGGTTATCGATCGGGGCTAAGGGGAATGTGCTAAAATTTAGGTGTCTACACCATGAGTTATAGAGGTACATAGATAAAAGAGTTATTTATAACCTACAATGACTATATAAACCTAAGAAACAAGTTACATGTTATAAAAAAGGTAGATTAATGTTGATAAGGATTAATGTATCATGATAGAGAGTTGTTATTACAAATAGATTTGATCCATTAGGTCACTAAGGAGTTATCTCATCTCGTGAAGTCTTGAACAAAAGGTGACCTAATCATGTTAATATTATCCAGTTTGATGCTAGAAGGTACCTCTAGAATGTTAGTAATCTTAGTAATTGATCATAAAGATAGTGTTGAGTGGATAAAATGTACCTCAAGAATGAAAGGTCATAAGGATTGGGCACACAGAACATGGCACGTATATGCGTGCATAAGTATATCAAAATAGGAGCGCGCCCGAAACAAGTTTGAAACAAGACTTAGCCACTTTTGTAAATCAAGGCTAGTTTTGGACATGGAAAGTACAAAAAGTAAAGGTATGAAGAATTGTGGGCTATGCAAGGGTATTTTGGAGCACGTGAAAGTTTTAGCACCATGTAGAATTTTGGGCTATTGATAGGATATGTACTAGGAATTAACTTTAGAAGATCTATTATTAACTCTTGCATACTTTTGTATTCTTTTGTAAAGGAATGTGGCTATTATTAACATGTAGCCTATTTTTTAAGGTTCATGGGTAATTAAGGTAAAGTCCCCACCCCTATATATATATATATATATATATATATATATATATATATGATTTGTACGATTAAGAGCCCTCATTGTTACCATTTCATTGAAGAGTTATGTTTGGAATTGCTGGTGTGCATGACTATGGAAACTAAATCATGATGTATGAAGCTTATACTTTTTACATAAATTAATATAATGGATACTATTAGCTAGATAATGGTATTAGATGTGAATGAATATGGTTCTTGCATGGTAAATCTCATTATAGTCATTGTTTAGTCAATATTTCATATGGTTTAGATCTACATCTATTTTATGCATTGTGGTGTAATTGATTATCTGTTATGGATGTGAATTATATTTGAAATCATGCTAACATCCTAAAAAAGCTACTCTAAAGAGGTGCCAGTACCCTTGCGTGCTTTTGGTGAGTTCTCGGTCTAGTCGAGTGATGTGACAACATGCCTTGGGATTTGTGGGTATATTCTAGACTACATCATTGGTTCCATTGTCGGGACCTCTTTATTAGTTATTTTATAGGATGTTGCATGATGAAGATGTACCGATTGACCTTATCCGGTATTGAAGAGTGGTTACATGACCTAGAAGAAGAGTATTCTCACGGATTTAACATTGGACCTGAATTTAATGCACGCGCGTAGGTTGAGTAGAATATATATGAAACATTGTATGAGATGTTATTTTCTATCTTTCCCATATATCTATATGAGTGGTTAGTCGTTTACATGTCTAAGATTAATTAGAGGTTTCACACATGTGTTCGGACGCATGAAGAATTCTATGCTTTGTATGATGCGAGATCGTATTTAGTCACACTCTGTGGATGTTTTGTTCCATGTTGTTTTGAATAACTATATTCTTGAGTAAGTAGTTTCCACTTAATATTTCATAGAAATAATGAAGAGCAAGAGAGGGATATCATGAAATAATGAGAGATCATGAAAATAATGGTGTTCTGAGAGGGATATGGATCGTGAAGGATTTGGATCTCACATGGAGGATGTAAATCAAAAGCATATGGAACTCCATCATTTGGGAAATCAAGGTAGATAACCCTCTTCAAATTTGGATGAGGGTGCATTGGATGAGGTATCATGGACTACGGGAACACATCTAAACAGACCTAGAAACCTAGCCTTCGTGCTTGGTCTTTAAAATTCTACATTGGTTAATGAGAAGTAAGCCAATGTGAGTGGTAGATTTGTAGTGGATAGAATAAATTTGAAGTCTAGTTCAAGAGGTAATCAGGGAGATTATTCATCTATGGAAGTGCAATCATCATCTATGTTATTTGGGGGTCCATCTATAGGTTTCTTCTCTTATGCATCATCGACATAGAATGTGGTTGCACAAAACACTTGGTATAACATCTTGAAGTAACACGACTTTACTGATTTGTGGGAGTCCAGTTTAACACGACCATTAGAACACAAGGTAGTCCATCCTTTGGTCCATTTCCTATTCTATGAGGAGGATTAGGAAGGTCAAGTGGCTTGGGTACTAGCAGATCTTGTGGATTTGGAGGTGGTGGAAACACGGGAGGAAATACATGTTATGGGTCAGTGGGCATGGTCCACACAAACCTCAACAAATTTATATGGAGATGTATCTTCGTCTTCTAAAATATAGAAGAATTGAAGATGCTTCCAAACACGTACATATGTGTGAAATATTGTAGTGCACCAAGTGGATTACAGCTCTAGAGCACAAGGTGAGTTAGTTTACAACTACATGGCGGGCGTGTGTACAAATGGTGTAGAAATTTTGATCCTCATCAAAATTGTGTGGATTATAAAATGCTATGAGATTCCTTTTTTAATATTTTTATATCTTTCGGTTTGAACAAAAAATCATAAGCACGCTTAAATATAGTAAGAAGGGCACTACCGAGAGTGTTTGGGAATATGATGCTCGATTCATGACTATTATCTCTAAGTTATCTTATGACATCCATGTGAGAAAGAATGCAAAATGGTTTGTTGGAGGACTAATCATGCCTTTTAGAAGAGCGCTTTAACATAAGACCTTTACAAATCCACGTGAGGCACTTGAAGTAGCTCGCACACTAAGGAAATAGGAAGTGTGGACATAGGAGTGAGCCCATTTTTAGGAGCTTAGATTGCAGGAATGACAACGAAGTTAGAGAAATTATCTACTAACTCTATACATGAGACATGCACTAGAATTTGGTGTAAATACTATGAAGTAGAAGGTCATACTAAGGATATTTTCCCTCATAAAGCAAAGTGCACTCATTATTCTTGGATTGTGAGATATGTCATTTAGGCCATAGTTTAAGTCAATGACCATTGTTGCAGCATGTGATAAGAAATAATGTGTCCTATTACTACAAGATTTATGGGTCTTCCACTCATGACACGAGCATTGTAGGTTGATCAATCAAATTTATGATGCCATTGATATTGGCATACGATAGAATGGTGTTGCAATTAAATCTAAGGATAAGGGTGAGAATCATGACTATGATCATAATGAGGGCATTCTAATGAAAGCCATGGTAGAGGTCGAGGATACCATGGAGGATTTAGTGTTTGAGGTTGTGGGGGTGGAAGGAATGATTTCCCTCATGGAAGTTGTTGTACATGTGGATCTCCGATCATTATAGGAATGAATGTCCTTAGAACATTGTCTGTTCTTTTTGCAGAAAGAACCATAAGTATGAAGAATTCCTAGACTTATATGAACACTTGAGTAAGAAACATAAATAGGAAAATAAGGGCACGGGGATGGTTAGATTATAGCATTTAGTAGAGGACCGGTGGATGCCATAGTTAGCGTTGTACCCTAAGTTGGTTTCTATGAAGATAACTACACATGTTGAGGCTTTGCATGCCAGAGATCTTCTTCAATGAAGACTATGATTATCAATGAATAAGTATTATATGTGAAATATCCTAACCCTATGCATCGGAAGGAAGTATATTAGGAAAGCATGGAGGTCATTCAGAATTTACAGGGTGAGATATAGTGTTTGAAGAGAACAATCACGAAAGTCGAACAAAAGAAAGTAGCTAAGATCCATCCAACATATGTTGATAATTTTAATGAGGTTTGCAAGATGCTACACTAAGAAAACATTATTCTGTTGTTAGGGAAATGGTTGAAAGATAACACTCTACATATTGGGATTGAGCATGAGAGACAAATTTTGCATGTTAATATTCCTCCCATGCTTTAGATTATAACAAGGAAATTACTCTAAATGTCATTGTTGATGGTTGGATTTTGAGTAACATTTTGATTGACATAGGCACATAAGTGAATGTAATCACTTTGGTTGTGTGGGTTCAAATGGTTAGACCTCCATCGCAGCCATCCTCTAAGTAGTTATTCATGGAAAACCAGGATAAAGGCCACTCCCATTGGAATTTTAAAAGATGCATCCATTACTATTTTGGGGCCAAGTTTCTTGGGGATTTTGAGGACTTAGCGCTTGCGAAGTAGACATTTTTCCTGCATTCCTTGGTTCCCTTGGTGTTATACACAAAATGATGACTTGCACTTAAATAAGGGGTATATAAGATTTAAGAATAAGTAATAACATGTAATTATGCCTTTAACGAGATGGGAAATATGCACCTTATGAAGAGCCCTTAAGTGAAGAAGACTTGAATAGAATTAATGTGTGCACCATTCGAGATCCTGGAAGTTTTTGAGCCATCAAAGGAAGGAGTTATCCAATGGGATGATACATAGTCCCTAAGAAATGCTACAAGTGTTTCATTTGATAATCGGGCATATGGAACTTATGAAATGGTTCGGTGTGTTATCCTGCAAAATTGACAAGGGAAATTTGTAGGTAACCATACCAAAATTCCATTTTGGTCCCCCTGAAGAAGTCTAATGATGTTCAAAATGGCCTAAAACTCCCTTTCGAAAATCAAGTTATTTTTAACTTAGCCATTTTTAGCTTCTTCCCTCGGTGCAGTTTTTTACGTGTCAACACTCTCAAAAATGTGCCTTTTTGAACTAGGCACAGGAATTCTCATGTCAACATCAAGAAATCTGTGCCCACTCATAAAACCTAAGGCACAGAAATTATTATGTCGACATACAAAAATGTGCGCCCTTAGAAAGCCCTTTGGCGCTGGAAATGTTGTGTCAACATCATAAAACATGCGCTTAGTATTTTTCTAAGGCTCTGGAAATATTGTGTTGGCATCTCGAAAATGTGTGCTAAGGTGCTAGAAAACTCATGCCAATGTCACTAAAATTGTGCTAAGGAACATTTTCACTCGTGTTAATGCTCTAGAAAGTGCGCCAAAAGAAGTTGGTGAACTAATAAATGCCAATTTTCCTATAAATAGGCACCCAACACCTGTCATTTTCATGAATTAAAAATTGGAAAAAGTATTTTTCGTGTCACGACCATCCTTATCCCCCGCGTGCCATTTTCAAGCTTGTGGATCCCACGTCATTCCTCATCTTTTATAAATCCGAGTAAGTGGCTCCTCTCCTTGTTGTTGTTTTTGTTTTTGTTGTGTTAGGTATTTGGGTTGGTGTAAAAAGATAAAATCCTAAGAAACACACCTAATAAATTATCAAATTAGCTGAAATCCCTTTTTACCTCTCCTTCCATATCTATAAATCTAGAAGACCCCTACGTCTAAGAAACTCAAACAAACCCTCTTTTTGTCATTTACCAAATCCAAAAGAAAGAGGAAGAAAAAATCAAAGATAAGTTGAAATTATCCAACTGTTACCCATTGGCGCCCTATTTTGTTGTGTAACACCTCCCAAAGTTGCGCTGATGTAACACACCCTTTTTTCATGCTCAACTGAAAGAACACTTAGCAGTTTTTCCTAAGGCGCAGGTGCCACTTGTGCAACATCAACATTGGATGTTGTGTGCTTGAAATCCATGCCGCAGACTTTTTCCCTTGGCGCACTCTGAACCCATGTAACACCAACTTTTTTAGCACCCAGCTCTTGTAGATTTTTCTTAAGGCACAGGTGTAACTTCTTTAACATCAACATGCCATGTTGTGTGCTATAAAACCATGCCCTGCACCTTATCCTTGGCGCTGAAACTTTTCATGCAACACCTTGCAAAATTGCGCCCTTTCTAAACTTGGTGCAACTTTTCCCAGGTCAACACCAAGCACAATTTTCCTCATGTTGACACCTTCCTAAATGCACTTTACCCTTTGGTGCCAAAATTTGCATGTTAACATCCAGAAAACCGCACCCTTTCTACTTGGTGCAAATTTTCTCCTATAAACATTGAGCACATTTTTACTCATGTCAACACCCCAGAAAGTGTACCCAGCAATTTTAAGCCTCTACAACATGTTGTGAACCTGCGCCTTGCACCCTAAGCCTTATAATTACTTGTTCTTCATTCTACAAGCTTTCATTATGAATAACATGATGGTTGACATGGCTCTTCTGTGTTGGACCTCCTTGATTCTTCTTGTAGAACAACAACATCCATCCTTGAGCTCACACATGTCTTCATCAAGAAAGAAACCAACTAAAGCTAAAGCTAAAGCTAAGCAGTCAGAACAAGAGATGAAGTATAAGTATCAAAAAGTCAGGATGCCTAACTCATATGTAGAGTGCAGCCTTGACATCAGAGACTCTAAGCTAGGTCATATTGATATGGATGACTTTTGGGCAAGGATCAACCAGCAAGCAGTGGTCCATGGAAGAATAAACTAGTGGGCAGTGGATTGCACTTTGCAGTTGGGCTGCCAGTAAGTGCCATAAATAATGAGTTCATCATGTTGGTTTTTCGATGTTACAACAAGGAAACTATATGTGTCGAAGATAAAGATCAAAAGACAATCATCGGCCTCACATGACTCGTCACTTTGAACTAACCCCGGGCATTCCTCACCATAGGCAATATGTAGAAATAAGCCTTGAAGACCTGTAAGAAGGCCTGGGATGAAAATGAGGATAAATGTATGTAGATAATGAACAAGTTTTATCTAAAGAACAAGAAGTCGGTGAGCAGATGGCCACAAAACATACACTACAAAGTGACTTCAATGAAGAGTTGAGTGATATAATCGCCTTCAGTAAATAGAGTATTTGGGCTCCCTGATGCCCATTATTTCAACAAATGGATGTTGAGGTACCTAGAGACCATGAGCAAGAATGTGCCTTATTAGTGTTTTGGCTGGGGTGAAATCATCAATGACACCATCTCGCGGTAGCTTCAACAAGTTCTAACAACTGGGAAGTTCTACATGAATTCCTACGTTGTATACACTACTACATCAACAAGAGATTTCATGGCATTAGCTCGTAATGGGGTATGGCCCCAATTCAAGATATATGAGTTCTACACAGAGCTAAAGCTCGAGGCCAGCATCTCCCAATTCTCTAAAATCAATGATGCCTTCTTCTATGAGGTGATCTACTTGCTAAGGCCAAACATGAGACACGGTCAGACCATCCTGAGTGTTATTTCTGCTATAAAGAAATGGGGAGTATTCTTCACACAATACCCTACATTCACATACCTCGAGCTATGAATTTTGAAGGAGAACCAAGAAAGCTGCCAAGGTTTATAGGGCCAAAGCTGATCTATTTGGAATTATCAAGGCAAAACTAATCACATACCATGAGAAGTGCATGAAGAGAAAGAAAGGAGGAACTCCATTCTCCCTTATAGTTGGCCAATACACCTGCCCACACTTGCAAAAGTATGGGAGATGTATGTTGAGCTTGAGCTACTGAATTTGAAACACAACTTCCCAACAAGGCCCACCTTCGACTGCTGAAGTTACCTTCCAAAGGCAAAAATTGATCCCATCCATGTTCCTGAGATTGAGGACATCTGGATCAACCTAACACATGAGATAAACATCAAGCAAAAGGATCAATCCCAAATGGATCTTGAGGAGATCCTCCACTATGGCGTAGCCATCGTCCCAAAGGAATTCCAAGAGACTGATCAAGAAATTGATCAGGTTTACCTTGACAAAGATGGTGACGATTGGCCATTCGCAGAGATCGACAGAGCCAAGGTTGCCAAAACCATTCAAGAAAGAGTTAAGCACACCTTGCAGTGCACCAAACATTGGTGTAAACAGAATGGTCTCACCTGCCTTGGAGTAGATTTCACTACTTCTCCTTCAAGTAGAGCACCTCCCAAGAATGGCCCAAGTGCCAAAAGGAAAAGGAAAAGACAAGGAGGGAGAGTCAAGCAAATAGGAAGAATCTCCTAAAGGCCTTCCTTCTACTTCGAGAAGCAAGTGGTTGACCTGGTGTCTCTAGGTAAAGAAGAAGAGACAACAAAAGTTTCAACGGATACATCCACTCAGGATGTTGTCACAACTACAACTACCGAGGTACCCAACATCCCTTCTTCCATTTCTTCCCCTCCTCCTGTCATTCAAGCATCTATTCCTATGGATGTGTCTTCTCCCCTTCCTTCCTCCCTTCCATCTCCCACCTCTTCCATCTTCTCCTCTCTCGCAGATCTATCACCTAGTATTCCCTCCATCCAATTACAGATCCCTTCCATTTCCATGTCCTTTTCTTCTCCTGTAGTAACTCCAAGCCCCACAAGCAAAGCAGTGCATTGGAATCCTTGTCAATGCCACCACCGAGTGTTTCAACATTCTTCCCTGAGGCCTCCATAGTTGCTTCCCCTTTCACCCCCATTTCTTCTTCTATTCCCTCTACTCCCTCTCCCATAAGTCCTAGCTAGATTTCTGACCATCTGGGCTAGCATAAGAGAAAGGTTCCCATTGCACCCATGGAATTCTCCGTCATTCCGAAGAAAGGACCCAAGAAGCAGAAAGCAATAACTCACTTTTCAAAAATCACTTCGGGGAAAGAGTCATGGAGATTGCTTATCCAAACCCCACCAAGGAAAAGAAGGATCTGTCTCCCACAGACTTCATAGTGACTCAAGTCACAATGGGAACCTCATCTAAAAGCCTACAAGGAGAAGCCTTATCTGTAGTAGATGCTCTCTACAAAAATATATAAGAAGAAAAAGAGGAGAAGAGAATACTCAAGGAACAAAATAAACATCTCCTCCAAGAATTGCAAAGAATGGGCAATGCTCCTCCTATGACTACCGCCGAACCCACTAAAGTTCTCAATCAGGATAAAATAAATGAATATGCTAAGATTGGTGAACAAGGTGCAATAAGATATCATCTGGATCAAGTGGATCCTCGAGATAGTGAGGAAATGATTAGGAAATTCACAGTGCTCTACTAGGATATAGATCAAGCAAATAAGGAGCTACAAGCAGTAGCAGGTTCCCTCTCCGAGGAGTTGGATAACACTAGGTTACAACATGAAACATTCCAAGCAATGGATAACTACTCATCTGATGACCTATTGAAGGTCGGCATCATCGATCACCCACGGGCACATAATAAAGCTCTTGTTGCATTAGATTACCAGGTTGATCAAATGGAATATATCCTAGAGAGGATAGATAAAATTAAGGATGAAGCCCTAGACGCATGATACAACATGGAGTAGATAGTTGCAAAGATGTATCCAGGGATGCTCAGTGAATCGTTCACCTTGAGGGAAACAGACGATACATTTTAGCACTTCAAGGATATAGTAACTCAAGGTTTGGCACTAGAGGTCACTTTCTACCTAGAGTCAATCAATAACCTCTTGGCTTGCCGTGATTTCATTGGCTTCTTGATCGATGCATGCGAGGAGTTTTCCGGGTTACCTGACAAGCTCAAGAATGAGAAAGAAACTTGTGAAGTCATTGATGACCATTTCAAAGGTCCAAATCATGCTCAACTTCAAGCGATGATTAGAAAGTTTATGAAATATTGAGTGCAGTGTCACATCACCTCTCCTGATCAAAAGTAGGACACCAAGTTCGAGAAAAGGGATGATGAGGAGTAGTTTCTCCTCTTATGTATGCTTTGATCATTTTTGTAAAATATTTAAAAAGCTTGTTGGCATTTATTATGACCTCATCCATGTTACACCATGGGATTTTTCCATCCAAAACTTTCCCAAAGTGAACTTTTGACTTTTTATATATTTTGTAAATATCTTGTAAAATATTTTGTAAATAGTTGTTGGTTTGCTTTTGTCTTCTTTCCTCTTCTCCTTCTATAAATACTTTGGAATACTTGTTGTATTCAAGATGGACGATTTTGTATGAAAAGAGAAGTGAAGAGAGAAAGACTTTTTGCTTTCTTGTAACTGAAGAAATATTAATACATGTATTCAGACTTTGTGCTACATATGTGTGTTATTTGCATTAGATATTTCTTAAGTTAGATCTATGTTTTTATTCTGTTGGATTCATTCCTATTAGTGTCATCTGTTCATCAGTATTGCTTTAATTATTTATGCAAGTAAGTTTGGCTTTGTTTACTACTAACCCAAAGCATAAACCTTCTAACCTTTCTGTCTTGGAATTCATTTCTTTTCTTCCTTCAGATCTACCCTACTCCATTTCTTCCCTCCTATCTTTCGTTCATAGTTGGAACTACCTCTACTGGGATGAGATCTCAAATCCCCTAAAGTTAGAATAGTGTAGATTTGCATAGATTCCTGCTTGATAGATTAGCAATAAAGCAGTTTCACTTTGTTGTGTCAAAGAGGGCTATGCCCTGCACATTGATGGCTGTTTCCCCACGACCGCCTAACCAGATAGTTTTTGGACCAACAAGTGGTGCAAAGTACAAAGTGGAGATGCATGCGTTAGTAAGGCACACAGTATTAGGTTTTTAGGAAGTAGCCGGTACCAAAGTACACAAGTGAAAAGAATTCACAAGTATTCCTACTTGCTATGGAAGTTCGGGGGAATGTCGGTGGAAAGAAGGAACATGTTAGTGTATACTCTACATGGGATGGCAGCACACTAGTGGATGGTTCACGAGAGATAATATTTTAGAGTGGAGAAGTGAGGATAGATTTATTAGCTATATTTTTAAGGAGAAATGCACCTACTTAGATATGTGCATTTCTTGGTAATGATGTTGTTTAGCACCACGTTCAATGATGTGAGAGACTCGACAAAAGAGTAGGAAGATTTACCACCTTCTCTATTGGTGTAAACTCTATATTTCACCTTGCGAGGCTACACGCACATGTGGTATATCTATGTAGAGTTGAATAGAGAGACCGAAAATTGGCAAGAACTTCTGCAGGGTATGATTGGACCTTTGACTATTTTTCCACTAAACCTCTAGTGAATGAGGCATTACAGTTATGAAGCACTTAACTATGGGAGATAGTGCAAAGGATGAAGAGATCCTTCAGGAGTTGTTAGGAGATTCAAACTTGGGGTGCATTTGGAAGAGGAAGAACAAGATCTTTGAATAGTTTGGGCATGTCTACCTAGAAATAGACAAGGGTAAGATGGTCTACCCGGTTGATGATTAAGAGGTTGAGAACTTAGATATTGAGCACACAGAGGGTACACATGAGGTCCTACATAGTGCAGATGAAAAGGTACATGCCCACCATGATCCCATGAGGACCAATAAGGTAAACATTTGAACACATACTCGAACCTAAGGAAGCCATCATTAGAGATTATTGTTCTAACTCTAAATTTTCTAAGATCATTGAGATATTAGGTGACTTCAAAGATTTTTCCCTTAGGGATATCATGAATTAAAAGGCATACGTGAATCACTGGGAGAGATAAGGATAAAACTAAAAGAAGGTGTCAATCTAGTGCGAAGAGTCTTTACAGGATGAATCCAAACTTGTGTGTGAAGATGAAAGAAGAAATTAAAAAAATGTTAATTTTGGGGATCATTGTGCCCATCAAGGAATTAGAATGGGTGAGCCCTATGGTGATTAGGATCAAGAAAGATGTCGGGATCAGAATTTGTGTGGATTATAGGGAATTAAATGATGCATGTGTGATTGATCCTTTTCCCACACCATTTACTAAGGAAATCTTGGAAGTTGTTGCAAGGTGTAAGATCTACTCCTTCACAAATGGATTCTCTAGATACCATAATATGAGGATAAATAAGGAAGATCAAAAAAATAAAAAATTCACCACTAAATGGGGAAGTTTGAATACACGATTATGTCTTTTGGATTAAATAATGTGCTTGTAGTGTTTTTTTTTGCATAGTGATATAAGTGTTTTAGGATTTTATTCACAATTATTCACAAGTTCTTACAGGTATATATGGATGATTGGACATTTTATGACCTTGTAAATGATCACCGCGATAATTTGAGGCTAATTTTTGAGAGGTGATAATAGTTGAGGATATCTTTAAATATTAATAAGTGCATATTTTCCACACCCTTTAGAATTTTGTTGGGACACATAATCTGTGTAGTGGATCCTGCGAAGGTTGTTGGGATTTTGGGCTTGGAATAAAAAACTAGTCAAAGGAAGGTGCATGGATTCTTGGGGCACACAAGATATTACAGGAAATTTATAAAAGGTTATGACAATATTTATGCACCCTTAGAGGAATTTTTGAAAGGAAAACACAAGTTTTATTGGGGTGAGATATTGTAATGCGCGTTTGAGACTCGAAAGAAAGGCTTACTACATCACCGATTTTTTGCTTTCCTTCAAGGTCCAAACCTTTTCATGTTCATGTAGATGCCTCGACATGGCCATTAGCGTGGTACTAGCTCATCATAGAGAATGGATTTTTGATCATCCTATTTGCTTTTCTATCGGGAAGTTGGCTCTAAAAGAACAAAATTATACAATAATAGAGTGCAATGCCTTGTCTATGGTTTATGTGCTCCATAAGTTTTGATAGTATTTTTTGGCCACACCCTTTATATTTTATACAAACCACATGGAATTGAAGTAATTGGTGAACAAGCCCATTTTATAGGGGCGTATATTTTGTTGGCTACTATTATTTCAGGATTTCAATTTATGGTGGTGGTTAAATTAGTTAAGATAAATTCTAGTCAAGACCATTTATCACTAATTTAATTAGGAGAGGACACACAAAGAATTAATGACACAATGCCGGATGTATAGTTGTTTAGGTTACGCTGCACACCCTCAAAATTAGAGGATATTTTTGTCATTTTATGCATAGGCATGGCACCTGAGGGAATGAAGGCCTTAGAAAAGAAAAAACTTACTATTCATGCTACACCTTACTTGTTGATCCATGGAGACTTGTACAAGTTAGGTCATGATGAAGTTTTTCACAAATCTGTACATGAGCATGAGTGTGAAGCAATTATGGTAGAGGCTCATAGAGGTATTGCAGGTGGAAACAATACAAATAATGTCACCATGCATAAGATTATACTAGTTCGTTTATCATGGGAAACATTATAAAACAATTTGAAAGCATATTATAAGGCATGTGACCATTTTCAATGCCTTGGAAAGCATGGGCAAAGAGATGAAATGACTTAAGGCCTATTACTAATGTAGAAGCTTTTAAGAAGTGGGAAATTGACTTTTTAGGTCGTATCTCCTAAACCGTGCACATGATTGGATCATGTTATATTATAAATTGTACAAATTATCTTACATGGTGGGTAGAGGTAGCTCCTACAAAGGATTGCACAACAACTATGGTGCCAAGGTTTTTATGGGAACATATTATCAACATGTATGGATTCCCTTTAAGTATAACAAATGAAGAGGTAATAATTTTGTTAATGAGACTATCGGGATATTCTTGGATGAAATTATGGTTACACACCATAGGAAAACACCTATCACCCTCAAGAAATTGAAACTTCGAGGTCATCAACAAGATCTTGAGCCATACATTGACAAAAATTTGTGATGGTGATAGGAAAGATTGGGATGATAAAGTATATATTATACTTTAGGCATACAAGACAACCTATGAGAAATTTGAATAAAGAAACACCCTTTCGGTTGGTGTTTGGTGCATAGGAATTTCTACCAATAATATTCATGTTACCATCTTTGTGTATTGTGCATGTAGGAGGTATGGCTGATGAGAAGGCATTAGAATAATGTATTGATAAACTGATGCGCAGTGGATGAGAGGCATGCGGGAGAGAATGATAGAGTCGAAGAAAGAAATAACAAGGTAGAAGGCATGGCATGATAGGCACATCAAGGATAAGAAGCTTGATGTTGGGAAAATGGTACTTCTTTATGATTCATTTTTTTACGCCACCATAGATATCTTAAGGTGCATTGGTTGGGACCATATGTTATCGAGTTATATACTTGATTCAAGTGCTTTCTAGTTAGAAGTGTTGGATGGAACATAGTTTCCAGTTACTTTAATAGGATTAGGTTAAAGGCCTATTATAAATAAGTCTTTTTGGTGTTTGTAATAAGGTAGTATTACCACTCGGATTATGTTTCCCTTAATGCATTTCCTTTATATGTGTTTCCTTCATTGTTTTTATGCTTTTTTAATCTAGTTCATTGTTTTGTGTAATAAGCGTGTTTGCGCGCTAGAAGTTGATTACTATGTAAGTGTTTTCATACAGAGGACCAGGCATACCCTTAGTGTGGGGTGGTTTATATACATAGCTTATTGCCAAGTTGAATATAGTTTGATTGTTATGTTAAGATAGGTATGCATAGAAGATAGTTTATGTTGGTTCTCAAGGGAAAGGAAAGGTTAAGAAATAATTGCTCATGGATAGAGACCACAGATGGATAAATGGATGCACAGTATAATGTGAGGTAGGCTAGAGTAGGGGAAAAAACTTTGGTAGAGGCTTAGTGGTGAGGTACTTTGGCTCAGAAAGCATGCAAAAGGAGGTCTGTTTTGAAAAGTAGGAGGCATCCCAGAAGGTTATGACTATGGAACGAAGATGAGCAACAGAAAAAGTTGACAAATGATGAATTAATGCTAGGAATGGTGGTAGGTGGAGAGCAATAAATGTGATAAATTTTTAAAAAATCTATATAAGGAAGGTTTATGTGGCCATTTTTAGCTTTGTAACTACAAATTCTCAAGTGTGTTTTTTACGAGCAAGCTAGCAAGATGGTGGTAAAGTGAAAAGAGCTACAAACTAGGTGTTTTTATCATATTTATGCATGGGATTGACTTGTGATCCCTTTGGAGAAGTGTTTGAGAAAAGTAGAGGCGTGCGGGGAGGAGAAATTGAGAGATAGGTCACTCAGTTTTGAGCTAGGGCACACGGAGTTTAACCCTTTTCATTAGAATGACACCAAAAAAACCCGAGGCTAGTATAAGGGTAAATAAATAAAAGGAAGTTGAGATTGAGATTGAGGATGCCCCCGAAAGTAATTTCTCTGAAATACAATACCTAGAAGAATTTTTCATGGGTCATGATTGGGACTCACATGTTTTCTAGTGTAAGGTGAGCAACTACAATCATAAGACTACAAATAACAAGAAAGAACTGGAGAAATTAATTGTGAAAAGATAAATAAAAGGATAGTAGATGATATGGCCATGTACGATGGTGCGGGAAAGAAGCTATTGAAAAAGGTGGGAGATTTACAACTATATGAACTCCCATATTTTGGAAAACTAGAGAAATTATACCGAACTAATGAGCAAATTCCATGAGGACTTTTTCTACTTTGTTGGGTGATGTATGAGACTCATTGTGCCCTTGGTTGGGAGATTGATATGACTTAGGAGTTCAGGTGTTTAAGTGAGTAGCAATTTTTCAGATAAGGAGGGTATTTTGAAGAAAAGGAAAGAGTTAGGATAACTTAAAGGATGGCATGGAATGGATATAGGAAAGATACAAAAGTATCATGTGGTTTAGGCAGCATCGCACCTCCTCACCAAGCTCAATGACCAGGATCGGTGGTCATAGGTAAACACATTATGGCTACACATAGAAAATAAGATGTCTAAAGGTGTAACCTACAATTTGGAAGGGTTTATTGTTGAAACTATAATTAAAGAAGCATGTGGTGAAGATAATATTATTTTTGTCATTGTACTTACATTACTTGTCTTTGTATAAATTGGAGTATCGGATGTGCCTAACGAGAAAATTTGGTAATACCTCAAGGGGAAGAAATATTTTGCATAGGGATTTCTTAAATACATTTGTGATGGGACCATGAGTGGCCCCTTCAAGCAAAGAGAAGATATGTGGCATCAGTTCTTGTATGCTATATTTGAAGAAGAGTGGAGAATACCAAAGGATCATCCGATGGTATTAGGTAAGAAGGTACAATTTATAGTACATCAGCATTTTTTTTACCGCACATTTTGCAATGAAGGATAGAAAATGGAGCTAGTGGTGTAAGCTTCCTTATGCTTTCACGGTGTGATATTTTTAAACATATTTACATAGGTTTTTAGATGCACTCTGGATAATATTGAACACTAATAAGGTAGAAGTGTGACCACCACACTCCTATAAATACTTATGTTTATCCAAGTAAGTCATCATATATTGAAATATTGATTTCTAATGATATAAATATGAAAGAAATGTGTTTATAAGTTGGGGATAATGGGGCTTCCCTTGTTAATAACTTAAGCCAACGTTGGAGAAAGGGAAGTATGTGGAGAATGAGTTAAAACTTCCCATCCCACCTAAGGGGAAGCTTACGGTTGGAAATCGGGAGATGAGGAACCAATTTCATGCCTTGTAGAGGAAGAGGGAGAGGAAGAGGAACTCCATGAAGAAAGTGGTGGCTTGAAGCATAGGAGCAAAACACAACCCACTATTGAAAGGGAAAGTGCACACGAGGTGAACCCTCTCGTTATACTAATAGGAAGAGGAAGTATTAGAGATTTGAAATATGGAGATAGATGGAGAATAGACTGTTGAAGAGCCCCAATTTAAAAGGGTGTTCATAAGAATAAGGGCTCAGGGCATGGGATCATTATTATCCAAAATGAGCCCCCTGCTCATTTTGGCTAACTTGCCTTCATTTTGTACCTCAATAAAATTTTCACACATTTAGATCACTCAAAAGATTGTAGAAATGGGTTCATCACATAGGACTTTTCTTCCCCATTCTAGAAAGGTAAGGAAGTCCTCCCGACTCATATTTTGCAAGTTATGGCTCGGGGAGTTTAGAAGGGAAATTTTCCCTGCAGGTAGGCCCATGACCAATAAGAACCCTACACATGTCATTGGTGGAGTGGTGGGCATCGAGGGAGTTTTTGGCACTTATCCCTTTTGGATAAAAGGCACAAAGGAAAAATTTCACCTGTGGGCCCGCAGGTGGAGAAAATTTGGTTAAGGCCTCGCCCCAATCGAAGAGTGCCACGTGTCAAGGCAGACTAGCGGGGGTGGAAGAAGGTTGAAGTTCTTAGCTTTTGGTCAAAATGCATCAAAGGTGAATTTTGGCCCATAGGCCCAACAAGGGGGAAATGGAGAAAAAGTCTTGTGGATCATTTTGAAGCTGACACGTGTCCACATCAAGTCGGGGTGGTGGAAGGATTTGGCATTTTTTGCCAATGTTGTCAAAAGGCACAAAGGGTAGAAATGGAAGCACATTCCCCCAAGTAACCAGAAGATGCCATGTGGCATAGAAGTGGTAGATTGGCAGAGGTTTTTGGTAAATTTTTCCCAATTTGAAAAAAGGGGAAAAATTTAAATTTTGGGCCTACCGACTCGATTTTTGCCCCATTTTGGCTCTAAATCTTCAGAAGGGCATAACTTTCGATCCCGAGCTAAGATATTCATGATCTTTATATCAATGAAAATATATTGAAGCCCTCTACACAATGGATGGTTCAATTTTGATTTTGGATAGAGATTTGTGGGAGAAAAATGGGAAAATGTCTCTGGCATGCAAAAAAAAGTAAAAATGGTTCCCAACCACCAAAATTAATGAAGTATGGGCCTTCGTTTTACTCTCAGAAAGCAATGTACAATGAAGTATGGGATTTTTCATGGAAACCCATCACTTTACAAAGCTAATAAATTTATCTATCGGTGGTTGGATTTTCAAATCAATTTACCCATGTTTTCTCCTTTCTTTCATTGAGTTTGATGGTTAAAAGCGATTCAGCTCATTTGAAAAAGGTTGTTCATTATTTCTGCTCTACCCTCCCTTCTTTTCTTCCCCAGGGTCAAAAATGGAGTTTGAACCTCCTCCCCTACTCTGTAATGGAATTTTTACCTCTTACCTATGAAATGATGTTTTGTACAAACTTCTGGAGCAATAAAAAGTGTTGTGTGATGCATTTGTCCATCCTTGCTCATTTTTGGTTGTTTTCTTCTTGCCTCTCCTCATTGCAGGTATCTATGCATGGTTGGATGTTCATTATAGGTTTTGGAGCTGTGTTCATGGAGTTTTGGAACATTTTTTGTGTGAAATCCATCCTTGGTTTTGTGATGCACTTGTCCATCCTTTCCATTGCTCACTTCTTCTTGTTCCATGACAGTTTTGATAGATGTTCAACATTCTCCTTCTCTAGTGTATCACCATTTTAGTATAGGTTTTGTTTTCTCTCTTTTCTCTCTCTCCTTATATCCTTGGAAGTTAGATTAGGATTATATTTAGTTTTCTGCACTAAAATATCTTGTGGCAAGTAGTTTAGGAAGCAGAACCAACCTTCTCTAGAGAGCTTTCCCCACTTTAAAAGGTCCCACACTTTGGGAAAGCTTAATGTTGTGCATTCACACCAAGTGACATTACCTTAGAAAAGTAGATACAAAGGTCATTTTGGGGTGCTTTGTGAATTTGCACTAATAGTTATTGGCACAGATAAAGTGGGACTTTAAAGGTCTTTCACTTCATATTTTGTAGGTTGGTGTGTTCCCTGTGAAGATTTCAGCCTTCGGAGGCATTCTCAAACACATTTGGTGACTCCATCGATCAATAACTCATTCTCTTGAGTTACGGAGACCTATTTTCATCCATTTTCATTCATTCTTCTTTCCATCTCTTCCATATTCTTCTATTCCATGAAGTTATGCAATCATGACTTCATTTCCATCATAGAATTCACATTCACAACAACAATATATTCCACCTCCAACATGTTTCTCAAATCCTCCAGATCAACATTTTGATCAAATTCAAAATTAGTATGCATATCCATATGAGAAATGCCAAAATCAGTTTGGTTATGAAACATATCAAGAGCAAGGGTAAGCATGCAATGAGGGCAGTCACGAAGAAGATGCTGATTTCTTGGAGAAAATACAAAAGATGGAGGCAAACATGGTGCAATTCAGGGCTCAAACACAAATGAAAGCATTTGGAATTAGTTTTGGAGCACCTTTTCCATTGGTGGGGCCCTTTCTAAGGCATTATAGCCCTCGAAGAAACTTGACTTCATGATTGCAACACTGCCATTGCTTGTAAAGTGGACTAAAGGAATAGAGGTGTATGAGAGGAGTATTCAACAACCTTGTCAATTAGTAAGCACACCTTCTCATGACTTTTCTTTTCCTCTTTCCTAATCTAGTTTATCTCAAAGTGTAAGGTTTTAAAATATCCATCTGCTATCCCAAAAGTTTATTCCATTTCTCCATCTCCTAGTCTCCCATCAATAATGGTATAGCTTAGATACCAAATGATAGAATAGAATAAGATTGCAATGACCAAAGAGGGACGGAAGCCTCACAAATATTATTGATCATGAAATCAGATTACATTACAATGCAAGAGCTGTAATATTTATAGATATTAGACAGCCTCATATGGATAGACATGACACCCTAGCAGACACCAACTACGAGATGATAAGACCCATCTCACATGCACATGTAATTACTACTAATACCAATATTGAATGCAAGTCACTAGACTAGAGTGCACATGTTGCACATTATTAAATAAAAGACAATGCAATAAAATGCAATAAATATGCCTATGCTAAATTATGCTAACATTCCCCCCCTTAATTTTGCATAGTTTCCAATGAAGTGGAGAGGAACTCTCTGAACAGTGTGAATTTGTCACGTGCAAGTGACTTAGTGAAAACATCTACCTTCTGTTCAGCTGTAGGACAGAAATAGAGTTGTATGTTGTGCTTCAAGACATGCTCGCGTATGAAATGAACCTGTACTTCAATATGCTTGGTTCTCTCATGAAATAATGGATTGCGAACAAGCTTTAGAACTCCTTCATTATCAACATATACTGGAGTAGATTTCTGTTGTGGTAGACCAATTCCTTCCAGTATTCGGCATAGCCATATTGCTTCACAAATAGCTTCACCTGCAGCTCGATACTCTACTTCTATAGAAGAGTGAGAAACAAAGTTTTGTTTCTTGCTTCCCCATGATATCGGTCCAGATCCCATAAAGAAGACAAAGCCTGATGTTGACTTCCTATCATCCATGTTTCCTGCATGATCTGAATCTGAATATCCTGTCAAGAAGAAATTGTCATTCTTCTTGTACTCTAGACCAAGGTCAAATGTACCCTTTAGATATCTTAGTATTCTCTTTGTTGCTTTCCAATGACATATTTTTGGTTCTTGCATGAAGCATGATAAATAGCTGACTGCAAAGCTGATATCTGGTCTAGTATATGTTAGGTAAATGAGACTCTCGATCAACTGCCCGTCAGAGTTGCATTCACCGGTGGTGATGGATTGGAATGAGATAACCGAAGTCTTAGTTCCATAGGTGTAGCAATAGGAGTGCAGTCCATCATCCTGAATTTCTCTAGCGTTGTCTTGGTGTATTTCATCTGTGACACAAATATATGATTCTCTTTTTGCCATACTTCCAACCCAAGACAATAGTGCATGAGCCGAGATCTGTCATGTTGAACAATCGATTAAAATCCTTCTTTGTTGCATCGATCATCTTCACAGAACTGCCTGTAATGACTAGATCATCGACATAAACAACCACAATGACAATCTCCCCCCCTTTCTTTTTGAGGTAGAGATTGGGGTCATAAGGATTCCTTTCGAATCCATGACTTATGAGATGCTCATCAATTTTGATGTACCATGCCCGGGGTGCCTGTTTTAGGCCATATAGAGATTTTATGAGTCTGCATACCATCATCTCTTTTCCTGGTATTACATAACCCTCTGGCTGAGTCATATAGACTTCTTGCAAATCTCCATTAAGAAAGGCACTTTTCACATCCATTTGGTGGACTTTCCAACCAAATTGTGCAGCTAGAGCAAAGATCATCCTAATTGTCTTGATCTTGGCTGTGGGAGCAAATGTCTCCTCATAATCAATGCCTTCTTGTTGTGCATACCCCTTCACTACAATCCTTTCTTTATACTTGTCAATAGTCCCATCTAATTTGTACTTAGTCTTGAATATCCATCTCGCATCCAATGGGTTTCTTCCCCGGTGGAAGGTCGACAAGTTGTCATGTGTTGTTCTTCATCTTGGCGATCGATACTCGAATCCATGGCATCTTTCCAAGCTTTTGATTGTAGGGCTTCCTGAACTATAGATGGCTCAACTGTTTCAACAACTCTGCTCATTAGGGCATAATTGACCTCTTCACGAGCTTGAATGTGAGTTCTAGGTCCAGGATTGGACGATGTGCTAGGTGCTTCATCCAAATTTGCATCTCTTATTAATTGAGTATACCATTTAGGTAACTTCTTAGCTGTTCCATTGGCTTGTGGTGGATCCAAGTTTTCACCATCATCCAATTCATCACTATCATCTTCGGTGGGAACATCAAATTCTATCTTCACAAGAGGTGTATTCTGCATGTTTGTTGAGTCGTTGAGTGGAGCATCTGCTTGTTTCTTCTCAAAGAACTCAACATCCCTACTTGTGTATACTTTCTTTGCTTTCGGATCCCATAATCTGTACCCAAGTGCTTCTTCACTGTATCCAATGAATATCAGTTTCTCAGCTTTCATATCCAACTTGTTCTGTTCTTCTTGGGTATGTGCATGCTAGCTTTACACCCAAATACTCTTAGGTGTGCAATTGATGGTTTCCGATTTGACCATGCTTCTTGAGGTGTCACTCCTTCAAGAGCTACTGTGGGCACTCTATTCAACAAATAGACTGTAGTTCTTGCAGCTTCTACCCAAAATGTCTTTGTTAAACCTGAGTCGTCAATCATACATCGCACCATTTCCATGATAGTATGATTCCTTCTCTCAACTATACCATTCTGTTGTGGTGTGTGAGTAGGAGGCATTTGTCTACGAATCCCATGAGCTTCTAGGTAAGTCTTGAACTCATTGCTTGTGAATTCCCCCCCTCGATCTGAGCGGAGAGTTTTGATCTTGCGACCAACTTCATTCTCAACAAGTGCTTTGAACTTCTGAAATGTCTCAAAGGCTTGACTCTTGTTTCTTAGACAATATATCCACATCTTTCTTGAGTAGTCATCAACACAAAGCATGAAGTATTGACATCCAGAATGACTTGGTTACATGGGCTTGTAAAGATTGGTGTGCACCAAATCAAGCTTTCCCTTAGCTCTATATGTGTTCTTCTAGAAGGGTACTCTGTGTTGCTTTCCAGCTAGGAAATTGTGACACTTGTCAGTGTTGTGCTTGAGTGTAGGCAATCCTTTCACCATGTTGCCCTTTTGAAGTGTTTGGAGATAGCCAAAACGATGTGACCATATCTGCGATGCCATAGTTCTGTAGATTGTGTGTCTTTGGCCACTAGAGCTTGATCATCCTTGTGGACAAAATCAAGTTGGAACATGCGTCCCACATTGGAGGCTCTTGCTACAATCTTGGAACCTCTTGACTTATCTCTTATCAAGCACACTTTTTCTCCATTATTACTGTCAAAATCCAACTTCAAGTTGTGATCAAGGAGTTGACTAACTGATAGCAAATTCTTGGTCAACCCAGGTACATACAATACATTTGTGATTTTGCAGTCATGCTTTCCAAGAGGTAGTGAAATTTTTCCAATCCCCTTGACACTATATGATGAGTCATCACCTAATGACACATGGTTCTTGTTAGGTGAGTCACGCAGTGTGTAGAACCAATCCTTGCATCCAGTCATGTGTCGAGTTGCACCCGAGTCAACATACCAGATATCTTGTGTGGACTTGGTTTCTTCATCAAATTGAGCAGAATACATGTGGTGTCCTTCATCTGAATCATCCTCATGTTCAACAATGTACCCTTGTTGTTTGGGTTTTCTTTTCCAATTACCATTTTTCTGCCCTTGATTATTGTTGTTGTTGGACTTCCCTTTATTTGAATTATTGTTACCCTGATGGTTATTGGGTTTTGAATTGCTTGATGAACCCTTTTTGTAGGAATCGTACCAACAATCTTTGATGTCATGTCCCCCTTTATTGCAAATGGGACACTTCTTGGTGTTATCTCGTTGACTTTGATTTTGTTGGGACTTCTTCTTATTGGACTGAAATCTCCCCTTTCCTTTATGATTAGAAGATAGTGCTTGCTCATCTTCATGATCTTTTTTGTTCATTGCCTCTTCTTGTTGGAGTAGATTGACCAACTTCTCAAAGGTGACTGTGTGTTCACTCATATTGATAGTTGTCACAAAGATTCTGTAGGAAGGAGGAAGTTCTCGCAACACAATTGGTACGAGGTCTTCATCACTTATCTCTTTTCCCAATGCCAATAGAGATGCCCTCAAAGTAGCAACTCGTCTCAAAAAAACTTCAACCTTCTCATTGTGCTTGAACTTGAGAGTATGTAGTTGTGATAGTAGGTTGAGGATGGCATTCTTGTTCTTTGCCTCATAGACTATGCTCAACTTATCCCATGCATCCTTGGCGATGTGGCATCTCTAATGTGGGGTTGCACATCGTCTGTTACGCTAAACAAGATGATCAACTTGGCCTTTTGATTTGCCCTGTCAAATTGAACTTGTTGTCTTCCATCATCAAGTGATCTTGTTGTTTGTCCATCTACAACTGTCCATAGGTCTTCAAACTCAAGTAACGTCTTGATCTTCGGTTTCCATGCAGCATAGTTGTCTCCTCTAAGCAGTTGTGAATCTGGCAAGAAGAAATTTGGTGCTTGTGCACCCATTTCTGCAATCTAAATTTCTGAAACTCTGAATTTCTGACAAAGGGTAAGGCTCTTATCACTCCAAGTTTATGGTCTCCCTCTCAATATACCGTCAGGCCGATATACCAAACCTTTCTATATACGCTCCCTTCCGATATACCGTCGGTATGTGGAAGAAGATCACCCTTTCAATATACCCGTCAGTATGGAAAGAGGTGTTAACGCACGTGAAATAATTTAGTACGTGGTACTTAGACAGTACGGAGAGGGGTTTGTGCAAGCACAAATGGATGGGAGGGCTCAAATGTGTGTGTATTGTGTCCTTATTACTCCCCGTCGATTTTATAGGGTCGATGCCCAGACAACGTTTAGGTAGTTGTGTTAGGCGTTAAGTGCAGTAGTAGTCGCGACGGCATCACCCGTAAGCACTTCCCAGAGGCACCGTATATATATATCGAGCACTGCTCTTATGAGATCAAAGATCTCGTGTGATAGAACCAAACATAAAATAAAAAATGTGTACTTTTTTTTTTTTCACTTTATGCACCAAGATTAGTACAACATCCTCTCAAAGTACATCAAAATGAAGTTTTTGTGTCCCCCCTCTTTACAAAAAAGGGTCTAGAATCACAAAATACACAATTTAGGCCAAAAATATTTTTTTACCCCCAATAGGTGTTTTTCCGCTAAATTTAGCGGTGGCTCTAAATGTGTTTGGTGAGCTTCTAAATTTGGAAATCTCCCAAAATTTATTAATTTCTCCAAATTTTCCAAAAAAATAATTTAAGAAAAAATATGGAGAGAGTGGGAATTGAACCGCTGACCTGTTTGTTCCCAAGATCCAAACAAACAATCTGAATATTGTTTTCACCTTTTCTCACAAACCGTGATCTAGGTTTTTCTAAAATTTTGACAGCAACATCATACAATATTTTTATTGAAACCCACAAAATTTCAGAAGAATCAAAATCTTAGTTTTTGAGATCTTACCAATTTACCAGCTAGATCTGATTTTTTTCCAGAAAAACATGATCCGACTTGTACAGACTTTTCGTCATATGTAGAGGCTGAATCTAAAGATGATGTAAACTGAAAAGTTGTGTGTCTCCTTCTTATATTTCCAGAAAAAAAAATGGCACATCAATCCGACATTGTATGAAAAATTTACGTTCTTTTTTCTAAGAGCTATCTGCTGGAATTTGGTTGACGGGACTGCTTCAACCTTTGCTCCCGAATTCTTCACACCTCCACTTTCAGATCTTTTTTTTTTTTTTTTAGATCTGATCTTTTTTTTTTCTTTTGATCTGCAATTTTTTTCAAGATCTCTCCCCTTTTTTTTTTTTTTTTAAGATCTCTTTTTTTTTCACAATTTTTTTTTTTTTAGATCTGCAATTTTTTCCAAGATCTTTCTCCTTTTTTTTAAAGATCTCCAAATCTGAAATATTCTGCCAATATGTTAGATCAATTGGCTATGCCAATGACTAATAAAAAAATTTACCTTCCAAATAAGTGGATAGGTCAAATTTTAGTTGATGGATGCTTGGGAGGAATGGAGGCTGCGGGATGCTTCAATGGCTCTCCTTTGATGCAGATCTTCTTCTCCAATGGATCCTCTCCAATAGTGCTCCTCTTCAACCTTGCTTGGATAGAACCTGCTCTGATACCAAATGATAATAATGGTATAACTTAGATACCAAATGATAGAATAGAATAAGATTGTAATGACCAAAGAGGGACGGAAGCCTCACAAATATTATTGATCATGAAATCAGATTACATTACAATGCAAGAGCTGTAATATTTATAGATATTAGATAGCCTCATATGGATAGACATGACACCCTAGCAGACACCAACTATGAGATGATAAGACCCATCTCACATGCACATGTAATTACTACTAATACTAATATTGAATGTTATCCAACATAACAATATTGAATGCAAGTCACTAGACTAGAGTGCACATGTTGCACATTATTAAATAAAAGACAATGCAATAAAATGTAATAAATATGCATATGCTAAATTATGCTCATAGGTGGGGCCCTTTCTAAGGCATTATAGCCCTCGAAGAAACTTGACTTCACGATTGCAACACTTGCCATTGCTTGTAAAGTAGACTAAAGGAATAGAGGTGTATGAGAGGAGTATTCAACAACCTTGTCAATTGGTAAGCACACCATCTCATGCCTTTTCTTTTCCTCTTTCCCAATCTAGTTTATCTCAGCAGTGTAAGGTTTTAAAATCTCCATCTGATATCCCAAAAGTTTATTCCATTTCTCCATCTCCTAGTCTCCCATCCCACCTCAATTTCTCTACTCTTTTCCATTCCAAACAGCCATTCCCTCCACAAGAGCCAGAAACAATATCTCTTCCACCACCACAAATAATTGCAAAACCAGTTGAATCACAACCCACCCCTCCTCTTGCATTCCCAAATCCATGTTGGGAAAATGAAAATCAGAAAATCAGTCATGAAGGATAGCAAGAAGAGGATCCCAATAGGAAAGAAATGACAGACAACTTGAGAAGTTGGGCTCTCAAATTTGGGATAACAAATATCCCCTTGATGGTTAAGCCTTCAAAGGAGGTAAAGGTTGAAGAACAAATGGTGGTTAGGACTAATTTTGTTACAGCAGAAGGAGAACAAAAAGAAGAAGCAGATCAGCAATAATTTTACTCAGAATGTAGTGTCCATATTGGCACTCTACTTGAATAAGATGCTGATCTAATAGAGGTTGCACAATCAGCCATGGAAGAGGAAATCTCTAAAAGAATTCTTGCAGCCCCAACATGTCCTCTAGAGCAGCAAATTGAAGAGTTTGATTTGAAAAACTTCATGCTAGATGAAGAGTGCAATCAAGAGCAATATGGTCTCCAAGCAGTTGAGGAAGGAAAAGCTTCTCCAAATCCAAAAGAAGAGGAGCACATTCCAGATGTGGAGGAGAAAAGTGTAGATCGAAAAGCTTTGAGCACAAAACAAGCCATATAAGAACCTTCAGTTCTTCCTTCTACTTCATTATCTTAAAGCTCTAACATTTAAGAAGAGTTTGATATTTCAAACTTCATCTTTGAGAATGAATATAACCATGGTGATCAAGTTACAGATCAAGAGAACACCATGGAAGAAGTTGAACATTTGCAATAGGACAGCAATGAGGCAGCTTATCTGTCAGATTTGGAGGACTATTTTGATGGAGAGGAACCAGTTGAAATCACATTGTTTTCTCCTTCATCATCCACATTCCAAACACAAGAGCCTATTGTCATGGAGGAGAGCATTCAATTGCAGCAGCCTACATTTTTTAGCAACCTTTTGGAGTCAAGGTTGGAAGATATTAATCTTCCATGTTCTTCATTGGAGGAAGAAGGAAAAGAGCAAGAGAGTTTCACCACTTCTTCCACACCATCCATCCAAGAAAGTCTGCAAGAGGATTCCATTTTTGGAATGGAAAATCAGAGCTATGGGCACATTCAAAGGATCAGACCTTTCCCAATAAGGTATTTGGCTTCATTGGAGCCAAAGGAGGAGTTTCCAATGGTCATGCTTACTTCTGAGCATGAGAATGAGCTTCAAAGCACCAAGGATCAGTTGTCATACCTCTTCAATCCAAATGCAGAGCAACTAAAAGAGGTATTGGATTTGTCTTTAGTTGATACCTTGTTAATTTGGGTAGAAGACCAGCTTCTTGTTGATTTTCCACTCATCCAACCAGCCATGATCAGCTCCAAATCAATTACATGGCTTCCCATTTTGAGGAAAGGAAGCTATTTTGTACAACCTGTTGTAGGGTTTGTTTAGCTTTCCTTTGCTTCCAGTTAGAGTAGAGTAGGTAGGTTTGCTTTCAGCATAAGAAGTGCTTGTGCACACTCTGCATATCCCACTTGGGGTATGTATGATTTCTAATTTTGTACATAGTTGTTTGCTGTGGTTTTGGTTGCTCTTGTATAGTACATTTAAGTGGCATTTTGGTGAGGATAAAATCCAAGTTTGAGTGGGTTTCCAAGTGGCTCAGAGGTTAGATTTTCATAGTCTAGATCAGAATTGGTTATCAGGCTTGACTCCATGCCCAATGGATTATTAAAAGGCCATTGATCATTCATCTAGTAGGCAAATGACCCCTGAGAGTCACCAAAATTGTTATCAAAAATGAGCCCCCTGCTCATTTTGGCTAACTTTCCTTCATTTTGTGTCTCAATCAATTTTTCACACATTTAGATCACTCAAAAGATTCTGGAAATGGCTTCATCAGATAGGATTTTTCTCCCCCTTTCCATAAAGGTAAGTAAGTCCTTCTAACTCCTTGTATTTTACAAGTTATGGTTCGACGGAGTTTGGGGGAAATTTTCCACTGGGCAGCGGGCCATGCCAATAAGAAGCCAAAACGTGTCATCAATAGAGTGGTGGGTTTCAGGGGAATTTTTTGGCACTTAGCCCTTTTGGCTATAAGGCATAAAGGAAAAAGTTCACCCACGGGCCCGTAGTGGAGAAAATTTGGTTAAGGCCCCGTGCCAATCAGAGAGTGCCAAGTGTCAAGGCGGAGTACCATAGGTGGAAGAAGGTTGAAATTTTTGGGTTATAGTCAAAATCATCAAAGGAAAATTTTGGCCAATGGCCCAATAAGGAGATAATGGAGAAAAAGTCTCGTGGATCAGTTTGAAGCTAACACATGTTCACATCAAGTCGGGTCGGTGGAAGGATTTGGCATTTTTTGCCTAAGTTGTCAAAAGGTGCAAAGGGTAGAAATGGAAGCATATTCCCCAAGAAACCAAAAGATGCCATGTGGTAGAGAAGTGGCAGACCGACATAGGTTTTTGGGAAATTTTTCCCAATTTGAAAAAAGGGGAAAAATTTAAAGTTTGGGCCCGCCGACCTGATTTTTTCCCCATTTTGGCCCTAAATATTCAGAAGGGCATAACTGTCGATCCCAAGCTCGGATTTTCGTGATCTTTATATCAATGGAAAGATGTTGAAGTCCTGTACATGATGGATGATTAAATTTTTATTTTTGATAGATATTTGTGGGAGAAAATGGGAAAACATCTATGGCATGAAAAAATGTAGAAATGGTTTCCAACCACCAAAATTTATGAAGGATGGGCCTCTGTCTTGCTCTACAAAGAAATGTACAATGAAGTATGGGATTTTTCATAGAAACCCATCACTTTGTGAGCTAATAAAAAAATTGTCGGTGGTTGGAGTTTCAAATCGATTTACCCACATTTTCTCCTTTCTTTCATTCGGTTCGATGGTTAAATGCCGATTCGGCTCATTTGAAAAAGGTTGTTCATTATTTCGCTCTGCACTCCCTTCTTTTCTTCCCTAGGGTCAAAAATGGATTTTAAACCTCCTCCCCTACTCTGTAATGGAATTTTTGCCTCTTATCCATGAAATGATGTTTTTTTCAAACTTCTAGAGAACTAAAAAAGTGTTTTGTGATGCATTTGTCCATCTTTGCTCGTTTTTGGTTGTTTTCTTCTTGCCTCTCTTCATTATAGGTATTTTTGCATGGTTGGATGTTCATTGCAGGTTTAAGAGCTATGTTCATGGAGTTTTGGAAAAAAAAATTTGAAATCCATCCTTGGTTTTGTGATGCACTTGTCCATCCTTTCCATTGCTCACCTCTTCTTTTTCCATGGCAGTTTTGATAGATGTTTAGCATTTTCCTTCTCTAGTGTATCACCATTTTAGTGTAGGCTCTGTTTTTCCCTCTTTTCTCTCTCTCCTTGTCTCCTTGGAAGTTAGATTAGGATTATATTTATTTTCCTACACTAAAATAGCTTGTGGTAGGTAGTTTAGGAAGAGGAACCAACCTTCTCTGGAGAGCTTTCCCCATTTGTAAAGGTCCCACACTATGGGAAAGCTTAATGTTATGCATTCACACCAAGTGACATTGCCTTAGAAAAGTAGATCCAAAGGTAATTTTGTGGATCTTTGTGAATTTTCACTAACAATCATCACATCCACTTGAGAGATCACCTAGGACTTTGCCATAGAAATTTGATCCTAAGAAGAAGAAACGACACAAGATCAAACTTATAGAGGAATATAAGGATGAATCGGGGAAAGTGTGCTAGGAAATCCAGTGCAGCGAGGAGGATACAAAGTATCCTCGTGATAAAGAGATGAAGAATAATGAATAAGGAATGAAGGATCTAGGTATAGAAACAGATAAGGGTGAACCTTCTAGTGTGCTCTATACTACACAAGAAGATAAAGGCCTAATGCGGATTCAGCACCGAATTCCAAAGGGATAAAATCAAAGAAGAAGAAGGGGGTGAAGACTATGAGACTCATCCTATGGGAAATGTGGATGACACAATAAAAATAATACATACATGGTTTCAAAGCACTATAGAGCCTAAGTATTTTTATTATTAGGAGCTAATGGATGTGGAAATGGTGAATGTGTGGACATGAAAACAATTATCTTGGTCTATTCGGACTCATATGGATGAACTTGATTTTGACGTGTGTGTGGAATCATGTGTTTTGAATAGGATGAAAAAATCACACGGCATCCGACACATGAATGTTAAGCCCTCTTTTGTCATGTCGGATGAGAAATTAAGTAATGCTTTGGTGAAGGTATAGTGCGGAAGTTACACGCAGTGCATAAATAAGGAAAAGGATGAGAATAATATTGCATTAAAGGATGATAATAAGGATAAGGATACATTGATTAAGCTCTTGATAACAAAAATGAAATGGCTGATGCAAAGGTAGAAGCATTGGTGAGTATTACAAAGGAAATTAGAGATGACATTTTGAAGGTAGGACCATTCCTGGAATCACAAGTTCCTAAAACTTTTCCTTCTGTTATGTATTACCTTCACACTTTGGTAAAGTTGGTAGTCAATGAAGGACCCATGCATATGCTAGCACCTAAGGATGTTGTAGAGGAGGTAGAAAGGGAAAAGGCCATAATTACAAGAAAATTTGGAAGTTATGAGTCATCATTATAGGCCTTGAAGGATGAACTTAAGAAGACAAGTGAAGATTTGAATATGTGTGCGGCACAGATTCAAATATCAGAATAAGGACTATTGAAGAGGATAATGAGTTCCTAAAGTCAGTGAAGAATGAGATGCTCAGGAGCATGGATAGGCTTGCTTTCATAGAAAAAATGTGCAACACACTTCTAGAAGCCCAAAATCCACATTGGAAAAGGATGAACGAAATTGGGAAGGTCATTGCTCAGAAGATGGAATTTATAGAGGGAATGGTTTCTAACAGGGCTAACATTGTTCAGATTTTGTAGAATGAACAAGAAAACATGACTCAAGATGAGTTTTAAGCCATGGTTACATATGTCCCTGATAAAATAGGTGAAGCGTTGAGTGATTAGGAAAATTAAGAGGAAGAGATTAAAAATGATTATCCATAATTTATCTTTCTAGTAGAGGAGAAAAGCGTCGAGTAGTACTTAACTCTCTTTGGTTACGTAATTGTTTATTCTTTTATCCCTTGTTCTTTATCCTTTGAGAAATGAATAGAGATTACCCATTACCAGGGGTGGAAATGTATTTAGTGTGGGGTAATTTTGAGGATAAAATATAGCTCAAGGATGAAAGTGTATAAGGATTGGGCATGTAGGAGCAGGGGCACATATACGTGCGCATACGTATAACAAAAAGGAGAGCACCTAGAAATAGGTTGGAAACATGACTTAGATGCTTTTACAAATCAAGGATATTTTTGACATGGAGTGTAGAGCATGTAAAGGTATGAATAATTTTTCGCTACGTAAGGGTATTTTGGAGCACATGGAAGTTCTAACTCCATGCAAAATTTTAGGCTATTAGTAGGATCTATACTAGGAGTTAACTTTAGAAGATCTATTATTAACAATTACATGATTTTTATTCTCTTGTAAAGGCACATGGATATTATTAGCATATAGCCTATTTTAGGAAGGTGTATGGGTGATGAAGGGCATGTCCCCACCCCTATAGATATGTATTGATTTTCATAGTTTAGATCCCTATTTATACCATTTTATTGTCAGAGAGTTATGTTGTGCAATTGCTAGTGCGCATGGCTATGGAAAATGGGTCATGATGTATGAATATTTTATGTTTTATAGTAATTAATATATAGTGGATACTATTGGTAAGATAATGGTGCTATATGTGATTGAATATGGTTCTTGCATGGTAAATCTCATTATAGTCGTTGTTTAGTCAATCTTTCATACGATTTATATCTAGATCTAGTTTATGCGTTATGGTGTAATTGATTATTTGTTATGGATCTGAATTATATTTGTAATCATGTTAACATCTTGAACAAACTACTCTAAAGAGGGACCTCGTACCCTTGCATGCTTCAGTGAGTGCTCAATCCAGTCTTAGTGATGTGCCAATGCACCTTGGGATTGATGGGTATATTATAGCTATAGGTTTAGGCATGAAATGTGAATATTGTGATATGAGTTTGTACTCTAAAAAGGGAAGAGGTATGCTTGAATATATAAAGTGTTTAGTATTGCAAAATGATGCTACAAGTTGATCAAGCCTTCAACAATACAAAATAACATTACACATGCCCGAAAGGTGTAATCAAGGAAAGGGAGTCTCATTTGGATCATTTACTAGGAACCTCAAGGTCATGAAAACATATATTGTTTAAAGAATATTGTTTACATGTTTAAGAACATTAGAAGCAAAATTGGACTTATAAAGGATGTGAAATTACTAAAAGAAATATTCAAGAACAATGATGAAATACGTAAGCATATTGATGACTTATATGGATGGTAAGTTCTTCTATTTTTGCATTCTTAATGAGAGATAAACTATATGAGCCCAGGGGGAGAACTTGAGGAGTTGTTTGCATTTTTTATGAGTCTAGAACCTTGATAAATTTGTTAATTTTTCACCAAAGTTTTCATTTATGGACAAGTAGTCGTAAAAGTCAGTATGTTGGGTTTGGACATAAAATGGTAGTGTTTGAGCTTTTATAGGACCTAGAAATTGATAGATGACATGAATAAAGTCCAAGATGAAGAGTAACAACTAAGAGGAGCTATTTTGAGCTTCTTATCAGCTCTAGAGAATCATTTTTTTGTTGTAGAAGCCAAAGAAGGAGAGATTTTAGTTCCAAATGAAGCTATTTAGCAAAGCAAGAGTCATTGTTTCTAGTTGTGTGTTGTCATTTTCCATGAAGTAGAGTTATTTTAGCCTTTTTCATATATGGAAAAGGGGGAGAGAAAGCATCAAAAATGTGGGAATAAGATTATGTAGGTATTTTTCATGTTGGTTTCCATTCTTGAAAAAGGATGAGATTATTGGCCATTATATGGTTGTGTTGTAATTTATTTCAACTCCCATTGATGGAAAAGGGTGTCATGAGTTCATATGTTTCTTCATGTGATGTTACTTATTTGTCAAACATGAAGTTTTATTGGTAGTGTCAAGATTTGAAGTCTTATGGAGCCTTGGAACTTGGTTTGCTAGGTAGAGTCATCGTCGTATGAGGTCTCCTAATATAGATTGAGTATTTCATGAGGTTACACATGGTCCATATGATGTGGAATGGGTGTATATGTCTTTTCATGAGGTAAGCATGGTCATTTCATGAGTTGTATTTGTTGAGTCAAGTCATTTCGGACTTGTTTCAAGCCATGGAGTATGCAAAATGAGGTAGAGGTATGTTTTTTGAACCAAATAAGTATTATCTAAGCATGGTTTCAGTATGGTGGTAGATTATATGAGGTGTGTGATGAGTTCTAGGTAAAAATCAGAGGTATGATGCATTTACTGTGGTCTTTGGGAAGCAATAGGTGAGAAACAGGCAGTTTAACACATGAAAATGATATCATATGGATATTTTTATGCATATATGAGCTATATAGTGAGCATGGAAAGTTATAGGATGTTTTCATGGTCTTGTATGACAAGTTTCAATTCAAATTTCTCAAGAAATTCAAAGATATGCAAGTTTTTGTGAAACTGCGGGTAAGTAGGAGTGAGTTTTTAAGACAAAGTTCAACCTTTTGATGCTCATTGTGAACTGTGTGCTTTGCATGGGTACATGAGATATTTTTGGTATCTTATAAGGTTTTTTATGAAGCTTTCACAAAAATAATGAGGTGGTTTGATTGTCACGTTTTTATGAATGATTGTTAAGAATATAAAGTGGTTTGAAACCGTAGCTAGGAGTAGCTTGTAGAAAAGAGATTATATCAACCTATTTTTGATTGGTTCCTCAACATTTATGATTATATATTGTAGAGGACTATTCCAACTTTCCATAAAGGTAACTTAGAGCATGTGGTAGTAAATGGGCCCCACACGAAAAGGAAATTTTACGAAGAAGTTTGGTTTGTGGAAAATATTTCCAAAGAAGGTAAAGATTAAATGGTCATTGTTTTATCCAGGAGTTTTTATATATGTTCATGAAGGTTTTAGGTCATGGTTTTTCAGAAAAAGTGCAATGTATACCCTATTTGTGTTTGGTCAAAGGGCGCTTTTAAAGCAATAAATACTAGTCTTACATAAAATTGACATAACCATATATACATGTGGATTTAAGAGGTGATTCAAGTTACATTGGAAAGATAATGATATATATTTCTAGTGATATAATTTTTGATTCATTATGATAAGTTTTTATATGGATTCTAGGTCAGTTTGTGGATAAAAACATGTTTTCCATAGTGGGACAAGACAATGTTTCCTGAAGTATTGAGTTGGTTGGATAATGAGATGGATTAGGTGATTCTTGATAACACCTATAATGTAAATAGTGATTAATCGGGCATCAAATTAATCCATTTTGAGGAATTTAAAGTGTCAAGAATGGTGCTAACCAATTGATTTTTGGAAACTAATTTTTGGGTAGCTTGATTTGGTGAAGCAAAACGTTGATGTAGTTTGGTGGTGGATGTTTCATGAGATATAACTTATTTTTCAGTCTTATAAAGGTTTGTAAATTTCTATAGAATGAAATATTTGAGATATTCTTTAGTGGTCTTGATCCCCAAAGGTGAAATCGGGTTGTTGATAGCAGTTGTTTGGTGAAGGAAATTAGTCATTGGGCCCAATAAATGAACTAATTTGATTGGTTAATGAAATGTACAACCATGGTTGATGTTTAAATTATATATTACTCATTTTTTTAATATGGAAGCTTTACTAAAAATATTTTTGTATGGGTGGATTTTTCTCGGTTTACGTAAGGGGATTTGAGGATTTTGGTTCATGAAAAGTGATTTTTGACTAGACAAACATACTTGATTCACTTATAAATATTGTGATAAAGTTATTATATTTATTTAATAATGATTTTTTAAAACCAAAGGCATAGTAGATACCTCCTTTGGGTTATAAGAAATAAAACCATATAAAAGTGATGTTTTGGGTTAATTTTTGAACTAGTAATCTTGGAGGGAAGAAGTGCGACCTAGAGGAGAGTAATTTGAAGGTATGTATGGATGATTTTTAGTCTAAGGAAGATAATGATAGGTTGAATACTGATTTAAGACATGAGAACAAGGGTCTATAGCCAAGATAAGTTGAGAGAAAAGAAGAAAAAGCAAGTTTGAAGACCTAGGGTATGAGCTAGGATTTGTGAGTTGAATATGTGATCTCCATCAGTTTTGGTAGTAGAAAAATTAGAGATAAAACATATTCAAGTGGAATATTTGGTGTTCAGTCATCCTAGGGGTTGTATCCTCCTTTTGGAGTTGGTTCTTCAATAAATTAGGGGTTTGTGCTCCTTGTAAGGTTGGTGCTCTACTAAACTAGGGGTTAGTGCTCCTTGTGAAGTTGGTGCTTCACTAAATTTATTTTGTGAGTAATATCAACAAAGTTTCTATGGTTTTTCTTCACCTTGAGGGTTTCCCACATATATTTGGTGTTCTTATGTACTCTTTTACTCTTGTTCTTTTGTTTGGTGTATTCAATGCTTGAGTAAACACACATATAGTTGTTGTATGGTTGAATGGTTATTTTATTTGTAATAAATGATGCATCGAATTTTTTAAAGTTTTAATATATTGATTCACCCCCCTCAGTCCATTATGCTTCCAATAAGCTCCAACAATGAAATATAACTTGTTCGGAAGATTTTGGGAGTTCCAAAATGAGTTATGAGGAAAACAAATAATCAATGGAAATATATTGTAACCCTCTATACGATGGAAACATAATATTTTTTCCAAGACTTGAATATTTTTATGATAATATAGAAAATGGGAAATACACCCATAAAATGAAATTACATGCAACATTTTCTAATGATAGTGGGTGGAATTATCTTTTAAAAATTGATTAAAAATTATATATGTTTTGATGCAAAAACACTTTATCATGCTCCCGAAGTGGAGAACTCACTCCCAGTGTCCCAACATAGACTTGGAGGGTGACATCAACATTCCAAAATTTGTATTGTCATATTTTGAAGCCTCAAATTTTCCCCTTGTCCCCCAATGGGAAAAGGGGACATGGGGAGATGAAAGTGTTACCCCCATCATGCTAAAACTTCACAACTTATCTTTCACCACTTCATCACCTAGGTTGCACAATTTCACTTACCAACTTTCCCCACTTCCATGACGGTTTACCCCTAGTCACAATTTTTTCACTCAATTGTCCAATTTTCCACCAAAGTGTAAAGGGGTCATAGGGGACACAAAAATTTGTCTCCTCATCCATCTAGCTCTTAGTCACCATAGAACCAACCCCTAGCCCCCAATGCTCATTCCCAACATCTACATCTCACACACTAAGGCACCGAGAAGATGTCATTTATCACCATCTATTACAAGTCAAAAAATTTAGTCCCTTGTGTCCCCTCTTTACAACTTGTATTGGCACAACCTCACAACAACCTCATCTCAACACCGATCAAGATGTCATGGTCACATTTGAGTTAAAAACTATGTGGATATTTTAATAACTCTCCTCTTTCTAAAAACGGTTAGTTATTTTTCAAACTAATGTGTTGCTAAAATTACCCCTAAACCTCTATTTTTAACCAGGCATACTTTTCAGCTTTCATAAAAATACATGATCAAAAATAAATAAATGCTCATAACTCCCTTATTATGCACATGTTTTTCAATCAAATTCTACATGTAAAATCCTTTCAAATAAACCTTTGATCTAAATTTGAAATAAACCAATTGATTCTCTATATAATTTACAACAAAAACCTTAAAATTTTAGACCCCTAAGTTTATTTTTCAAATCTAGGGAGTTCTTGTGTATAAAAACCCTTGAAAATAGGAGCAAAAGGTCTGAAATAAAAATTAAACTTCTAAGACCATTTTCATTACAAACTGACACCTAGAAGTCATCTCTCCAAAAACATTTAAGTGTGTAATGATTTTTATGTCTATAAATAGTAATTTTAAAAAAATATCCAATTGTCAACATCCATAACACTCTAAAGAAAAAAAAATATAGGAGTTTAAAATTGGGAAAACTTACTAAAATTACCCATCATAGTCAAGACATCCCAAAAATAGTAATTCTTGCAATCGGGATTGGATCACATGTATCAAATCAAATTCCACTTATCTCATTATATTTTTCCACAATTGTAAGGCTGAGAAGTTGTCTCATGGATAATACAAGAGGGAAATCCCTTGCAAGCTCCCAAAACATTAGTCTCAAGGTTAATTCTGCATGCCACACTTGGATGTAAGAATTTGGATTATCCAATTAATTCTAATTATCACACAAATGGAGTAATCATGGTTGAATTAATTAAATAAGGATATATTTTCATCACTAAGGTGAATTTGGAAGATCTGAACAAAGTTTATATAGGCCTCGGATCAAATACAGAGGAAGCTCTAAACCCAAAACATTGATGGAGTCTTTCAACCTCCGTAAACATGAATTGATTCTATGACATGAATAACAGTGATACTACTACATCATATCCACTAATCCCAATGTGACTTAACCCAATACCATCATGTTCTCAATATCAAGAAGACACCACTTGTCCACTCAGTAGAAAATATCACATCAATGTTCATGAAAACTCATTCAAAATCCTTGCAATGTTCTCACATCTCATAAAAGAAGAAGATTATAACCACATTATTTTTATCCAAAAGGATGTTAGAGGAAAAAAAAATCATTTAGAGAGAAATCCTTCTATCTAGAGGATAATACCTATGAGGATTAGATGAGAAAAAAGATATCCATGAATACTAAGTATGTTTCCATTCAAAAAGGTGACATATTTGTTTAAAAGGTGAAATGTGAAGTTCAAAGGGGTCATGAGAAGGAATTTGATGATCTCCACATCTCAAATATAACCTCATTCTCACATATCTTTCTAGGAGGAAAGACATCATGGCAAGGAAAAGGTAAAAATGAACTAGTAAGTGTAAGATACTATCACTTGAATCATAGGTTACCGAGGTTCCAAAGACGGTCATGTTTGAAGGAGCATGAAGTTATCACGGGATCATGAAGTGAAATGTTTTGCAGAAGTGTTTATAAACACTCATTTGGTACTTTAGAGAATGCTTAGATCTTAGGGAAGAAGGATATTGCAACCAAAATGTTCTTATCTAACAGGAGGTTAAAGGAAAAAATTGGGATTAATTCTTGTATCTTGATAAGAACTTACTTTAATGAGGAGCATATGAGAAAGAAGGTATCTAAATATCCTACAATTTATTCCATTCAAAAGGGTGACATATTTTTCATGGAGGTAAATTTTATAATTCCTAGAGGAGTAAGGTAGTGATATCCATATCCTAACTCCTACCTTGTGATCAAAGAATATCATTTTGTTCCCATCCTAGTGTATATCGAAAACCAAATTTTTGAACACTTATTCAATTTTATGGAATGTTTCCATATCTCAAAAAATAATCATAGTGTAATCATATTGCTTTAATTCATAAATGTATTCATTGGTAGAGGCTTCATATTCATCAGATTGATCAACCCTCATCTTTCTCTATCTTCTTTGTTCTCTCTCCATATTCTAATTCTTCATCAAGAATGCATTTTATCAAGTTTTCATCTTATGCACTTAAGTGACATTCAATTTAACATTGTAAGAGTAATTTCTCATTAATAATAAAGGGGATCATTTTTATTCCATATGAATATTAAATATCACAAATCATGAGGAAACGTGAAAATTCATGTGGGGAAGAGGGAGATATGTTTTTGTAAGCTATAAATTGCAGTGGATTATCCATTCCAAAGGGTTAGCAATTGTTTATTATTCTAATTTTTTAGATTTAACTACTATTGTAATAAATAAAAGCTACATTGTTCCATCTCCTTTATTTTTCGATGTTCTTCCATACTCATTTTTCCAATTTTTCAAGAATTTTGATCTTGTATAAACAAGAAGGAACTTCGTGTCCTTGATTAATGAATTCATAGAACTTTGTGTCTCTAAATTATTAATCTTACTATTGATTGTATGGTTGAGCTATTATAATTGAATGTGGACCTACTTTAGTTACTATTGATGATAATTTACTAGTTCTTACTCAAAACATTAACCCTCTATCCCTATTTCTCCTACTCCTCTTTACCTCCCTTCAAATACAATTCCTCGCTTGTACACTATACAATCACTTTGTCATACGTTTAGTGGAGTATTCTGTGTGATCCACACCTAATGGCCAGCCCATAGTTTTAGTTATTTTATATTCAATAATAAGAGCCTTCTCATACCCAAGAAGGAGTGGCTTAGCCCCCGACTATTTTTGAAAACCTATAATCTACATTGAAAAAAAAATTCACCAACAAGATGCCATGGAAACTTGGGGTGTCATGTAGGTATTGTTTAATGGAAATGTCACTATTATATTAATTCAAGTGAAAACTAATTTTAAGGTTGTGATTAAATGATGATGATATGATATTCGTAAATTAGTTGACTAATATTCTTGTATGATTATAAATATGTCTTCTAAGGAACAATAGATACTCATGGAAAGTAAAATATGTTAGCATGATCATAAAAGAATATCATGATAGTACCGAATAATGGAAATAAATATAATGCAACCAATTAGTAAAGGAATAATAATCTTGATCTAATGGGGTGTGTTTAAATATTATATTGTAACCTAGAAAACAAAATTAAAATCTTGAAACTATACTTTTATTACAATCATTATAGGTCCTGAAATTAACGTATAACATTAATTATTATATGTAACACATAAATAAGATAAAATATTTGTATAAATAAAAAAATTAACCTTAGCTTCTAATAATTGCACATGGTGACAAATAGTAATAGGTATCTATGTTGTGCACCATTTGAATGGAGTTTTAAACTATCACCGATAGGGATGATCATGCTTAACACGATGTGAAAACTAAGATTACTTGTAAATTAGAAAATAAGAGGAATTAATCAACCGAAAGAGACACCAATAAGTGGGTCACATGAGCATGACATATTGTGTTCAAAGATCCATTTAATTTTCATGATAATCATGTAAAAATATTCACATAAAGTATCTATTAGAAAAAAATGTAGAATTTTGTTTACATCTAAGTGTATTTAGCATGATGACTAGTATTATCATGCTCATTTAAAGTGAACTATGAAGTCATTCAAGGATGGGATATTACAATTATCATAGGGAATTTTATAAAAATGCATTATGGTAAAAATACCATTAATTGGTTTTGGTAACAAATGGAAATAAGGTGGAATTTTTTGACCGGTATGTAAATGATCATCCCATTTTGATCTAAATATAACTTTGAGTGTATGATGTGTAAGGAATTTATAAGTTGTTATTGCTGCCACATGGTAACTAATATAAGTTTTCCAAGTCTTTTTATGTCATTCATAATTAGAAGAAATCAAATGAGGTAAATCGTATAATTTTTCAACCTTGTCGTGAAATGATGTTGCTACAAGAAGTAAGGATGAGCACATTTATTTTGCTAAGTAGGGAATTAGTCTCTCTTTCTAGTAACCTTGGTAAAAATTCCCTATAATATCCTAGGAATAATGTTTTCCCACCCATTTATTAAATAAAACCTTATTCCTATCTTAATTTATGAGCATATTTTCCTTAATAGTGTCATTGAATGACTTGGATAAATTTGTGAAGGGCTTCTTCTGCCAAGATTAGTTCTTACCATGAAAGGACTTCCTTATAAATCTCAGTTTCTTCATAAGTGATCTTCTTTTAAACACTTGTTCATGTGGTAGGATTTAGTGGGTGCCTTATACATGAGTTAGTATTATATTATTCATTGTAATTTTTGTTCATAGATAACATTCTATATAATGGATGGGAATTTGGTCTCTTAGCATTGGGAACATTGTGTCGTTCATAGATATACTCTTATATTGGGCATTAAATCTCCATTTGACCTAATTAAGAGAAGGATAAATTATTGATGATTTTAGGAATAAAATGAGCCTCATCTACAATGGGGTATTATGTGACATAGTGACTTTAACTGTACTTCGCAAATGAAATAATCCTTGATTAAAAAATAAAATGCATACATAAGTAAAAATGTAAATCTTGTGTTCATTCGATTAATATAATTTTAAGTGTTAGTGGTATATGGGATCAATGTTATGTGTCATGTGAGAAGTGTAATTATAGCAAGTGTGGTATCATTAGGGAAAATTTTATTGGCTAAGTTTTGTAAACTCACGAATATTAGGGAATTTGGATATTAGAAATGGTGAATTGTTCAACAATCACCGCCACCCAAACTTGCCTAAAATTTTGGCCGATGATTCATTTATATGGGTTAGTGCACCTATTATTTACAGTTAAAATAAACTTATGCATGTATTTCCCTAATTCTTCTAATCAAAATGCTCTCATATTCACCGAGGTATATGTTTGTTTCTAGGGGAGATGACTATCTATTTCGAAGAGACACTTGTATTAACAATACAACATACGCAGGATGAACGTCTAACTACAAGATATGGATGACCAACCATAAGCGAAGACCATAAAATGTAGGTTTTGTCTAATAAGGAAGGGACAACCATTCAATTTTATTGGGAATGCCATCCAACATAGTTTGAGACGGTAGACCAACAAGGTTAGATGGACAACCAATGGATTCCATCCAATGAGAAGGTGACGACCATCTAACTATAACGGATGCTCATCCAATGTAGATTAGATGTCTAACCAATAGAGATGCCTCATCTGACAATAATTCCATACAACAATAAACATATGTCTATCCAATACCCATCCAACTATATGAAAGCTGTCTAAAAGAATGCCTTGCTAAATCATGTTTTCTATGAATTGATTTTTGTATATTTCTCATCGCATTGAAAGTCCTTTTTTTTTTAGATTATCCACCCATTCTATAGTAATTTTTTAGAGGGGTATTCTTAAAATGAACCCTCAGTGTCATATAGCAATATTTTTTCTAGTTTTAATATTATATTTTGAGTTATGAAATTTTGAGGTATTATATTTGGTATCGAGTGAGATTTAAACTCTTAATCCTCTAGAATAAATTGGAAATGATTTTTTAAATTTTTTTATATGTGTGTAAGATGAGTGTCATGTCGAGTCATTTTGGTTTTTTATGTGGTGTTATTGTGATGTTTCTCTGGTGCACTTATTGTACTATGTATGTGCATATTGTTGGGCCCCTAAAATATTGGCTAAGTACAAAGAAGGCGCATGGGTGCACAAGGCCTATTCGAAGAAGGCCATGCAAGGAGAAACCACGTAGGATAGGGTTTCAGGAGGGTTTTGGTAGAACCAGTGGCACACTGGAAAGGTAGAGAAAATATCTTGGGACTTAGCCATATTTGGCATATCAGGCAGAACACAAGGAAAGCATGACCTAAATGCACATGGGAAGTGGATAAGCTTCCAACTTAGAAAATTGGTGCCCGCGGAAGGAATATACCTTGCGATAGAAGATTCTAGAAGGTCATCATGGAAAAGGATAGAGAGCTCACATCTGAAGAAGCATGCTCCCATGGAGGACCACTTGGACACATGGCAAGTGATTTGTATGGAAGTACTTGATAAGGCTATATATATGAGCGCCGGTAGAAGAAAAGGATATACATAGAGACAGATGGAGAGACCAAGAATAGGAGAAAGAGGCAAAGCCATGCAGGAATATTGTGAGAGCTCCATAGGTTGGGTTTAGAGGATTTGTAGGAGTATGTTGTATTAAGGGGATGGGTCTGAACATTTTTCTTTGTACTATGAAGGGCCTAAATCTAGTTCCAATGCATGACATTGGTCTCAATTATCATATGTCAAAGTACAAAGAAGGCACATGGGTTCACAAGGACTATTCAAAGAAGGACATGTAAGGATAAATCTCGTAAGATAGGGTTTCAAGAGGGTTTTGGTAGAACCAGTGGCACGCGTGCAAGGCAGAGAAAAGATCTTGGGACTTATCCATATTTGGCATATTGGGAAGAACACGAGGAAAGCATGACCCGAATGTGCATGCGAAGTGGATAAGGTGCCAACTTGACAACTTGGTGCCCACAAAAGGAATATACCTTGCGATAGAATATTCCAGAAGGTCATCATGGAAAAGGATGGAGAGCTCACATATGAAGAAGCATGCTCCCATGGAGGACCACTTGGACACATGGCAAGTGATCTACAACTTTAGAAAGGCATGACAGTGCTTGATAAGGCTATATATATATATATATATATATATATATATATGTGCACTGGTAGAAGAACAGATATACATAGAGATAGATGGAGAGACCGATAATAGAAGGAGAAAGAGGAAAATCTATGGATGAATATTGTGACATCTCCATAGGTTGGGTTTATAGGATCTGTAGGAGTATGTTGTATTAAGGGGATGGGTATAAAGATTTTTATTTCTACTACGAAGGGTCTAAATCAGATTTCAATGCATGACATTGGTCTGCATTATCATATGAATCTATAATTTCTTAAGTTAATGTAATGTGGTTATCAACATGATTAACATGAATATATGTGTGGTTCTAGTTCTACTTACATCTGTATGGATTGGTTATATATATATATATATATATATATATATATATATATATATATATATATATATTTATATTTCATATGAGTGGGTGTAAACCCTTGTGCATTTATTTTCTATTATGATTCAAATCTATGTTCTATAATGCTTTTCTTATATGAATGAACACATTGGTCTAGAATCCATTCTAAGCTCTAACAAGAATGTATGGTTCCCTTCCAATTTTTCACTTAATTTTTTGTTGTAAATAATGCATTCTCATACAAATGACATAAAGGAGGGACTTGGCACTTGCGTGAGCCTTAAGTGAGCGCCTAGCACCCACTGGGTGATAGGCCGATGTGCATGGGAAATTTTGAGAGGTCATAAAAATGACTACATCTTGGTTCCATTGTCGGGACCTATTTTCAAATTTGTTATGAGAAATGACATGAATATTTATCTTTGTGATGTGTAATGATAGAACGCATGACTCTAGAAAGTGTTGAGATGTGGTTCAAGAGCACGGAGGATGAGTTTTCTCAAAGATTCAACACTAGACCTGAGTTCAATGCACATGGATGGGTAGAAGAGAACCTATACCATGAGTTGTATGACACATTATTTTGTTGCTTCGTAGTAGAGCTATATGAATGGCTCTTCGCATACCCATCTAGATCAAGTTGTTTTTACAAATCATGCGTGTGGACCCAATATTACTATCAGAGGCTGCAAGATGTAGATACTACTTGGACGCGTGCTATTGATCATAGGTCAAAGGGAGTTCTATCCAGTTACATTTTGGAATACACCATTTTGATGTGTTCTTTCCAAGAATTTTCTAAGTTTGAGTTCTTGAGGGAGCCTAGAGGGTCATTTTTTACTGTTATTCCTATGGTTATGATGAACTTGGTTGTTACTTTGAGTTTAGAAGCATTCCCAATGGTGGCTAGGCTACTTTGATTGCTAGATGAGGAAGCTAGGGTGGAGGAAGATGAAGGACATTATGGTTGAAAAGGAAAGGGAGGAGATATGGCTCAAGTATAGTGAATCTCGTGAAAGGGAGATGACTAAACAACGCGAGCTTACAAGTGTGATGGATCTATGGAGGTAGACATTACGAGAAGGTGTTGTATTTTACATGGAGGACATGGAGCACGAGCATTCTATGATACCCCATCTTTGCAAGCACGAGAGAGAGAGGTCCCTTCATCTTCTGATGAGAGTTTTTCGCATGGATAAAGGAGAGTTTTCGACACGGATCGAACCCACCTAGTGACCATCCTTGGGTGCTTGGTTTTCCAAATCAAAGGAGTATTAATAACCCAGTTGGTATTGGTGGAAGTGACCAATCGGTGCCAGGAGGTATAAATTTTCATTTGGTACGTCCATTCTGCACATACCATTCCGGTGTTTGGAGGAATTTTTTGGCAAAGTATAAGTACACAAGGTTTAGGCAACACATCTGGGAGTGGCACGAGATACACTTCTGGCAATGGAGAAATCTCATAGACCATTGGTGCACAGTTCAATGGGATGTTGGGGACACTAGGTGTGACCACTTTAGGCCCATTTCCGGTTACAGGAGGATCTAGAGGTGGAACTAGTGGATTGGGAGGCACAAGACCTAGTGGATCCAATGGATCTAGTGGAGGGAACACCGGAGGGAACCAAGGATCTGGATCAAGAGGATAGGGGCCTCAACCACATCCTTAGCCATTCTTTGAAATTTATTTACAATTTCTAGATTACCAGGGTATAGAGGATGTTGCGAGAACATGTGCATAAGTGTGAATTGTTATGGCGCGAAGGGGATCAATACCCTAGAGTAGAATGCTAGTCAGTTTGTAAAAATGTTGCAAGGATGTGCACATAGTTGGTATAGGAAGTATAACCCCTATTAGATGGTGGTAGACTACACCGCATTGAAAAATGCCTTCCTAGTAGAGTTCCATATACCAAAGTTCAAATAAAAAAATAATCATCTCTTTGAAGGAAATTTAGCAAGGAATAAAAAGAGTTTATGGGAGTTGATGTATGGTTTAGGAATCTTCTATAAAAATTTCATATGAAATTCACCCTTCATAACATGCTAAATGGTCTTTTGGAGGGTTGATCACTCCATTTAGGAGGGAGTTGTCTCATAAAACATTCTTGACTGTGCGAGGCTCTAGAGGTTTCCTTATACCTTGAAGCGAGTTAGGAGCATTGATCTTGAGGTGAGCCCTTTTTGGAGGGTCAAATAACTATCATCACCAAATAGTTAGAAAATATTTCTAAAAACTCTACACATGAGACTTGTAGTGGTATTTGGTGTATGGATTGCGAAGTAGAGGGGCATGCCAATGATAGTTTCCCCTAGAAGATAGTACATGCCATAGTAGTAGATTATGAAATTTTCACAGGGGACCATGATGCGAGTAGAAGCCCCTTGTTGCAGCACACAATTGAGGAAGAATGTGTCTTGCTACTATAAGATCTATACCTCTATGACTTATGATACTAAGGATTATAGGATTATTGACTGATCCATGAGGCCATTGATCATGGTGTCTGCCCTTGAGACCAGCCTTGCTAGTGATTCTAAAGAAGATGATCGCCGTTATGAAGGACATACGGATGGAGGGGGAGTGTGAGAGAGGTTATCGTGGAGGATTCCATGGTCACAATAATCTGCGAAGGAGGAAGAAGTGATTTCCATGAGGAACATACTACAAATATAGATCTATAGAACATTACAAGTGTGAGCATCCAAATTTTTGCATAGTTCTCGTGGTGTGGGAAAACATAAGTATGAGGAGTTACCCGAGTTTTTGAGCACATGAGCCATCAACACTTTGGAAGGAAAAGGGTGTTGGGATGGTGAGTATAAATAAAGGTCGACACAGTGGATGCCTAGAGTGGTGCATGTGTCGAGGATTAGAACCTATTATGGTGATGACACAAGCATAGGTGCACGTGCCAAAGAAGTACAAATGAAAAATACTCTAGTCTTAAGAGAAGATTTGGTGCATGGGAAGTATCAGGACCCGCCCACTAGTAGGAAGTATATCAAGAGATAATGGATGTCATTCAGAGTTTGCAAGGAGAAATATATTGTTTAAAGGAGTAGTCAGGAAATAGAAGCAAATAAGGAATGTTGAGGTGGGTAGAAGGACCTGGATGAGGTCAAGGAAGTGTGAAAAATAGTAAGGCAAGAGAATATTATTCCCTTGCTAGGAGAATGGCTGCGGGAGAAGATGTCATGCACCAGAGTGGAGCATGAAAGGAAGGTGTTGCATGCAAACCTCCCTCCCCATAGCCTTGACTATGACAAAGAAATCACACTAAACATAGTTGTGGATGGTTGGATTCTAAGAAACATATTAATTGACACGAGAGTAGAAGTCAATGTTCTTACATTGGGTTCTGGTATCATATGGGAAAGGCCCGCATTATAACCATCTTCAAATGTGTTGTATAAGGAAAGAAACTAAGGCAATGCCCATTGAAGTATTAAAGGATGTGGTGATACCACCGGTGGGGGCCAAGTTTATTGGAGAATTTTAAGTCTTGGCACTCACCGAGGTAGACAATTTTCTAGCATTGCTTAGGCACCCATGGTGCTATAAGAACAACGTTGACATGAGGTTCAACAAAGGATATATCAGTTTCGAGAACAAGGAATAACAAGTCATCATCCCTCTTATGGATGGGAAGTCAAAACCTTACACTAAACCTTTGGGAGAAGAGGTCCTTGATAGAATTTATGTGTGCTCCATCAGAGAACTAGAAATAATTCACCTTAAAGAAGGAATTATCCAATTTGAGGATGCCAAGAATGTGAGTGATACCACAAACATGGTGTGCAAAAATTGGGCGCATGTGACCTATAAGTTAATTGGGTGATAGTTGATGAGGTCTATAATAAAAGTGACTAAGGTGTGCTCACTCAAGTGCTTAGGTGGAAAGAAGTTACCAAGTTACTCTAGAGGGGCATACCCTGAATTTTTCTTATGGGACATGGAAGCTCAGTGGAAAAATGAGGATGAAAGAAGAAGAATGCTTAATTATACCTACTCAAGAGAGCCTCCTGGAGTGGAGAAAAGTAAGAATTTTTACGTTTTTTCCGTAAGGTTTTCAAGGAGCAACGTGCCCATGGTTATTCAAGACTACCATGGTAAGGAGACCACTTCATTCCACATCAAATCCTTTGATAAGGCCTAGGTGGGAGGCACAGAAGCCTTTCCACCATCATTATGGGTGCATAATTTGTATTCCACACTACAAGGTTGTGCACGTGTGTGGTATATCCATTCAGAAACATGCTGAAAAATAGGAAATTGGTAGGAGATGACAACTAATCTCATCCAAGATTTTGAATATCAAAGCACAAATCCATCAGTGGATAAGGCATTGCAAGTGATCAAGCACCTTACGATGGGGGATAGTGCCATGGCGGAAGACATGATACTAGATTTTCTAGGTGAGCTTAGTTTAGAGGAACATTTCGATGGGGTAGAGTCGGAGGAGATGCAGTTTGAGCAAGCATACATAGAAAAGGAAAAAGGAAAGATGGTTTATGTCATAGATGGAGAGGAAATGGAGAGTCTAGATGTTAACCACTCTGTAGGAACATATGATATTATAGATAACGCTAAAGAAAGGATGCATGCTTACCATGATCCCTTAAAAACAAAATAGGTTAACATTAGATTAGAGGCAGAACCCAAGGAAGCAATCATTAGAGACTATTGGTTAGAAAAGTAGGTCTTGAAGATCATTGATCTGTTATGTGAATTATAGGATTTATTCCCTCATGGGTATCATGAACTAAAATGAATCCACCATTCCTTGGGAGAGATGAAGATAAAACTAAAGGAAGGTGTACACCCAATCCAAAAGAGGCCATACTAGATGAATCCAAATTTATGCATACGGGTCAAGGAGGAGATAGATAAAATGATAGTGTCAGGTATCATTGAGGTTGTGGAAGATTCAGAATGGATAAGCCCAGTGGTCATCAACATCAAAAATTATGGGAGGATAAAGATCTATGTTGACAAAAAGGACCTAGATGTATTATGTGTCATTAATCCCTTCCTAGCCTATTTCTGATGAAATTTTAGGAGTGGCCAAAGCGGAAAGTCTACTCCTTCATGGATGGGTTCTCAGGGTACCACCAGGTGAGGATTACAAAGGAAGACCAGAGAAAGACAACTTTCACCACTGATTGGGGAAGTTTCTCCTATATGGTCATGCATTTTGCATTAAAGAATACAACTGTTGTGTTCTCATGCATTGTAGTGCAATCCTGTAAGGACTTCATCTATAAATTTCTTCAAGTCTATTTAGATGATTGAATTATGTATGGTCTATTCGGGGACCATTGTGATAATTTAAGACTAATGTTTGAAAGGTTTCGACAGTTGAGGATATCCCTCAACATCAAAAAATGTGTCTTTTCTACCCCATTTGGAACCTTATTGAGACATATCATATGCAACGAGGGCTTACTAGTAGATCCCGCCAAGGTTGCATCCATCGTGGGTTTAAGGGAACCTACTAGAAAAATCACCATGGATGGATTCATTAGGTATACAGGGTCCTATAGGAATTTCATTAAGGGATATGCAAAGATCACCATGCTCTTAAAGGAATTACTTAGACACAAGAGTTTCTTTCATGGGGAGAGGTGGAACAGAGGTCATTCAACACTTTGAAGGGTTGGCTTGTCACAATACCCATTCTCTGTTTCCCCTTTTGGGATAAGACTTTCCATGTTCATGTGGATGCCTTTGGTACAATCGTTAGAGTAGTACTAGCACAACCTAGTGAAGGGATTGTTGACAATCCCTTGTGTTTTGCAAGTAGTAAGTTAACATCAGTGAGAAAAATTACACCACTACTAAGCACAAAGCACTATCCATGATCTACGCGACGCACATGTCCAGAGTAATATCTATTGGAAACACCATTTGTATTTTACACGAACCACGTGGCATTAAAATATGCGGTAAAAAATCCCATTCTATAAGGGCACATATGTCGATGGGTCCTGTTATTCCAATAATTTTAGTTCACAGTGGTTTTTAAGCCAGGAAAGAGTAATTCTAGGCCCGATCACTTGTCTAGGATTGACTTAGAAGAGGACACACAAAGCAGTGAGGAGACCATGCCTAACACATAGTTGTTTAGGTTATGGTGCATGCCCTCAGACTTAGAGGATATTGCAATGTTTCTCAAAATAGGTATGGTGCCAGAAGGGATGAAATCATTAGAGAGGAAGTAGTTAGCCATATGCATCGCACCCTACATGTTGGTTAGTGGTGATTTGTACAAACTAGGACATGATGAGGTGGTGCGCTCGTCCATTCTAGAACATGATCATCTGGATATTATAGAGGAGGCACATTAAGGGAGCACAACTGGACACTATATAGGGGACACCATTGCGTGCGTACAAGATATTACAAGTTGGGTTATGGTGGGAAACCCTATATCAAGATTGTAAAGAGTATTACAAGGCATGTGATCATTGTTAGTGCCTTGGAAAACTAGGAAGGAGGGATGAAATGCCTTTGCAGATTTTTCTAATTACGGAGCCATAGATTTTGTAGGCCCCATTTTGTCATTTGTGCGTAGGATAGGATCATGCTATGTAATCACTTGCACATATTATTTGACAAGATGGGTACAACCAATGCCTACCAAGGATTGTACGTCATCTACAACAACTAGGTTTCTATTGGAAAATTTTATTACAAGGTATGGATGCCCGTTGAGCTTAACCAGTGATAGGGGTACACATTTCCTAAATGAGACCGTCAGGATTCTGTTAGCAAAGTTCATGGTGGCCCATCATAAGACTACCCCTTACCATCCACAAGCAAATGGAACTGCTAAAGCATTTAATAAAATATTGACTCATACCTTGATTTGAAATTTGTGACGTTGGTAGATGATATTGGGATAAAAATTATTATCAATCCTATTGGCATATAGGAAAACCTACAAGAGTTTGAATAAAGCCACACCATTCCAATTGGTGTTTGGCATAGAGGTTGTCCTACCCGTTGAATTTATGTTACCTTCTCTACGTATAGCACACGCAGGAGGATTGGTCGATGAACAAGTGCTGGAGGAAAGGATTGAAAAATTGATGAAATTGGATGAGAGATGATCATTGGCTAGGTGGAGTCAAAAGGATGAAAAGGATAAACAAAAAGCATGGCATGATTGCCACATCAGAAACAAATAATTTGAGATTGGGAAAATGGTATTGTTATATGATTCTAAGTTTTTACACCATCCCAAAAAGTTGAAATTCCATTGGTTGGGGCCCTATATCATCTCGGACATCCTTAATTCAAGTGTGTGCTAGTTAAGAGCGTTGGATGGAATGAGATTACTAGGACATTTCAATGGGAGTAGGTTGAAGCCCTACTATAAATAAGTCTTCTTGTTATTTGTAATAAGGTAGTTTTTCCATTTAGTATAGATTTCCCTTTAAGTAATTTCCTTTCTTGTGTCTCCCTTTCTCATTGTTTATTATGTTGTTTGTTTTGAACCTAGGAGCCTGTAACAAAGTTACTTTTTCAAGGTTATGAATGTGCAAAGGACCACACATCTATTTTAGTGTGGGGTGGAGTAATGTGAAGTATAGGATGATAATACAAGTTTAACTGGTAGTAGAATTTGTGGATAATTTCTCGATTGATGGATACAAAGTGCACAAGGATGAAGGAAGCGCATGGAAGAAGAGGTGGATAAAAAATGTTAGTGTCAGGATAAGACTAGAGAAACCATGTACAAAGGAAGAAGCACATGAACAACACAAGGTAAGTGAGAACAAAAATAGGTTAAGGGAAGAAGAAGTGCCTTCAGCACTATTAACACGCATGTAAGAGTCTTCTATCAAGATGGATTGTTTACATGCCAGAAGGTTGTAGAAGTTTTTGTGTAAGATTGTGCACATAAGTGAAGGCGCATAAGGTCACTTGGTGGAAAAATTGCATTTAGTACTAAGTACGGTGGTAGGTAAAATTACATTTAATGCTCGAAAGAAGGAAAAGTTATAAATAAGAATTCATGAAATTCATTATTTACCTTGCATTTACAAAGTGAAAAGAGATATCATGAACTAGGTCATCCAAAGGTGATCTGTGTGAAGAAAAATTTAAGATATCTGAGAGGATGTGACTAGAGTAGATCCGTAAACTAGTAAGAAAGGAGTACTCAAGCATGGATGAAGTTTTGGAGAAGGACATTGTTAAAGCATCATCTTGTGGAAGAATTGTTCCAGTTAGGGTTTGGCAACTAGGGCTCGGTGTAGGAGGGTTTCTTTGCAAGGTTGTGCATTAGGGTTGGATAAAGAGGTAGAGCAGAGAAAGGAAAAGACACTTGAAGTGAAATCATAACTAGAAGAATGGCACCAAAGGAAGTTACCATCTCACCTAAAAATTAGAAGAGCAAGGGAAAGGGGAATCAAATGGCTTCCATCGCAAGCAAAAATGAAGAATGGTACATGGAGATGTAATACCCAGATGGGGTATTTCTAGGAAAAGAATGGGAATCTCTTTTGTGGAAGATGTGTGCTGTAAGTGACTATAATCATCGCACCAGCACAACAATATAAGAAATGACTTTGTAGTTTTTTTACCCAACAAATAAGAGGACACCAGAAGGCATGCCCATCTACAGTGACGAATTAAAGGTTAAATTGGAGAAGGAAGGATTACTAAAACTTTATGAATTACCCTACTTTGGAAAACCTGAGTGCCTCTACTAGTGACTTATGGCGTGCATTCATGAAGACCATTTTTATTTCATAGGGAAAAAGGTGCACATAACTCCCAATTAATTTCCAAGTTCACATGCCTTATCAACAAAGGGGATAACATTTATGATGACCTAAGTGAAAAGGAGGCCATGAAGGAAACAATTGCTGCATATGACTATAAGAAAGTATCATGATAATTTGACATCACAAATATCCAGACCACGTGATGAGGATGGCCATGCGCTTGGTAACCAAAACAATTTACCGAGAGAGATGGACTCAAGTGAACAAGGCATGGTTGAACATATGCTAGAAAATACCCGAGGGGACCATCAACAACTACTCCACTTTCAACGCAGATTAAATCATTACTAGCGTGCAAGAAGGTGAAAAGATACTATTAGGCAATGTCCTCCTCATAATTGTCTTCTTAGAGATCGAGAGTTCTTGATGGGATGAAAAGGTTTTTGGGATTACCTAGAAGAAGATCCCTCACCCATGAAGTGGTTTGCAAAATATACTTGTGAGACCATGATAGCCACTCACAAGGTGCATTTAGAGAAATGGTACAAGTGCATGAGGGAAAATTTCAAATAATAATGTAGGATTCCATAAATTACCCACACTCACTCAAGGAGAAGCAGAATTCACGATATATCAACACTTCTGCATTGGCATATTTAGGTTGATAGATGAAACAATGAGCCCATGGTGCAAGCTTCCCTTCTCCTTCACCGCATAATACTTCCAAGTGGGGGTGAACATATTTAAAGAGGCTAAGAGACTAAGGTTTGACCTTAGTGAGGTAGATCAAGACCACAGAGAGTTGTGTAGAAAGTTGGTTTACCCCAAGAAGTGTGCATACATGGAGAGATATGTCTCCCACAAGATACAGATGATGAAACAGTGACATTGCCAATAAATTGGAAGCTTTCGTAACAAGAATATACCTCCGCATTAGGCCAAAATTTGAAAAGGTTACATACTTGGAAAACGACGTATCCATCCCTAAAGACCCCACTGGAAGAAAGAAGCCCACACCAAAGAAGAGGGAAAGGGAAGAAGTGTAGAAAGCACCAAGTGTTTAGGCTACACAAGTGGTAAGTAATCTTTGGAGATAAGTGCTAAGCTTAGTACTTATGTGTAAAGAAAGAAGTTTGCGGTGAAAGAAAATAATCCGAGAGGAAGAAGTACCAAAGCACAAGGAACCCATCACCCATGAGAGGTCACTCAGAGGAGGAGGAGAAGGAAGCATAATCTCCTACCAAGAAGAAGTAGAAGGTGACAAAATAAAATGATTTAGAGGATATAGAGAGCTTAGATGCCTATAGAGGTGAGAGAGATGATGATGATGAAGATGGAGAAGGCGAGGAAAATCTTATCTATGAGGTTCATGACTCAGAGGAGGAAGGAGAGGAAGAAGAAAATGAGTACATCTTTGTCAAGAGGAAGAATGACAAGGAAGAAGAGGATACTTAGGACAAGGGGGTAAGTGAGGAAGCTACAAAAGAACAAAGCACCCCAAGCCTCATTAAGGAATAGATAGACGAGGCCAATGAGAAGGAAGTAGCCAAGATCATCAAATACCTAGTAGAGAAAGAGGTGGAATGCATCACGAGACCTAGTGATGAAGGAAGTAGAGGAGGAAAGCATAGAAAAGCAATATGGCAGCATGGGAGGGGATCCTAGTCTAGCTATGAGATTTCCTAAGGCCTCACACACAGAGAGAAAAAGTGCAAAGGAAACACAAGTTTAGAGGATGGGCTATATTTATAATCCGAACAAGGTGTTTTGCACACACTTTTTAAGAAACTTACTAATAGAGAAACTCTTGGCTATGGAATCATTTGATGATGAATGTGCCTACCCTCAGACGAGGAAAATGATTTCTTGGGAATTTGAGTCCCACATCAATGAACCAGAATTCAAAGTAAGCTAAGGGAAATAATGAAAATAATAGAGTCAAAAGGTGACAACCTCTTGGTAAACGCTCAACGACTATCATATGAGAAAATCTGCAATGCACTAAATCAGGTTTCGGTGGAAGTAGAGGCTAGACTCTTTAGGAGGAATGATAGGGTGAAGTTCTTAGAGGCAGAACTAGAGAAAAGGGAACAAGAGGTGGAGAAAATAACCATGGACTTAAAGTGGGAGGAGCTAATCAATGCTGAGTAACTAAGGTGTTAATTGAAGGAAGAGAAGGCAAGGGTGCATGAGGTATACAAGAAAGAAGAGATGATCACAGATGCCATTTTATTGAAGCATCCAGATCTAATGCCACCAACAGAAGTATGGATCCACCCTAGAGTGTCTAGAAGACTTGACCCACATCCTCAATACGAAAGGAGACCACCTTTGGCTTTCAAATATGTAGAGGAGGAATCGACATGCAAAGAAAAGAAGGATAAGATGAATTTTGTGGATATTATGGCCCAAGTATAAGAAATTCCTTGCGGATGTGAAAGCCACCGCCTAAGTTACCGAGGCCATTGATGACAACTACACCAATAGAGATAGAGTGGCAACCATTTTGGTCACCACCCATGAAGCATAGCTCAAGGATTTCCAAGAGAAGAACAAGGGGAATAGGGTGGAACGTGAAAAAATCCTAGCCAAGGTTAAGAAGAAATCAGAGGTTATGGAGACCTTATGGGACTCAATTGGCGGCTGAAAGAGTTGTATCCCCAGATCACTCGAAGGATGGATGCACTTGAGGATTTGGGAAAACAGTTAGAGGGGATCATGGAAACAATGAATACCCAAGGAGAAGGGCTAAGCTTTGAAGAGGTGAGCACCTTAGTCGGTGACCTCTGTCAATAGGCACAGAGTGAGGTCAATGCTTGGAATAAGTTGGATGCGGAGAGACTTGACAAAGGATTTTTTGCTTCTGTTGCGAAATAATCATAGTTTCCCCATTCTTTCATTCTTCCCCAAATTCTTCATTCCTTTATTCTTTCTCCAAACTATTCATGGATAGTCATTCTTTATTCTTTAAGAGGGTGTTCCCAATGGTAGAGAATAGGTGTAGTGTGGGATGATGTTAGTCACCTAAAATATTGGCTAAGTACAAATAAGGTGCATGAGCACATAAGGCCTATTCAAAGTAGGGCATGTAAGGAGAAAGTGCGCAGCAGACGGGGTTTCAAGAGGGTTTTGATAGAACAATTGACATGCGCAGGCAAGGTAGAGTAAAGATCTTGGGATATAGCCATATTTGGCATATCGATGAGAACATGAGGAAAGCATGACCTGACAGTGCATGCAAAGTGGATAAGGTGCCAGCTTGGCAACTTGGTGTTCACGAAAGGAATATACCTTATAATAGAAGATTCTAGAAGGTCATCTGGCAAAGGATGGAGAGCTCGCATCTGAAGAAGCATACTCCCATGGAGGACCACTTGGACACATGGAAAGTGATTTGTAACTTCAGAAAGGCATGAAAGTGCTTGATAAGGCTATATATATGAGCACCTGATATAAGAAAAGGATATACATAGAGAAAGATGGAGATACTGAGAATAGAAGGAGAAAGAGGTGAATCTATGCATGAATATTGTGATATCTCCATAGGTTGGGTTTAGAGGATCTGTAGGAGTATATTGTATTAAGGGGATGGGTTTGAACATTTTTCTTTGTACTATGAAGGGCCTAAATCTAGTTCCAATGCATGACATTGGTCTACATTATCATATGAATCTATGATTTCCTGAGTTAATGTAATGTGGTTATCAACATGCTTAACATGAATATATGTGTGGTTCCAATTCTACTTACATCTATATGGATCAGTTATATATATATATATATATATATATATATATATATATATATATATATATATATGAGTGGGTGTAAACCCTTGTGCATTTCTTTTCTATTATGATTCAAATCTATGTTCTATAATGCTTTTCTTATATGAATGAACACATTGGTCTAGAAGTCGTTCTAAGCTGTAAGATGAATGTATGGTTCCTTTCCAATATGTTCACTTAAGTTTCTATCGTAAATAATGCATTCTCATACAACTCACATAAAGGAGGGATTTGGCGCTTTCTCGTGCCTCGGGTGAGTGCCCAACTCCCCTTTGGGTGAAAAGATGTCACACATGGGTTTTCCTTGTTCTTTGAGATAGCATAAAAATGACCACAAATATTATTCAATAATTTTGTATAGTGGGTCCCCAATTATGTGCTAATAGGATTATACTATGTTAGACCCTACAGAGATTTTCATATGTCGATTCATTGATTTCCTTGTGAAACTTTTTGGTGTCACACGTAGAGACCGATATGGAAGATATCAAGAGATTGGTTAGTTGATCATGAGTTCTATTCATCAGTGGTTATGATAGTGTTATCACCGAATCACAACAGCTGTTGGTTTGCACAAGTGTGTTTTCTTGATCTCACAATTTGATTCGATAACATTGGTACTATCTCCAAGTTGTGGGACTTGCTACTTGAGATAGACCTCTAGAGAAAACTGATTCTTTCTCCTAAACTACCTACCATAATCTAATCTGATTTAGGAAAAATGATGTAATCCTAATCTAACTTTCCAAGGGACTAGAGAGAGAGAGAGCATGAAAAAAAATCCTACACTAAAGTGGTGATACACCAGAAAAGGAGGGTGTGAGAACAATCTTCCAATGTGTGAAAGAAGAAGTAAAGTGCATACTAGAAGGGATGATAACAATTCTCCACAATTTAGCAACTACATTAACAATAATATTTCATGCACACATAATTATAATGAATCCTTGCAACAATATAAGATAGACAAAATATATATGCAATGAGATTGAAATGGCAAGAGGAATTCAAGAAAACACAACAGGGGAAGATAAATCCAAAAACTTGTATCTATTACTTTCATTGATATGCACAGTTCAATCTATTATAGAATAAGGGATTGGATCACCGTGAAAGGAGTCCAATATAGGGGCTTGCAGCACATTGGCTTCACAAAACAAATTTGACGAAGTTTTTCTACTCCAAAACTATCTCCCTTTTGCAATGAGCCCAACACTCCAATTTATAGCATTCTAAAAGGAGCGAGAGAGAGGGAAAATGGAAATCTAGAAATATAACTTCCCACCACTTGAAACATGTCATAAATGAAGTGAAATTATGGTATGTCTCTTACAAAATGCCCCCCATACTATCCCATGACTTGCAACTGTGAGAAATGTCAGCCCATTCTTCATTGAATACATCCCCACTACCAAATAAAACCGTTGTTCTAAAATAGGCATGTTTTCTACAAAATCTCCATCTATTCTTCATAAAATTCAAGATTTATTTATTTCTATGCATTGGAATCAAAAAAATGATTCCAACAATACAATTTTTTTGCATTTTCATTGAGAAATGAAAAAGTTATGGCCTTTTGAGTGCCAACAACTATTTTGGGTCTACCAGGCATTTCTGTCATTTAACGGGACTAAGTGTTTGGTTGACTAGGGATGAGGAAGTTTCCTTTATTTTCATATACCTACCCTTATGAAAATTAACAAATCTAGTTTTTTTGGTGTAGAGGACATCATGCTCATTCTAGAAAGTCAAATTTCATGAAAATCAAAGCTCATGGTAAAAGCGTTGTGGCCATTTGAAGTTCGGGAGGCTCAAGCATTTAGTTTTCCTTTGTATGTGACTATTTCGATGAAATCGGGTCACAGTGTCCCGATTGTCCCAGATAAAAATATCTGATCCACCCACAAGCCTCCTTCTCTTTTGGATACTTCATCTTTTTGTGTTTCGCTTGTCTCGATGGTTACTTAGGTTGTGAGGCTCGTTGACTTCCGCCTTACCCAATTTGTAATAATATCAGCAATTTTAGCTTTTGAGAAAACTCATGTCCTAACGTCCCATAGACCGTCAAGGCCACATTTACCTAACTTTTCCAATTCCTTCTTCCTGTGGCAATTTTGGTTATGCGCAGTCGGTGCATCCGAGTGTCCTATGTGCGTCTGGGAAATTTCGACATGACTTTTCGATTCCTTAGAAAATCGGCCATTTTGGATTTGTAGATCCGAGTTGTCTTGATGTCCCATGACCATCCGGAACATAAATATCTGATTTCTTTACAAATCGATCATTTCATATTCATAGGTTACGGGTTGTCCGACGTCCCGTGGACCTTCTCGGGATAGAAATATCTGATTTTATCAATTTGAATCTCCTCCTTAGCATTTTAGGCCCGAATTTGGTACGATGAACCTGGTATGATCCACCTTGGTTCCATCTCGTAGCTCTCAGACCTGATTTGCATTAAAATAGGCTGCGACCTCATTTTTTCAGATTTTTGTAATTTTTACTAACTCCTTGGATTTTCTTGGATAGAGGAGTTAGAGAAAAGAGGAGAGGTACCCCGAAAATCCAAATTTTGGCCCTCGAACCATTTCAACTTGCTTGATCCTGAAGAATCATGTAAGTTATCTAATTCACCTTGAGGGGTGAATTTGGGATAACAAATAGTTTGTTATGGCATTTGATAGTATTTACAAATATGAAATTTCACAATATTTTAACATGTGAAATACTTGTTTCCCTCTTGGAAAACTTGACTTGGTATTTTACCTTGCTCCACATCACTACATACTACATTATTTAGTTATCACGTGGTACCATAATTGTAACAATAATAAGATTTCTTATTATTATACTTGTGTATTTGATCACTATTCATACTCATAAAAATTTAATGGATGATCCTATCTCCTGTCTTTACATTCAATAGTTGAATAACTACATTGACATGGTTTATATTCTAAATCATGAAATTTATTTTTGCTACATCTTCTTACATCAATGTAGTGAAATTTTTTTGTTTCCTCTAAGATCTTCAAAATTAAACCTTTGAAAACCTTAGCAAATATTAGACCATCTAGTAGACTAATCATGTGACTCTCTAAGTGATAATACTATTGGATATCTATCATTACGGTGACATTCCTTATGGATGTGAAATAAATATTATTATTCAAGTTTACGAGATATTGTGGGAGATTATTTTTGAGATTATCAAAATTACATTATTTAATCAGTTGTTATGTTTATATGATTAGATTCACACTCGATAATGCAGTACCCCTACATGTCTCCACTAGATATTTCATAGTTATTGTGATGTAGATACTATCATGTGTATTTTATTTTGGAGCTTGACTTTCTATGAACAATCTTTTATTTGATTTATTGGGAAGCTTTGACTCTTTGAGGACCTTCTTTCTTATTTTTTATTTTCTCGTGAGGTTTTCATTGTTTGAATGTGGCTACTTGTCAAATTTTTAGGTTTCGAGAATTATTTCTATTTTTTATTTATTTATTTTGTACAAATTGAAGCTTTATGGTTTTTGAGGTCACTTGGATAATTTTCATCAATAATGTTAATGTGGAATTTATTACTTGTTTAATGAGTTACTTATGTTTTGTTTGTAATGTGCATACCTATTTTATGAGGATACACTCAAGGTGTCATGTATGCATGGTTGGTGATTTGGTTTTAAGGTGACGAGACTCTATGTGTCGGGGACCATGGAATGATTGAGAATCACTTAGTTACTTGATATTTAGTCATCATATGGTGGAGTGACATATATTATACTTAGTCCTATATTGTTTATTGACTCTTATGATACACCATCCTCTATGGTTGAGTTATTTTTATGATACTCATTCCTCCTACGGTAGAATAACATTTTGATATTTAATCCTCTATGGTTGAGTGAATCTTGTGATGTTTAGTTCAAATTCCATTACTATGTTCTTAGATATTATGATATTTTAGATTACTTGGGGATAAGTTTTGGTGATGTGGGATATATCAACATACATATAACTAAAGTAGTTGATGAGTGGGTTTGGTTATTTTAGTTCCTTTGAGAGGCGGTTATGGTATAAGACCATAGATTATTTTAATAGATATGGTTATACTCGATTCATTGGGAAATTTACATGGAGAGATGCATTATTTTGGTGATGGGAAACCTTTTATAGGTATTTTATCGTCATACATTTTTTTTATGTATTATGCATGCACCATTATATACACTTTTTTATTAGTTTCTATGATATTAGGACCGTGTTTTTGATATATTACTTTCCCCTCCTAGGTGAGTGGGTGTTGCCTTGGTGATGAAATATTGTATTTTTATGGTATTTTATTTACATCATCATCTACTCATGGTTGATAGATTTACCTCTCTACTATTTTAAGGTGAGTACTAAGTGTATACAATTCCTTGTTGTATGAGGAACAAGAAGTACTTGTTTCATAAAATGCGTTAGAGGGTATTTTGTGGAGTTGTTTGTGTTATTCGTTGGGCCTTGTATGATATTGTGACATAATGTTTTATTAGGAAACCTTTTGAAAATTTAAAATTTAATTATTAAACAATGAAAATATTATGAGTAATGAGTCAAGGAAATGGTATAATGGAAAATACGTAAATGATTAATAAAGTTAAAGAACTAAACATCTTCATAAAACATACAAATTTGAAGAAAATTATAAAGTTTTTTCTTCCCTTATGGTTGTGTTATAGATATAAGAACCATTTCACTAATTTCTTAAGTCACTATCTAGTTCCTTATTTCTCTTAAGTCAGCTTTTAAATTTGTATTCACTCTAGAGTTCCTCCTATAACCTTGGAATTGTGAGGCATCAAGGAAAATTATCTTATAAGGGGAAGGAAGTGTAGTTCCATGTCCTACTAAACTTATCAGTGAACTATTTTTACATACATCAATTAGCTAATGGTTTCATTATGATCATTATGCTATAAGTAAGCTGGGTTTACCTCTTTAAATTTTATTCATTGAATGATAACTTAAAATAACATAAATTATTGGTAGGAATTAATAACGTGTTTTAGTGTTTGTTCATAATTTTGGGTGGTTTTGAAGAATCGGTCTAGGTTTTCGTGAAATTAATCAACCTTGTAAATTCCCTACCTTTTTGTAGAAATGTTTTACATGTCACCTTACACATTGAGTTCCTAAATTCCACCTTGGGCATCACATCAAAAGTCATTCCATTTCAAAAAGGAAAAATATTAATAAAAATAAGTATATTCTTGTATCAAGATGATAAAATGAAATGCTTATCAACAAATTAAATAAAAAATCCCCTCAAAGTGGTTAAGCTAGGGCTAAGAGGATTTTAATGTTTCTTTTAAAATATTATTTTTAGTTGGTTTATAGGTTTTAGGAGTAGGTTCTTGTTGTCATTGCGAGACTCACGGCACCTGGATGTAGATCAGGCTTCTAGGTTGATGTTCGGGCATCCGGTGTGATTGCACAACATGGAATCCCTTCTCCAAATGTGGGACTTGTGAAGATGAGAAAAGATTCTCCGAGAGAAGGCTGGTTCTGTTCCTCTGTTCGGATGCATACAAAAATGCAGAGGGTTTACTAAAACCTAATCTAACTTGCCAAGGAGACAGGTAAGAAAATGCATAGAATAAAACCTAAACTACAAAGGTGATGCATCGAGGAATATTAGACATTTTTTTGCAAATTTAACACGAGACCACATAAATGTAATACAAACACCATGCAAAAGTAACCAAACTGCAATAAGAGATCAAAACAACAGCAATGAATACATGAGAGGGTTGAGAATCAATCACAAACATATATATTATTGCTCAAAAGTCAATATAGTATATTGCGGTGGCAAGAGGCAAAAGGCGGCATTACAACCTATATGGGAGGTTTGAAAGCTCCACAACTCTCTCTCCTGCGAGGGAAGAAGGGAGGATGCAAAACAAAAAATGTCCGACCTCTTAAAAGGGCTTCTCTTTACAATATATATCAAGAAATGAGAGAGAGAGAGAGAGGAAAATTCAGAATTTGCTCCAACCACTTCTTGGTAGCATTTAAATCATCTCATTATGATCAGCGGCGGATCTGGAAAAATGGCGGGCTGTCTAACAGGGAGCGGCAAGTATCTCTTTGTATTAATGTTGGTTGTTGAAGCATTACACGCGTCATAGGCGTTTTCTTAATTTTCTCCCTCCAAACTGCACCAAAATGCAATATTGACCCCGAGAATCATGTAGAGAATTTCAATGATTTCCGTTGATATAAAGAATGTGCAAATCTAAGCTCGGATCGAAAGATATGAAGGTCGAAGATTTAGGGCACAAAAGCAGTGAAAATGGATTTTTAAATTTCTTTTCCGCGTTACGCCATCCGGGACGACACGTGGCGAGGCTGCAGTCATTGAGCAATTCCCTCTCTCCACCTTTTCATGGGTTTTTCTTGTGGGCCCCTTAAACTTGGACACATGGCACTATTTCATTGGTTTGGATCAGTGCTCGAAAACTCACCCCTTTGACTTTTGGACCTTTTTCCTTGGTGACACGTGTCATGCTGTGATTTGTCCACGGGCCTACCAGATTTTCGTGTCCACCACGTCCTTTTGTCCCAAATGTCCTAGTGCTTCATGGGAAAAAATCCTCCAATCCACCCGAAATGGGCTTCCTCGTCCCTTTTCTGCCGGTGACACGTGGCGTGATCTGATTGGCTTTCGGCTCCTTCGGCTATCTGCGTCCCTTTGTCCCACTTGTCCTTGTGCTGCAGTTTCCTGTTTCGGCCGAACCGGCTGGTTCGCATCCTTCACGTACATTTGTTCCACTTGTCCCAGTGCTTCGCGGGCCGCCTGGAGGCGTTTCGGCTGAACCGCGCCTTGGTGTCCTGAATGTCCCAAATATTTCTAGGACAAGGACTTAGCCGATTTTCAAATTTTTTTTTTTTTTGGTCTAGGCTTATTTTACGCAACTTCTTGCATTCTCTCGAGCTCATTCTTTTTGAGCACGGGACTTGAGAATCGATGTATGTTATTAATTCAACCCTAGGGGTGAAGTTGGATATGATTACGTTTAGGTAGTGGCCACCATGGGATAAAATGCCATGGAAATTTCAAGGAAATGTATTGGGTAGGTGCGAGATCCAACTCCCCATAACCTCTTAAAATATCCTCCATATCTATGCCAAAAATGGAGCATTCGAACCGAGCATGGATGTCAATCAAATAAAAATGGAGGGGGGATTATAATCAAATGTTAAAGTTTTAGGGAGTTGGTATATTGTCATGCAAAAAAATGGAGGTGTATCAAAAATATATATTCTCTTGGAACTTACCCAACCTTTTCAAACTTCATTTTTGTTGTTTGCAAGTAGACATACATGTTCGAGTGATTGATGATTGTAAATACTTCAGTTCCATGGGTTCCTATGATTTAATTAGGGGAAAATGTTCATTTTATGTGCATGAATTTCGTTCTTGGCTATGTTGGTTATATTCATAAAACCTTTGATGCAATCATCAATATGAAAATTAAAACCGGGGCATCTATTTGGATGTGTTTGTTTGGTGCTTGGAGAAATCTTGGCGTAGTAATGTGGATGTGTTTTCTTGGCACTAGGATAAAACCTAAGGAAGTTGTCTAGATGTGTTTGTCTAGTTTTTAGAAAAATCATGGGGCACTCATGTTGATGTGTTTACATAATTCTTGGAGAAAACATGGGGAAATTGTGTGGATGTGTTTACTTGGTGCTTAGAGAAACTTGGGGCAATTGTGTGCATGTTTTTGTTTGTTGCTAGAAGAGAACATAACGATATGGATCTACTATTATTCCTAAAAGAGTTATTATTTTGGGTTAGATAATCAATATATTTCAGCTTATGTTCTCTGTCAAACATATACGCAGAAATGAGCATGTGGGTTTCCATGTAAAATTAACATACCATTCTATTTTATCCTCCCAAGAATTATGTTGAGGCATAGACAAGGCACATGAATTTTTGTTAGAATTCTTCAAAGAGACATTCTATTATGGACTACAATGTTTGTAATATATGCGAAAAATGGTGTTGTGAAAAGGCCTTTGGACCTCACAAGAAAATGCAACTCACACGTGTAATGTCAAACTCCTCAAATCATATTTGTCACATTGTTAAAAGAATGGATTTTACTTCCTCCACTCCAACTTAATTTTGAGAGTTTAAAAAATTTTATAGATAATTTAATGTTAAGTTTTGAATCGATAAAAGTTATTCTTGATGTTTTTAAATCATATTTCAAACCACATAAAATAGTTTTCACATCATGTTTAACCAATGTCAAAAATCGTCACCATGGGTAGTAGGTCAAAGCACTAGGCCATGGTCTTGATAAGAAAACCATTAATATGTTTTCCATTACTTAATTTTTATGACTAGTCAAAATAGAAAGAATAAATATGTTCTAAAATGTAAACTTGTAATCTCAAAATGACATGCAAAAAGCATCCCTAAACCTCATTGTCACTTTTAAACTACTACAACATATTCCTTGTCATATTATGACCTCCTTATATCCAAGAAACATCATTGAAATAATTATTGAATGGGTTTATGAATTGGTTTTCCGGCCTACTTTAGAAAACTAGATAATGGGAGCAAGGTCTTGCTACATACGAACCCTCCCAAAATCACATCAAATTTTATGGCTATAAATTCTAGGAATAAAATATGACCTTTCAAACCTCTTCATTGATATAACAAGAATGGAATAACATATTTTATCTATTTCCTCTGAAATTCACATTTTGCGCACTCATATCGAGCCAACTTGGCTTAGTTTATTTAAGGGAATACTGACCAAATTCATCCAACTTCTTTATAGAAAGTTGTTCCATTTTGATCTATAATTAATGGATTTAGACCCCATTAGTTTCCCATGATTTTATGTAGAGTAGATAATATATTAAAACAAATAAACATCCCATTGGGAGGTTCCATTCCATTTTTGTGAGCCCATTCCATGTACACTTTAGCTAGCTTACATGGTAGTGTAACTAGGACCGTGGACCCATGTTGAATCGCCAAGATTCATTTAATCGGTAAAAAATATTGTGATTATTTGAAGAATGTATGATGATGGTAAATATATTTTCTAGTATACTTAACAAATAATGTTAAGGAAAATTTAGAATCACCTAATTTTGCATATTTACCTTGACCCCTTGAAGCGATAATGGGAACAAGAAGCTGTGTTAGAGGTCACATAAATTTGTAATACTTTGAAAACCTTTTTGGAATTTAAATGCTATGAATAAAAATTGAATGTGTCATTTCTCACCCTCTCCGATCAAGGAAATAAATTGTTTTACTTGTGTAAAGTAAAATGAGGGTTTTCTCTCTATAATCACTCTCTAAATCCTTAAACGTTTTCTTGGTTTGAAAATTATGGAAAGTAAATATCTTCTATCTCTAACTATGAATTTATTTTTATGTCTTGATAACATGTTAGATATGAGGGGTGTGTCCATGCAAACATTTTTGTTAACCCGTGATTAGGTCACATGTAGCATGACGTTATCATGAAGGTATAAAATGAATGATAAAACTAACTATTAAAGATGTATATAGTTTATAACATGGTTGTTCTATTAAAATTATAAAGTGTTGTATTTTCCATATTTATTTGTACTTATGTACCTTTTAAAATTAATTTATAACTATATTTCCGAGATACTATGTTGATTAAAAGGATTAAGTATTTACGAAATATAATATGTTTTTTGAGTAACATGTAATTTTTGAAATGTATGTAGATTCCAATGAAATTTGGGGCCTTATATAGGTATATATTAATGGAAATATCATTATTGTATTAATTATATTTAGAAAAAAATTCATATTATGAGTAAATTATGATGGTATGGTATTGAAAAATAGTTGACATATATTCTTGTATGATTAGAAATATGCTTTCTAAAGAAGTAATTAATAGTCATGAAAAGTAAAATATGTTAGCATGACCATAATAGAATATCATGATAATCCTAAATAATGGAAAGCAAGATATTGTCAACATTTTTTAAGGAATAATATTATTGATCAATGGGGTGTGTGTAAATATGATAATGTAATGTAGAAAAGTAAATTACAAGTATACTTTATTATAACCATTGTAGGTAATTAAATTAACATATAACATTAATGATTGTATATAATGTGTAGTACAAATAAAATAGTTGTATAATTAATGAAATTTAACCTTATATTATATTTACTACATGTAGTGAAAAATAATCATAGTTATTTTTGTTGTGCACCATCTTAAGCTAGGTTACATGTATCACCCATTAACAATCATGCTTAACAGGATGTGTAAAATAAGCTTCCTTGTAAATTAGAATATAAGAGGAATTAATTAAATTAAAGGGACACAAGTAAGTGGGTCAAATGAACATGGAATTTAATTTTAAAAGATCCATTGAATTTTCATGATAATCATGCAAAAACCTTCTCCTCGCGTAGCTTTTAGGAACAAAAAAGTAGATTTTTGTGTGCATCTAAGTATATTTAGCATGATGAATATTAGTATCATACTCATTAAAAGGAAATATGAAGTAATGAAATAATGGAATGTTATGCTTATAATAGGAAAAATTATAATAATGTATTATGTTAACACTACAATTTAAGTGTTTTGGTAACAAAATGAAACAAGGTAGAATCATCCCGTCGATATGTAAATGGTCATATCCTTTTGATCTAAGTATAAACTTGAGTGTATGATGTGGAAATAATTGATATGTTGTGATTGTTAGCACACAATAACTAATGTATATTTTCCAATTCCTTTTTATTTCTTTCCCAATAGGAAAGGATCAAAGGAGATAAATCTTATCATATTGTAATCTTATTGTGAAATGATGTCACTACAAGAAACAAGGATGAGAAATTTATGGTAGTAGTAGGGTCTTCTAAGTAACTTTCGTAATAACTTACATGGATTTATCGTAAGAATAATACTATCCCACTCACTCAATAAATGAAACCCTCTTCATATGTTAACTTATTGCAATAGTTTTGTTAATTGTGTCATTAAACTACTTAGAGAAATGTGTGAAGGGATTCTTAACCCAAGCTTATTTTTCACTAGGAAAAGACTTCCTTAGGACTCTTAGTAGCTTTATGGGTTATTTTATTATATGTCACTTTGTTTATGTGATAGGATTGAGTGGGGGCGTTGAACCCTAGCTAGTATCATACTATTCACGGTATTTTTGTTTCTCGAGATAACATCCTTTACAAGTGGATGTGTCTTTCATCATCATATCTTGGGGAGATGTTTTGTCATTCATAGCGAAATATTATATTAACTTGATAATATCCTTTTCAAATAATAAAGAGATGGATAAATTTTTATGCAATCTAAGAATGAAATGAACCTCATCCACAATGGGTAATATGTTGACGTCATGATTTTAACCATGATTATATAAATGAAATACTCCTTAAGTAACAAAATGCAATGCATATATAAGTAAAAATTTAAATTATGTTCATTCGTTTGATGAAATTTTTAAGTGTCGGTTTTATATAGGCCGAGTGTTATGTGTCATTTGATCACTACACTTGTAGCAAGTGTAGTTTCATATAACAATGTTTTTTTCTAGTTTTATTATTACATTTTAGGTAGTGAAATTTTAGAGCATTACATATAAAATAGTGTAAAATATATTCTATCTAAAATCCTCCCTCATTAAACTAAACATGATGAGGAGATTATACATATATAGGACTTAAATATTCTGTGATACTTATGTATAACTCTCCCATGTATTTCAATGTGAAAATTCCACTCCACATTTTGCAAGTTCTCGGTGTGGTTTAGTGGTTTCTTAATTAACTCAATACATTAAACAAGATTGCATTGGGGGATAAGGGTTATCTTGGAAACATATATATCCACCAAATACCTCAATGGAGAATCATTTTTAAATGAAAAAATAAAACCCAATCAAAATTGTGCAATTGTATGGATGATTTTGGAGTCAATGTAGACATTGCAATCAAGTTATAAAAGTGTAAGGGTATTTTGAATATTTTAAATGCTCCATGTAGAGATAATTTTAGGATGGAAGGTATGTATTGTAATAATATAATTACTTGAAAAAATAGAAGGTTTAGTTGCATTTTGTATGTAAAATTCATGTTTACATTAAACGTCCAATAGAGTAAAATAAAAAGGTGAAGTTTTTTTTTTGAGATATGGAGTTTTAGATGAAATTTTCACATAAAGTTCAAATGTTCATTGGAACTCCAAAATTGAGATGTAAGTATGAGTGAGAGTAAAGATGAAACTTGAACTGTAGATGTATTTGTCATGTAAATTAAAAACATGCATTGATCTTCCAAAATCCTACCTAACACAAAAACAAGTGTTAATCAATATTTAGGGCTCAAAGAAATTTTATTTTAAACTACAAGCGTTCTTTGAAATTATAAATCTCCACCCGATACTAGAAAGGATAAAATAGATATCAAGATTTTGGGAGTATTTTTCAACTTTTTGTGAAATTTTTCAAACATATAAAAAATAATAATTTAGTTGGGATTAAAATTATTAATTTTACACTTAGTAAATTTTATATTTTTATTTCTAAACCCACCCTACATTTTTTTACATTAAAAATTAAAACTTTATCCATATAATTATTTTAATATGTCTCAAATACATTGAATTTTTTTCACACTAACATCACTTTTACCATTTCCTAATCATGCATTAAAATTAACATAAAAAAATAACCCAATGTATTAATTTTATTTTCTTATTCAAACATAGTATCCAACAATATACATAAAGGGGATATTTTCTCAAAACATTAAAGCTTTTCCATCATTTAGAAAATTTATTCCATTAAAAAAAATTAATTTATTTCAAAACATATTACATTTTAATACATTTCAATGCCTATAAATGCAATCAAATCACTTCATTGCATCTTTAAAAACTTATTTTTAATAAACAAATTAGGAATCTATAGAAATTTACCTCACAACTATCTAATCAAGGGCATTAGTACCTCCACATTGTGTAGAAACCAAAATTGGGTCACACTCCCTTTGGTCCCTCGACAAATAACCAACTTGAACACACTCACCTAACCATGGACCCTTTCATCCCACTCTAATATTAATTTAATTAAATTAATTCATGATCTCATAATATCTATTATTTAAATATCCTAATTGGGATAGTAGCCACACCACCACCTCATCTAGCCACCTCACCCTAAGACCTATTCTTAGTATGTTGCCATAACTAGCTAAGACCTACCTAAATCCTAAAAATCAAAGCCTAAATTCCCTCTAACCACATTCCCACCTATTAGAAGGGAAGCTTCTATTCTAATCTGTGAAAAAGATGAATGAGATCTAAGAAAATCAAGGGGATCTGCCCATTTTAGTAAACCTAGGAAATCTCACCCTAACCAACACAGTTACCTTAAAAGCGCGCCGATCAAACCAAAACCATTGTCGGTTACCATTTATACCCCAAAACAACCCTATTTCGAGGTTGGCACATTTTCTGAGAGCAAGTGACGAATCTAGAGCTGCATGCAAGTAGAACCAGCATTCGTACATGCATCGAAGCAATCACGAGTCATTTACATTCACGGGAGTATCCAGAGAAACATCATCACCATATCAATCTCCATCCATATAATCAACTTCCATTGTCATCCAACCATCAAGCTCGTACAACAGTAAGTGTTTTATTAACCAACATTCATCCATTTTTGTTTTAATAGACTCTTTTACTTCTGTTATCAGTTCTACTTGAATTCCCATGCACCCATCATTTGCCTTTATACAAATTGGATCATTCCTTCACCCACACCATTAAGTTGTCCATCTCTTAATGATAACTATCCCTGAGCACACCTGAGACATATACAGACCTTGCCATTGCTCTCTCCATTTTCATTTAGCCTCAGATCTGTCACCACACCAATATTTCATTAATTTTTCCTCTACCTCAACCCTACAGATGCCGGTTACCCACAACCGGTGCCGGTTCACTCAAACCGATGTTGGTCTCTATCTTTTATTCTCAGACCATGAACAGAGCCTAAAATCTCCAAAAAATACCCAAAACAGCCCGGAACCAGACCTTGGCCAGTACCAGTACGTTGATAGAGACCTTGACCTTTAGATTTAATCATATCCTAGCCTGTTGTGAGAAAATTTACTTACTGCAGTCAAATGAGATACGTAAATCATTTTAATTGCAGTATGGTTTTATTTATTGTTAACATTGAATTATTTTAAACGGTGGATTGATAGAATTCTAGGGAGTATCATACCTCCACGGATCTAGCATACGCTAGGTAGTCTCTTGTATATACTATTTAACTTCTATTTGGTGGTCTTTTTTTCTATTTCGGGTAGTTCCTCCTAGCCAGAAGGAAGCCCTCACGATCAGTTGTGGATCAATAAGTCATACACATGCAATAACCTTCAACCATCTTTAACAGGTATTCCTCCTAGCCCATTTACCCTTATCTGTTTCATCAATATTCAAAGAAATGCTCTAAGAATTAGGTGAAACATTTTGGCATGCCCGGTGGGACCCATTCGGGGTTCCTTGCATTTCGTCATTCCTAGGTGAAAATTTACATGTTTGTTTCCTTTCTAAAAGGTTCTCACACTAAAATTCCTCCCTGGAATCTTCTCTTCTTTCTATTTTTCTCAAAGCAATCATATTTTGGTGCTATAAAAAGAAAATTTCTTTCCTCTCATTAGTATTGTATCGGTGAAAGAGTATCCCTTCTCGTGTTCACCTCTTTGTGTTATCAAATTCAAATTTTTGATTTGGGCTTAGAATTAACTACATTTCATTCTGTTGTTCTACATTAGCTCACATTAAATGAGGGCAACCTATATTCTGGAATTCATGCCCAACTAATGGTTGACAAATGAATCGTAGAAAGCACATTCTATCTCTCTCTCTCGAATCTTACCAAACTAATTTTTTTGAAAAATACACACATTCTTAAAAAACATATCACCCAGAAGAAGTTGTAGGTGATCACATGATCACGACACAGTGGGAATCCAACTCGTGATTTCTATCAAGTCATTATCTCAGAAGATAGCCCACCCTCACCATAACATACCTAAAACATATCCTTGTAGATCTTCATTTTTGTAGGAAGCCTTCCTCACCAAATACTCTATTGTAAAGTTCATGAGTCAGTCCTTAATAGCATAAGCTGAACAAACATAATAGAAAAAGCACTCTTAGGATCATATTTTTCTTAGTGTTTTTTTGGCTTGTGTTTTGAGGTAAGAGGACACGTTTTTCATTTTTTTCATTTCTCCTTATAAGCTCCTCATCATAGTTGGCATATTCTAGCTTCATCTCGAGTGTTCTTGGACCCCATTTTCATCATTCTCATAATTATGGGTTTGGTTCCATATTTGATTTTAACTCAAAGCCACTTGTTCTTCATCTATTTTTCAATTTCATAGTAACTAAAGTGTCGGTCAAGTGGCCTTCGTCGGTTACCCCCAGGACCATCATTGGTTTTACCCAATTGGCTTGAGTTTAATGTTCTTTTGGTTAACCTAGTCCAAAAGGACACGTGATTCACTTTCTTTTCTTTTCAGATTCTTTGAAGCTCTCATCATATTTTCTATCCTGATAAATCCATCAACATCTTATCTACTTGGTAGATTATTAGCCTTCTACCTTGTTTTGACAAACTATCCATTTTTCGATGGTGACCATAGTTACTGTGACCGGTGTCGGATTTACCTAACGACATTGGTTATCCAGTTTATATTTCAGGTGACATTTCATACCTAATCCACCTACCACCACCTATTTTTCCTATATTTGTTGTATTTCTATGTCATTTATAGAAAGCAGTCCTACCACATTAGTACTTGTTCACATGGTGTTGACGCGTAGCCAAGAAAATGCCCTCATATTCCATGCTAGTTGTCAACCACTCCCACCTAGTCCTTCGCCACCTTCTATTTTATCACCCATGGATCCTACCCAACCTATCACTATCACCACAGGGGATGAGGAGTTCGCATAAATCCTTGACCAAAACCCTGCCGCCTTATAATTCTATCTTTCCCACTCATCTACTCAAGATGCCTCAGGTCAATTGATATATGGTATGTCCATATCTATCCCCTCGACACTTTCTCCTACTTCTACGCTAGCCTTCGCTAGGTCCTTGCTACCCACATTTTCCTTACCTCCAATCGTTTCTCATATAGGCCCTATACCTGTTATGATGCCCAAATCTACTACATCCATTACACTGTAGTAACCAAGTATACCCTCTACCACCACCCGAGAAAATAACCTCATCCATGCCTATTGTCTCACATATACCCATAGCTACACAACCACCCCTAGTGTTAATGACCACTACCCCTTTTCAAAACATTTTCCTTTCTATTCCACAGTCCTTAGCCCCCATTGCTACTAGTGTCACCTTAACCCTTCCCCCTCCATATATACATACTATCAGTAGCCTCCCATTTCATTTATCAGTCATGTTGGGTACATACCCCTATCTCACTCCCTCCTTCTCAATCTACCTATACGACATCACCATATACTAGAATGCCACCTCCATCATATGTCCAACACCAACCTCCTTACGCTACAGGAGGTACCCATCCATCCCAACCTACCGATGACCTAATCAAGTTAATGATGGACAAGATGCAGACACTGGAGGCATCAGTTTCTGGCACATGTAACTCCCTCACCTACGATGAGATTTGTAATGAGCCCATCCACCCATCCATTCCTATTCATCCATATCTTGTACATTGGGAAATGCCTAAATTTAACCGCTTCAATAGCAAATAGGACCCACAATAACACTTGTGGTCTTTGAAATACGGTTATTATTTGATCGCCCTTGATGACGCTCTACTTTTGAGGACCTTTCCCCTATCTCATATCCGACCCACATTAGATTGGTATAGTGGGTTACCTAGACATTTTATCTTCACATTTAATCAGCTAGCCCAAGCCTTCTTGGATCACTTCTCCATCAAAGTTGTTAAGAAGGTTACCATGACTAACCTCTACTCTATGCGTCAATATGACAACAAGTCTATTACGGATTTTTTTTCTCGTTAGCGTAGCCTAATCAATCAACTCACAATACAATTACCAAAAACCAAGATCATAGAACTCTTCACTAGGGCTTGTGCTATATATATCTCACCAGACCCTGCAAGTGTAGAATTTCCAAACCTTCGATGAGGCATTCACCATGGCATGAAAACTAGAGATTCGGGCCATTAAAGAAAAGAAAATCCAACTATGCAATAAGAATGTGTCATTTAAGTCAAATGATAACTCTTCTTCTTTAAAACCATAGAATAATCATTTAAAAGCCAAGGGAATCACTAACATAGTGGTACTCAAGGTAGGCCCATCTCATCCATCAAATCATCCTAATCCCTCATCTAATCTTTTCCCAGTGGACCTTTCAAGTAAGATGAGAAAATGGAAATACACCCCAATTGGGGAGACTTATTCTTCTATCTTGGAAAATATCATTAAATACGGTGCCATCACCCTTCCTCCTGTAAAACCACACCTTTGGTTTTGACCTGCTCACCCACACACCTACATGGTATGAAGAGCACAACTTCTACAACTATTACTGGGTAAAAGTTCATAGTGATGGAAATTGCATCACTTTCAAGAACATTGTCTAGGAAATTTCTAAAACAATCTGTTAGTCTTGGATAACCCTAACGCACCTGCCAACCAAAACTGCACATCTTCAAGAAACCATTTCCTAATCATGCCCCTTCTTCTGATCAAACTGGAGAGACCTCAAATAATGATAGCCATACCCGTGAGGTCCATGCTATTTTTAGTGATGCACCAGTTGCTTCCCAATTACCTCATATTCCTTCCATAGAGGAAATCCTAGCCCAAAGTCCTCCACCTACATGTGAACCCACTTCACCTATTCCTCCACCCACAGAGGAACACCCTTTGTCTCCCCTCACATGTGAAGGAGCCTTCTATTAACATCAAGACCACTTCACCTTTGGCTTCTCCACCTAGAGAGCTGTCACCAGTAATACCTCTCGACCAATGGGAGATGCTTGTTTACCTCCTTCACCCATAGAGGAGCACCCATCATCTCCTCCGCTTATCAAAGATCCAGTAGAAATGTCGTTGCCTCTAGGTGACCATTCTCCATCAGCTACCCAAGATCCTGCAGACTTACTTTCAACTCTCTTACCCACAGAGGCTGAGGCTAGCAAATTCCCTATTTCTAAGACACATTTTATGGGAATCGCCATTGGATCCACATCAATCCCACCCATTGCAGTGTCATTCTCACACTTAGTAGACCGCTTGGATTACGTGGATAGAGCCTTACTTTGGGGGCATCTTCTACTTCCTGTCTCAACACAAATGTAGATGTCACTCACTGACACTTCCACTATCTATCCAAAAATATTTCAGCCAATTGAACCAAACAAAACCACAACTATCACAAGTTCCCCCATGATACCACTCATGGATCAACTCACACCTTTACCCATAACTCGACATGCTTTTACATCCAAACCTACACCTACATCATCTTCCTTGCCTAAACCTATTACTACCTTAGGGGTCATCCCAATGGCCAACCTTACTCATCCACCCATCAAATTAGATTTAGCTACATCCTCCAAAACTAACACCAAACTTAATCGGCCCCCAAACTAGAAGAACCCATCCCCTATATCTCGTACCCCAACCTCGTTGATCACACCTTCATCACCTTCACCCCTTTCATCTATCTTAGGACCTAGCCCTTCTAACCTGGTTAAGAAACCTCCACCCGTCAAGTAAACTAAAAATGCAGTAGCCCATTCCTCCCTCACAAACCTCTAACATACCCAAACACCCGACACAACTTCCACCTACACCTGCAACATTTTTACCACCCATACCTCCTATACCATCAATGAATTCTTCACTACCCAAGACACTTTAGTCTCTTTCCCTCACACCTCCTGCACGACCAACGCCATTTACCTTCACAACACCTTAGTTATCCCCATGGGTAACTCACCCTCTCCTACCATCCACTTTTCCCTCTAGATCTTGTGTGCCCGTATCACATTTACCCAAGAAGGTACAACCCAAAGGCAAAAATCCACTACCCTCCAATAAGGTAGTCAAACCAACTGCACACTCTAATTCCATTTCATCTACCATGCCCCTACCCAAGTAGACACGACCAACACCTAAGACCACACCAACACCTAAAATTGTAGCTCAACCCACTCCCCCTATTGCAAAGACCCTTCCTATACAGTTAACCGTACCTTAACCCAAACCCACATTCGCTTCCCATTGTGATCCACTAGTAGGATCCTATGCCAAATTTTAACCAACATCCTTGAAACTTTTGTCATCACATTACCCCCTCTTAGACCTTATGATCCACTCAAACCCAAACCAAAGGGGTTTGATGATACTAAAATTTGCACCTACCATTGTGTGTTAGGACACAATGTAGAGAATTGTAAGGATTTGAAAACTATTCTCATCCGAGTTATGCCCTCTTGAAGAAAAATTTGATGATGGTGACCTTCTCGATGAGGACCGCATTTCACCAACACCAATTTCCATAGTTCTTCCTTCATTACCGAACCAACGACCAAAACTTCCACCCCCACAACTCTTAGAGCCACCTACGAGATTTGAAATTAACATGGTGCGCATAAGATAACTTGCCAAACCTCCACCCAAATTTCGTTGCACCTAGCTCACTTCACAATGTTTTTCTCCCTGGTAGGTTTCTTCCCATCATGCCATTATACCACTCATCCTACACCTTCTCCATTTACCCCCTCCCCTTAGATTAACATGATCAACATTGCCACCCGTGCTCAGAAAGACAAGGGAAAGGAGAAAGCAAGTGACCCACCAACCAACCTAATACCCAACATACCATCTACACCCACACCTAAAGTCACTATCCATGGCCCCACATATCTTATTTATAATGGGGTTACACATCGCGCGATGCTCAAACAATTACACCAATCCTCTCTCAAGATGTCCCCCTATGACCTCATGCAAACCACTCAATCCCATCACCAAGCTCTCATGGAGTTTATTTAGTCTATTGAGGTTTTATCCAATGATCCTACACCCATAGCCTCCATCATCAAACCTCATCATGTAGCCTCTCTTACCAAATTACCATATTCTTTTACACCTCCACCCACTCACCAGGTAGCCACCTTCATCTTTTCAGATGAAGAGATCGTACCGCACCAAACCGATGACCTAGATCTAATTATTTTCATCTCCATCCACATCGATGATATATGTGTACAACGTGTTATGGTTGATGGGGAGATAGCATTAATATCATCTCCTCCCACGTGTTTGACCAAATGTGCATACTCGATAATTACATGCATAAACATCCCGTCATGCTACATTCATTTAATGACGCTATCACCTCTACACTTGGCACCATTATCCTCCATGTTCGTATGGACCCCACATTGTTTTAGAGTTATTTTACATCTTGGAGGGGTAATTTAAATATAACCTATTTCTTGGTTGACCACGGATTCATGTCATGGGTTGTGTTCCTTACACTTTGCACCATTGTGTAAAGTTTGAGCATGAAGGACACACTTATACCATTCCAATCGACCCATCACCTTTCAAAACCTACAACATGCTTTATCGACCTAATGCCGTGCTCATACCCATTAAAACATCTTCATCCGGGAATACTTCCTCTTCACCTACACCTCCGCCTCCGGTGATGCCACCACCTCAACCACACCTATATCCTCCATTCATCACTGCTACTACGACCTCCACAACCGACCCGTCCGCCTCCCAATTAGTTAGCACCACTCTCGATCCAACCTCTAGCACATCGTCTATCCTGGCTACCCACATATCAACCATCGATCCCTTGGAGGTAATTTTTCAATGCCTCACTCTAGGGGAGTACCACATATATAGTGTCAACACATTCCTTATGCCACAAGAGTATGAAAGTCTTCACCAGCACCCTCACTATGATCACCGCATAAGAGAGTGTCTCCTTTATGGTCCTCACCTTCACACATACCTCACCTATGGGGGACTTGATACTACCACTTATACACTGAACCACCATCACAAACCCACCCATTTTTACGCCGACCTCCAGGTCACTCACCAATCACTATTTTGCCCACACCTTCTTATAAAGATGTGCATGGAAGGGATTTGGTTTTGGATTTTATGAGCAAGGCTGTCACATTGTTATTCTATGTACTAATTGCAAATATAATGACCATAGTGGTATCAGCTTTATTGAACCACCTACTAAGAAGGCCTGAATTGAACTCATCAATGACATCAGCCCTTCTTGACCCTCTTCACCTGCTCCACCTTCTTCACCACCTTCACCAATAGAGGTGATGGATCTAGAATCGATTCCTCCTAACTATTTTTTTCATAAACACCATTTCCATAGGGCCTTTGACTTATCATCATGAGGGAAAGGCTCCCTCTTCTCTTCCCTTCCTGTATCCTAAAATGATCAATGATGATACAACTTCCATTAATGTTGTTTAATGTCAGGATGATGAATCTATACTCACCTACCTTGGTGTAGAAGACTCATATATTCACCAATCATTACCATTTGAGATGCAAACCATGTTGAATGAATTGACTATCAAAATTAACATCCATACTCAGGATGACCCACACATTCTAAAGATTGGCCAATCTTTAGATACTGCTGAATAGGAAGCCATCACTTCTTTTCTCAAATATCATAACCATGCTTTTTATTGGTCTTACACAGACATGCCTAGTATTGAACCTGCCATAGTGGTCCACAATATCATAACCATTCCCGATGCTAAACCCATAAAACAAAAACTACGGAAAATGCACCTTGCATTACTTCTTCAGTCAAAGAAGAACTTGATGATCGCTGCTTTTCGTTTCCTTCATCTTACCCATTGATTATCGTCGATGGATTTCTAACATTGTCTCTGTCACTAAGATGATAGGGGGACTTCGTATTTACATAGATTTATGTGACCTCGGTCTAACCTGCCCAAAAGATGATTTTCCTCTACTCGGTATTGACCAAGTTGGTTGACCTTACTCTTTGGTCATGAGATGCTATCACTCATGGATGGTTTCTCAGGTTATAACAAAATCTTGCTTGCCCCAGAGGATCAACAAAAAACCACATTCATCACCCCTTGGGGACCTTCTACTATCGAGTCATGCCTTTTGGCCTTAAAAATGTTGGTGCCACATACTAGCGAGCTATGACTTACATCTTCCATGACATCATGCACCACATTTTGGAGGATTACGTAGATGATCTCCTAGCCAAATCTAAACACCACTCCAAGCACCTCACCATCCTAAAAACCATCTTTGACCACCTCATTAAGTATTGTGTTCACCTTCAACCCATGAAATGTGTCTTTACAGTTCTCTCGAGTAAGCTCCTAGGATTTATCAACTCCTTATGCGACATAGAGGTTGACCCCGCTAAAGTTAAGGCCATTCTCGAAATTCCTCCACCCACTAGCTTGAGGCAGCTCCGTAGTCTGCAAGGTAAGTTGAAATCTATCTGTTGTTTCATTTTGCAACATTTTGATCGGTGTCAACTATTTCATCACCTTTTCAAGAAGGATGTTTCCTTGAACTAAGATGAGGACTGTCATAAAGCTTTTGAGGCCTTGAAACAATACCTTCTACAACCACCCATACTCATTCCACCTAAAGATGATCAACCCTTCAACCTATACATATCAGCTATCGATCACTCCTTGGGGGCCATGCTCTCTCATTGAGATGAACAACAAAGGGAGTAGGTGGTTTATTACATAAGACATACCCTTTTAGACAACAAAACCCGATATACCCATGCTGAAATTTTTCTTCGCCTTAGTTTTTGTTGCCACCAAACTCCATGATTACCTACTTAATCACAAAACCTATGTTGTGACTAACACCGACCCCTTACACTTCATGTATGCCAAACCTTACCAAAATCGGTGAGCTTCACACTAGCTTATGCTTATAGCCAACCTCGACCTCGAATTCACCCATAAAAATTCCATCAAGGGATAGGATATTGTTGACCAATTGGCCAACACACCTATTTGTGGGGATCAACCCTCTAATTTTGACTTTTAGATGAGTCTATTGTTACCCTTTCCTTGGATGAATCTGCGTACCAAATGACACTCTTCTTTGATGGTTCCAAGTATTAGCATGGGGGTGGGGCTGGTGTTATTCTCATTCGGCTTGATGTTGAACCCATACCTATATCTTTCAAACTTGATTTTGATTGTACAAACAATATTGCTGAATATAAAGCACTTGTATTAGGTCTCCAAGCTACCTATGCCTTAGATGTTAATTCAATCAACATCTTTGGTGATTCTCAATTGGTTATAAACCAAGTCAATGGTATATACCAGTATCGTAATGAGATCCTTCAAAAGTATAAGTATCTATTTGACATAATTTTTACCACCTTTGACTGTTATGCCCTTCAAACCGTCACACGTTCTACCAACAAATTTGTAGATACCATGGCTTGATTGGATTCTCAAATACTTGTTTCACCCACTGATTCTAAAATATTTTTCACCATTCGAGGACTCCAATCACCCTCCTATTTACCTCGTGAAGTTTACTCTATCGGAATCACCACTCCCAACCCGAGTGACCTTTGGTATAACCAATATTCGGACTATATTTCCCTCTCTATCTTGCCCCGATCTTACTCGTAATGGACAACGTGCCTTTCTTAAAAGGGTCTCTCATTATGTCATCATGGGTGGCCTCCTCTACAAGCATGGATTTGATGGTATTCACTTACGGTTCCTTACAAGTTTTGAAATTCCTTATACCATTAAGGAAGTTCATGATGACATATGTGGAGGTCACTTGGTGGCCTTTTTGTTACTAAGTGCATTCTTCACCTAGGATATTACTGGATGACCCTTAACCATGATTGTTGTGATTATGTTAAGTGTTGTGTAAAACATCAACAACATGCCAACCTTCATCATACACCCAGTCATGCCTTACAGGTCATCCGTGACCTTTGGCCCTTCTCTCAATGGGGTTTGGATCTTGTTGGAGAGATCAATCCACATTCTTCCTAGTGACATCAATGGATAATCACCGCTACCAAATATTACACTAAATGGGTTAAAGCCATACATCTCATCTCTAAAAAGCCAAGAAAACATGTGAGTTCATCAATCATCACATCATTTTTTGCTCTGGTGTTCCACATCGCCTCATCACCGATAATGGAAAACAATTCAAAAATAAAATCTTGCGGAAACTTTGAAATGCCTTCGTTATTTAACTAATTTTATCGTCACCTTATTACCCACAAACCAATGGCAGGTTGAATCCACTAATAAAACCCTAAAAAACATTCTCATGAAAGTGGTTAACGATACGGGAAGGAATTTGGCATACACACATTCCTTTCACCCTGTGGGCGTATCATACTAGTATTTGCACTTCCACTTTGCTGCCACAAATTTTTATCTAGTCTATGGTATAGAGGTTGTTCTTCCTCTCGAAGTCCAGATTCCCTTATTTCATATTTCTCTCCATGACATGCTCAATGATGATGACTTTCACCAGGACGGTTTAGCACAACTTGAGTTATTAGATGAACATTGTCTTAGTGCTCTTGACCATCTTCAAGTTTACCAAAAATGTATCAAACATTCCTATGACAAACGTGTCCATGAATGAACCTTCCAAGTCGGTGACCTTGTCCTAAAATAAAATCAACATGTAACCAAATAAAAAAAAAAGTAAACAGGAAAAATTTCTCCTAATTGGCTTCGACCATACATCGTGACTCATACTTATAGATCAAATGCTTATCGTTTATCTTCACTCAATGGTAAACCAAAACTGAGCCCCTTAATGCCTTGCATCTTCAACCATTCTATTGTTGACCTTTAGTCCTACCTCACCTTTTTCCTCTTTTCATGCTCGTCCCTTGAGCACCATTCACTTCCCTCCTTTCACTATGCCATATCCAATGATTAAACAAGAATCATGTGCGTACCCATCACTCTTTTATCTTCTCTTAAATATGTGTACCACAATCTGCACATGGCATGATTCTCATGGATAATTTTTGTCTTCTTTTAGATGAGATCCCATGGTTGTTTTACCTTGCTTTCTGAACAAGAATCTAATTCTTCACCTTTTTCTTGTTCATGACTTAAAATCCCTCACGTGGGATCCAACTCTTTGAGTCAAACTTACACTAAAAAGATGAATTCCTCAAAAAGGACATCTTTCTTTCTACATCTCTGTTATAAATAGACTGCTCCCTTGAAGGAAAACTATGTAAAACTAACTTTAAATAGAGAGAGAGAGAGAGAGAGAGAGAAGAGAAGAAGAGAATCTGAAGCTTCTCGCATTAATCAACTTTGTGAAGACCTCAAGGAGTTGATTTCCTCATCCCATATAGACTTCTCGCATCAATCAGTCTATCTCAAATAAATGTCAAAAATACAAAACTTTTATGTCATGGACTTTCTCATTATGATCTTAGATCTCTTGTCAAAAAGGGATGCTACCTCATACCATATAAGCTAACCACTTTTCAACATCTAACCATTTTCACCTTCATTCCCTACCACCTCAAAGGACCTCTTTGGAATCGTGATATTTGGTGATCATGTGACTATTCTTCAACTTTAGAATAATCAATTATGCAATGTCTTTAGGGTCTTGCATTCATAAACCTATCTAAGGAATGACCCACCCGTTATGATCCTTACCAATCAGGTGGCTTTCTTGCTTACTCTTATCTTTTCACCTTCTTCATTACATCTTGATCATCTTATCGAGGACTAGATCCTTGACACTTATCTTTGGGTAATTTTCTTCTATCGCCACAATCAACTCAACATCACCCATACCAATGTGCCCACAATCCACCCATACCTAAAATACCTAGACTCAATCTCATGCCTATAACCTACCGGATCATTCTCATAACTCCTCGATTCTTCCCTAGCTTATGGGAGAACTACATCGGCCTGAGGTCCCTTTTCTTTTCACCGGGACTATGTAGGCAACACCGAGGGCATGGGGCCCTTGGAGGTTAGCTTGGACACTCTTTACCTTAACCAATTCCCCTTCCCTTTTCCTAAGTCATATTCTACCTTAGTTATTTTCCTTTTTTATCAATAATTGGAAATTAAACCAAACAAACAACGAATTTCTTCACATCTTTATCATCATCATTCATAAATTCATTATGTCTACCATTTCTTTACCATTATCATGTATGTTACTATAAAACATCTTAACATGACTCATATCATCATTAATTGCACAAATTAAGGAATTACAAACTCAATCAAAAGACCGACTCCACCATGCCTAAAACTGACTCAATCCATGCCTAAAACCTGACTCCATCCATGCCTCAACCAAAAACCTGACTCGATCCATGTCTATGACCTGGCTCTACCATGCCTATGTTACTTAGTTTCCATCACATATATAAATCAAAATAGCAAGATAACCTCAACCATGTATACATCATACAAAATCATCCATCTCATCATATAAATCTGTATATCCATACAATATACACTGATACCAAATAATATACATCATACAAAAACTCTCATATACAGCCTCACCATCTTCGGCATGTAGGATGGTATATGATCCAAAATACACACAACTCTCACATATAGCCTCACCATCTTCGGCCACGCAAGATGGTATATGATCAAAAATGCACAAACTCTCATATACATCCTCACTCTCTTCAGCACACAGGCCAGTATTTATAAAAATGAATAAATACATCAAAATGGAGGGACATACATCAGGCATCATCCTATCGGACATCCTCCATATCTGTCTCTCCCATCTCATCCTCCCCCTCGGCTCCTATCCGGAGGCCTAATAACATATCACCTCTCACCATGGGTCATGGCCAAGTCCCTTATGGTACATCACCTAAGGCTAGTCTCCATGAACTCGTGGCCTCACCTTGGTCCTGTATCAGGCCTCGATGGACCCTTTTTCTCTCCATTATGTGGGTACGGGATCTAGTCCTCTCACTCGAGTCCTACTATGCCCTACACTCTCCATAGGATAGAAAATATGTCATCAATACCATCTACTGATCCACGATAATATATGGCCTCACCAAAGGCATCCTACAATATTGATAAAAGTACTGTCTGTGGTGGCCCCATCGGCCTTTTCCCTTGTTCCTATCATGTGGGACCCTATCCCTCCCTTTCCTATGAACTGGAACCCTATCCCGGTGCCTGTGATGGTTCCATTGGCCTCACACCCTATGCATGTAACTAGGCCTTTAATGCCACAATTTCTACTTCTGTAGTGGCACACTGGCCATGTAAACCTGTTACCTATGCTTGTAAGGTGGCCACCTTATCATCATCACAATCTCCATCTCCACCCTAGGCCTATAGACTGGCCACTTGTGGATGTAAAGAGGCCACTTCTACCTCTCGAACCTACCAAATTCCCATGTACCATGCCCAACTATGTAATCGGGCCGCCACCGCCTTCGTAGGGCATATCTCTACACAAATGATGGTGGTTAAATCTAGATGTCCCACTGGTGGTATTACTCATAAATGAGCCACCCACCACTATCTATATTGGTCCATCACCCTAGCATCATAAATCCTCCAGTCTACTAACTTGCTTCTCCTACCCTATAGGTGTTGTTGACTATGGTAGTTGTAGTGGTCTCTCCACATCATCTCTCTGCTACTATGGGAAGGGTGACGGTATATCCTATGGTATCCAAAACTATCATCTAACCCTATCAACCATGATCATCTCATGCTCCGCTGCATAATGCCCCTCAATCCATTTGAGTAGATGCAAGCCATCTAGCTCATCAGCCATATGTTTGTATGAGGGATAACCCACATACGGTCTCCAAATAATGTCCACACTAGACAATCCATCAAGTAACCTCCTGTAGAATGTTACATCATGAGTAGCCTTGTCGATCAACACTCTCAAATCAAAGGAACCCATCACATGTAGCCTACTTGAACCAAACCCTACTTGAATGCATCCACATGCGGCATACCAATCGAATAAACACACATAATTTGCACATAGGCCCAATAATTAAGAATAAATGTGTAGCATAACTCTGAACCAACAAACATGACCATATGCCCATAGCTCATTATATAACTACACCAGAATGATGGCACCTAGGAAAAGTAGGTCCTGTCCATCATCATATTATGTAGCACCCCATTAGTGATTATGGGAATCTCCCCCTCTACATCCAATAGTGCAAAACAACACACCGCCTTCATCAATAATACTACTAGCCTCGTCTCCTCTCGGATGGGCTAGGTACATCTCTCCATAACTTAGGATGGCACCTTTGTGAAATTTCATCTCCACTAATCCCTCACCAAATATTGTCACCACCAACTCCTTCGATGCCTCTAAGGAGATCAAGTATACATGCATCCCCAATATAGGTAACCACAAGATCATGTACATGTCCTCAGGTGGGTTTGTCATCTCACCGGCCAGTAAGTGGAATGTGTTGGTCACGAATCCCATCTATCAATCAGCTAAACCATCAATCTCGAGATCTTTGTAATACATGCCGATAGTAGTGTCGACCCCACTCGAGCCCACATCTATGACATGTCACCATTCCTCGATTGTTTCAGCTCCATGAACTGTCATGAGAAAGAGCAGCACCCTATCTCACATCCTCAATTGATCTATCATCTGCATCCAACAAAACATCATATTACTAGACCTTAATCATACCCATAATCACTCTCAACACCTCACCTATACTTATCACCCTACATATCCTTCCATAAGCCTCCATACATTTGTATCCCATCTTCTATCCTACCCACCTCAAACCTAACCCACTATCATTCACCCTTACCTATTTTTCCACCTTCACCTATGTTCGATTTTTTCCCCACAACCTCTCCTACTTACCACTACCTATCTCACCCACCCAACCTAGGGAAAATTTGACCCCTTTTTCCCCAAATCATGACTGGTACCGGTTATCTCTAACCAACCTCGGTCCCCATACACCGGCACCGGCATCGCCACCTTTTCGTGATCGATACCGGTTTGCTACCAACGATGTTGGCTAACCCTTAACCAATGTTGGTGACTTTCGCCATAAAAACCACGATTCTCAACCCCCTTCCTAAAAACTTCCTTTCTCTCCCTTATACCCACCCAATCCTACCTAAACTATCACCTCCATCTCTCCCTACCCTCATTTTCCCAACCAACTTCATCCCTATTCCTATTTTACCTGATTTTTCCCTCCCAAAAATTAAAAATTCATTTCCCCCAAAACCTATTTTCCCTTCCCGACCTCTAAACTGATCTAACTCACAAAACAAAGAGAGGAATTACCTCTTACCTCATCACACTTTCGTCACCATGGTGGCACTCGTGCCACCTGCACTACTCACCAACTCGGTTCTCCATTCCACACGGATGCATTCAGCTTTTCTCTATCTCACTGTCATTTTCTCCTATTTGGAATGTGAAAATGATTCAAAAAAAAGTTGAAATTTTATTTTTATAACCTACCCGACTTAAGCGACGATGGTTTTACCTTGAATGAAATCGGTCTCGTGCTCTAGCTTACCTTGGTCGGTCCATCATGACTAGCATTGGTTCCTTCAAACCATCATCAGTTATCCTGCTTAGTCCTTTTCCTCCCCCCTACCCCTAATTTGGTGAGCTACATACTTTTCACCTCACCCATACCCGACTTGGACCCTCCAGTTCATCCTCCGACCTCATCCTTTATTACCTCATCTCGGCCTCATTTGCGGACTCATTATTTTACCCATACCTTGACCCTACCCATGCCGTGACCTAGTTACTTAGACCTGGAACATTGCTAGTGACTTGTGACCTCATGTGCTCACTATACCTTACGGCACTGTTACCCATGGTGATTGGCATATTGACCTTTCCTTGCCTCATGTCATGACCATTTATCTTGACCCAACCTTTGGTGTACCGGAACATACCTAAACGTTCCTGCACCTGACCTGCGATGTGTTTCTGACCATATCCTATACCTTGGATACCAGAATCACCTCAACCTTATTTGGATAAACATATTGACCATAGACAATGTAGATTTTTCCTGCTCTTATGTGTGTGTACATTTGACTACTCTTACCTTTGACCACGACCCATTACCCAGTTACCCGATTAGACATTTACCCCTTTTTTACCCCTGTTTCCCACCTTCCTTTTCATAACGAGTCACCTTTTATCAAACCATTCACCATTCTGCGCCTTTTGCCCCATTAGTTCCTAGTTTGAGGGGGATCACCTTCACCCACACATGGGGAAACCAAATCTTATTTTTGTCAAAGCATCACTTACTAATAAAATCTACGCAACAAAAAGGGGCAAAATGTAGACACAAAATTGTCACACTCCCTTGGTCCTCGAAAACTAACTAATGCGAACACACTCACCTAACCATGGCCCATTTCATCCCACTCTAATATTAATTTAATTAAATTAATTCATGATCTCATAATATCTATTATTTAAATATCGTAATTGGGATAATGCCCACACCACCACCTCAACTATACACCTCATCTAGCCACCTCGCCCTAAGACCTCTTCTTAGTATAATTCCATAACTAACTAAGACCTACCTAAACCCTAAAAATCAAACCCTACATTCCCTCTAACCTTATTTCCACCGTTAGAAGGGAATATTCTATTATAATCCACAAAAAAAGATGAACGAGATCCAAGAAAATCAATGGGATCTACCTATTTGATAAACCTAGGAAATCGACCTAACCAACACCGGTTACCCTAAACCACCTTTGCCGGTTAGACCGGAACCGTTGTCGATTAGCATTTATAACCAAAAATAACCTTATTTCAATTGGCACATTTTTTTGAAAGAAAACGACAAATCCAAAGCTACATGCAAGTAGAACCAACATTTGTACATGCATCATAGCTTACACATCCAACATTAGAAGCAATCACAAAGTCATTTATATTCACGGGAGTATCGGGAAGCACCATCACCATATCAAACTTCATCCATCGATTAACTTCCATTGCCATCCATCCATCAAGCTCGCTAAATAAAAATAAGATTTTTAATAACCAGCATTCATCCATTTTCATTTTAATAGGCTCTTTTAATTCTATTATTAGTTCTACTTGTATTCCTATGCACCCATCATTTGCCTTCATACAAACTAGATCATTCCTTCACCCACACCATTAAGTTGTCCATATCCTAATGATAACTATCCCCGAGCACACTTGAGACCTATACGAGACCTTGTCATTTCTCTCTCCATTTTCATTTAGCCCCAGATCCATCACCACACCATGATTTCATTAAGTTTTCCTCTACCTCGACCCTACCGACATTGGTTACCCACAAATGGTGCCGGTTCACTCAAACCCATGTCGGTCTCTGTGTTTTACTCTCAGACCATGAATAAAGCCTAAAATCTCAACCAAATACCCAAAACAGCCCAAAACCATACCTTGGCCAATACTAGTACCTTGACAGAGACCTTGACATTCAGATTTAATCATAGCCTAGCCTGTTGTGAGAAAATTTTCTTACTGTAGTGGAATGAGATACCTAAATCATTTTAATTCCAATATGGTTTTATTTATTGTTAACATTAAATTACTTTGAATGGTGGATTGACAGCCTTCTAGGGAGTATCATACCTCCCAGATCTAGCATATGCTAGGTAGTCCACTGCATATATTGTTTAACTTCTATTTGGTGGTTTTGTTTTTTATTTTAGGTAGTTTCTCCTAGCCAAAAGGAAACCCTCGTGATCAGATGTGGATCAAGAAGTCATACGGACACAACAACCTTCACCCAACTTTAAGAGTTATTCCTCCTAGCCCAATTACCCTTATCTATTTCACAATATTGAAATAAACACTCTAAGAATCGGGTGAAACACATTGTACCACTAAATACAAAATCCAAATGGGTTACAATTTCAAATGCAAAAATACATGACATATTAACATAATACATACCCAAATCCATACATAATAAAAAAAGCATAATACATAATAAATAAATAAAACATAATACATACCAGATCCATACATAACTATTTAATACAATCAAAACATAAATTTTGATTGAGATAAAGAGGTGAAATTTCAATACACCAAGGAAAAAAATGCACATTATCAAGTCTCTTGATGAGAATTTTTAAAGGGATAAATAGCCTTTAAAACTCATTTTATCTCTAAGTAATATATCATAAACATATTAACATACCCCCTTTAACTCCAACCAAATAAAGCTCCTCCTTTATCTCTAACACGGAGTATATTGTGAGCTCCCATTTTTCCTTCAGGGTGAGATAAAAGGTGTTTAGCATGAAAATAATTATATGTTCATTTAGTAATAAACCATTTATTCTTAAAAATATTATGTTTCTTACCCCTATAGAATAAAATGCACTCACATACAAGTCCAATTGAGTCAATTGAAATTCTAACAATGCTCAAAGGAGAATTAACAATTACAACACAAAAATTCAAGAGAGTGGGAAATATTTATATTTATTATAATTATAAATCAAATATGTAGAGGATACATATTTCTCATATTATTTTAAGACATTGAAAAATCCTTCTACAATACATATTCACATCCAAATTCCAAACCCTCCAAATTAAAAGTATATAATTAAAGTAATAATTGTCCAAAATAATCCAATATTTGAATTTGTAGAAAGCGATACCAAAAGGAGTATGCAATGGGAGGGTGCCATGTTGTAAGCTCGAACTCCCAAAAATAAGAAAAAACCCCAACAAAAATTCATAAATGAACTTACCATATCACATCATAGGCCAAAACATTCCTTATAAAAATCATGTAAAATTCTAAGATGGGCACAAGGACATCCAATATTCAACATCCACCCAACTTGTCACTTACACAATCTATGGCATTTCTTGTTTGGAATATTCTAATGTCATTAATGATCTCAATAATATGACACGAGTTTAAAAGTCACCATACTACATGTGTAGTATGAGGGATAGTTTTTAGATTTTGGGAAACATTTTATTTGTCCACACTATTAAAAATTGAGGTCAAAGACAAAAATATGAAGATTTCCTTTAAGGAAAGTTTGAATCGCATGACTAGTCAAAAACATCCCCAAAATGGGAATAATATACTATTTTCTTAAACACGTGAATAAATACAACAAAAATGAAATAAACTTAATAAATTATGGAAAAATCTATAAATTAATGATTATACTCCACAATACTATAAAATTAATAAATTATGTAAAATAGGTAGTAAATAAATACCTAATCAAGTGCACACACGTATACTAACCAAATGGTATTTTAATGATCCTATGGTTTCACATACATGAACAAGGTGTCCTCATGTTGGTTAATGAGACACGAGGATTTGGTACCATTCATCCTTAATTTGGTATCAATATATTTAAATGTGTTCACCTATTTCAATCTACACACTCAACACACTCATCATACGATCCCAAAATTAGAAATTCTATCTAGAATAAAATGTGGGTATGTTAAGTAATAAGAAAATATATGGCCATGCATAAAATATATCTACACAAGAAATATAAGCTATTTGAATTTAATTCACACAATACAAACATACACATTACACCCACATTCCATTTATCTCAAATATGTATAAAAGAACCACATAATCACATTTATCCATATCATCATTAAATATACATGACTAAATAATAATCACATTGTTCAAATTTTCGTTAAGGGTAGTAATTTTTAGTTCTCAACACTAGCACTCTATTCCATTAAAATAAAGTAGTATTAAGAGAAAAATTAAAAAAATCAAGTCTATCGGTCTATGCATCTTAATCATAATAAATCAGGTATGATGGTTCAATAATTAAGATATGAAAATAATCTAATGAAAATAGTTTTAAAGGGAATTTGTAATTAAATTACCCTCCTCAAAAAGGCTTCTTTATGTAAGTCACTAGAAGAGATGAGGGTACTTAACCCTAAAGATAGCGGCATACTTGTAAGTTGATACATTCTCAACATATCTATTATAATATTCAAACATGGTCCATCTCATGGCATATAATGGAAATGCTAATATGATCTATTACACATAGGGGATTTAAGGTAATATTGACATCCTCCTATGTCTATTAAGCAATCTAATTAGGAATTTGAGAAGGATTATGCTTTTATTTCCTTAATATCGATATATGAAAAACATTATGGCTATGAGACAAGTTAGGTGCCAAGGATATATGGTAAGCTATGGGCCCTATTCTCTCCAAAATTTCAAAAGGTACCAAAAACATGATGCAAGATCTCAACCATTTTTATAATTAATTTGGATCTTATGTTGTTTGACCCTTAATAATTACTTTTAATCAAATTCAAGACTATGATAAATATTGTGGGCATTTCCATAACTATTTATCTTATCTTCATCCTATTAAAGGTGCTTCCTAATGAGAAATAATTATATCTCCATGTATTAAAGTATAATAGGTCCTATCAAAACCAAGTAATGAATATAATCCCAACTCAAAGGACTCATACACTTGTGACCATATAATTCATTTAAATGTGCTATATTGATATAACTATGGGAATTTTTGTTATAAATATGGAAAACTGAGAGGGGGTTAATCAATGTTCAATTCAACTTTTTAAACCAATTTGATCAATTACTTAAACTGAAATGCAATTTAAAAGAGAAAAGATCATCACACACACATATAAGAGACAAGGATTTTTAAGTGGGGTTAGGGAGAAATCCCATTGAACCACAAGACTATAGGTAAAAGGTTACAAATGTTTTTTGAGCTACAAATCAAATACGAAGCTACAAATTCATGTCAAGCACCCTGTTTCACCGCTTTCTTTATAGATTTGACGAAATAGATAAGGTGATGGGATAAGGAGGAATACCTATTGTGATGGTTGGTTTAAAGGTGTTGTGCACATTTTGACTGTGAGAGCTTCCTTTTGTCTAGGAGGATCTACCTGAAATACTCAACAAGACCAAAAAGAGAGTTAAAAAATATATGTCGGTGGGTTTCCTAACGTGTGCTATATCTAGGAAGTGTGGTACTTCCTTGGTGGTACTCAATCAACTTTTAATATGACTTAATGTAAGAAATGTTGTAAATAAATAATGTCATACTATATTTGATATGATTTAGGTATCTCATCCAAATAAAATAATAAAATCTAATATAAATTACTAGGTTATCATCAAATCGGAAGTAGGGTAGGTGGTCAAGGTGCTGAATTGTGTCGGGTCGATTTTGGGTAGCTTGGGTTTCTTAGATGTAGTTTTTAAGTTTTTGTTTCTGGAAAGATTACCAAATATAGAGACTAATGTCTGTGAGGTATGAATGATGATAGTTAAGATCGAACCAACGACGGTTAAGGTGAGATGGTAGAAATTCAATAAACTGGGTTTTGGGAACTTTTTGAGGTAAGATCGTGAGTCTGGCGAAAATGGATACATTTACAACAAATGTGGGGGTACTCAAAGGTATTTAGGGATAAATTATAGGTTATTAAACGATTGTGGGTGATGGAATGGTTGGATCCATCGGAAGGTAACAAGAGTGGGATCAAAAATACAAATAGATGTTGATAAAGAGATAAAGAAAATTTGTAATCTGAATAAGTATGAAATGATGTAGGTTATAGAAACACTTATTGGTGCTTGTAGATTTGATGGATGGATTATGGTGATGGTTTATCTATGGAATGGTGCTCAGTGCCAGGGTATTACTTCCTATAATGCTACCGTGAATTCAAATACCTTCATACCCGTCTTAGTGTTGGCTATGGTTGTCTAGATGTGTGAAAGGGCTTTGGTTCTTGCTTGAATGCAGATCTCCTTCATTCCAAAACTTGAGAGTGTGGAAATAATATGAAAAAGGTTACCAAAATGAATATATGGTAACTGATGGTGTTTTAGGGTCACTAGCATAGGTTTAGGGTTGACCAACATCCGTTAAGATAGGAAATCTTAGGTTTCCCAAAATAGCATATCCTAGCTATCTTTTTCCATCTCTTCCCATTGGTTTTGAGTCTAATATGGTGTTTGATGCTTAGATAAGTGGGAATGCTATTAGAGGAAGTATAGGCATCTGATTTTAGGGCTTGGATAAGTCTTGGTTAATTAAAGTAAGAAAAGGTAGATTCCTAGTTAGTTAGGAAACATGCTAAGAATAGGTCCATGATGAGGTGTCTAGGTGAGGTGGTGGGCTGAGGTGTCTAGGTGAGGTGGAAAATAGTTTGAATAAAGGTAATTAAATAATGAATGAAGTGAGGATGAGTATTACTTTAATTATAAATAATTAAACTAATATAAATGTGGGGTAAAAGGGTCATGGTGAATATGTTTAATTTGGATATTCAAAAAGGGACCAAAGGGAGTGTGACCCAATTTTGGTGTCTCCATTTTGCCCCTTTTGTTTCTTAACTTGTATTTGTAAGTGACATTGAAAAAATAGGAATTGATTGCCCCATGTCCCAAGTGCTTGATGAGGTGTAATAAGGAATTGGAGAGTGGATTGATACATGTGTAGTGGGTGAAGATATGTGGGAAACAGTATGAGTACTATGGGAAAGGGTATTGGTCAAGTCGGATAATAGGTAATAGGCCGGGCTAAAAATCACTCGTGAGTAATTGCAATCAACCTCACACATATGTATAGATTGTAATATAGTACCATGTTGAAGAGCTTGCAAACTCTATATCATCCATGGCCGATAGGTTTATCCAAAAGCGGTGAAGTGTTCGGGTAGCCAAGGTATATGATATGGTTTGAACACAACGTAGGTTAGGTGCAAAAATGTTTAGGTATGGTCTGGTACACCAAAGGTTTGGTTGAGATAAACGACATAGAAATAGGAAAGGTATGGTTGTTAGGCTAAAAGAACATAGGTAATAGCATCATAAGGTATAGCGAGTACATAAGGCCAATGATCATGCAAAATAGGCTAGAGTCAAGTAAATAGGTCGTGTCACGAGGTAAGGCTAAGGCATAGGGAGAATAATAAAATAAAAGATACAACGAAGGAAGTGTAGGGAGGTTGAGCTTTTAGGTGTGGTTCAATGGGTGTCGAAATGATAAAAGGTGTGTGGACCCTAATGGTTACATAAAAAAGGAAGATTAGAAATGCCAAATAGTTATAAGGGTTGACTGATGTTTGTTATTGGGTGACCGACGTCGGTTGTCTAGGCAACAAATCTAGTTGGCGTCGGTCGGGATGAGTTGGTTTTATAAAATAAACATACAATATTTTATGGAATCATTTTTGTGATGTGACTTTCGAGAAAACAATAGATCCATTTGACCTTTAGTAATTTTTTCAAGAGATAAGGACAGTGCATTATACCCAGCTGAGGTGGAGAGTATGAGTTAGTGAGAGGAGCTAGGGAAACATGTCTATGAGCTCGGGGTGAACAATTTGATTGGTTGGAGTAGAGGAGTGGATTTGGTGATTTGGGCATGGAAGAGGTGGGAGAGGGTTTGAGTGGGCCACTGGTGCAGTAGCCAGAAGTACCACCATGACGACGGAACCACGATGAGATAGGATTCGATCCTTATTTTTCATTTGTTGTTAAAATACGTTGGTAAAATTGGTGTTCGGTAACATCGTGTCAGGTAGGGGTATAATTTGGAATTTGTTGTTAAAATGTTGCAATGAGGGAGGGGAAGGTTGTAGGTAGGGTAAACAAGGGTGGGGATGGGTTTAAGTTAGGTTTGGGTAAGTTAGGATATGGTTCTAGGTTAGATTAGATAATTTTGTGAGAAATAGGGGGTTTTTGGGATTTTATCACCGCGATAGTGACCAATGCTAGTCCAAATTTGACCTGACATTGATTGGCATTGGCCAACATTGGTCAAGTAGTAGGTGACGAATATAGGTTGTGATGGAACGATGCCGATTGGATTTTGGGAAAAATATATCAAGAAACAAGGTAGGGGAGAAAAAGATAGGCAATTAGGTGGAAAGGTAAGTTTATTGAGAATGAGTAGGGTAATGGTATGAGTGGATGGGTGTAAAAGGGGTAATTTGTAGGGTTGGGGTACAATAAGAAATAAGGGTTTGGGAATAGGTTTTTTAGGTAAGAGATGTGTTGGGTATGGTGAAGGTTTAACAATGGTATGATTTAATGGGTGTAGGATAGGACCGATACAGATGAGAGATAGAGTACCGCCTCTATTACTAGTGGTATGAGGGAGCATGACGAGAAGACGAGTGGAGTCACGTTATAGATGTTGACCTTATTTGGGTCATACAATACAAGAACATAGTTTTGGAGTTGAGCTTGATGGTCATAGTCATTGACAGATGGGATTTAATGACCAACGCATTTCATCTGTTGATGGGTGAGATCATAGTCACCCTAGAGGACATGTCTAAGATATTACGGTTATCGATAATGGGAACGCGGGTTTACTCGATTTCTTTAGAGGCATCAAAAGAGATGATGTTGACATTGTTTGGAGAGTTGATGTTAGAGATGAGGTTCTATAATGCCACCTAAGCTATGGAGACATGTATCTAGACCATCCCGAGGAGATGAGGTTAGTGGTCTTGATCATAAAGGAAGTGTGTTGTTTTGCACTTCCAAATGTAGAGGGTGGGAGATTCCCATGGGTGCTAATGGGGGTTCTCCATGACATGATGGAGGATATGACCTATTTTTCTTGGGAACCAACATACTTGGTGTAGTTATACAAGGATTTATGGGCCTATGGGTGGTTGTGGAGGTTCAATTTGTGTTGTACCTTTTTCTTACATTGTTGGGAATATGAGCACATCATATGTGTGTTTCAGTTGGTATGATTTGGATGGACACATTTGATGGGGGCTTGGATCGAGTTGGTTACAAGAGTTGGGTGCCTATTGTTAGAGAGTGAAGGGATTCCAATGCTACTCACGATGTGGCATATTATAAGTGGGTGTTTGAGGGATTATCTAGTGTTGACATCATTTAGAGGCCATATGTTGGCTACCCTTCATACAAGAAGATGACAAATGTCGAGTTAGACGAGCCACAGCCTACTCGGATGGATACAGGGGCATTGTCTTTGGTGAGCACAAGATGATACCTATAGACAAGGTTAGATGATTTTTTGGGCTACTCCAGACGTGCCACCACAATTCCCTTAGTACAGTAGGGTTGACGTGGAGAGGCCTATGCCTCTACCATAGCCGATAATCTTTGACCGGGAAGGAGGAGTAGGCAAAGTGAACTGCGATTATTGACACTTTGGGGCTACTGAATAGGTATAGGAAGTGGTGGGCATTCCAGCTATGAGTAGCATAACCTAGGAAAGGGAATCCATACTTGGCTTCCCTTATAGTTCCAAGGAATACATTGCAGGGGTAGCTTGCCACCTTAGAGTCCCAGATTACAGGTTTATAAGGGTAGTTGATAGGGTCCGAGGCACAAGTGGCCATATTATAGGCGCATGTAGTGGCTTTACAGGCCCATATTTCCCAGGGATAAGCACCTGCACAGGGTGAAGATGGAGAGAGGGGATATGTAGCCACCCTACGAGGCATACGTAGCGAGGTTACAGGCCGAGTTGGCCACACACAGCCCTATGAGGCTCGGAGTCACATCACAGGCACTAACACTAGCTCAGTGACGGGGGTCCCACAGTGCAGTACAAGGTCTTAGACTAATGGAACTACAATAGACACTACCGATGGCTAGGTTTAGGGATTCCCTAAATGAGGACAGTACTACTAGGATCATTTGATTGTTGTCGAGATAGATGCCCCTTCCTATGTGGAGTAAAAGGTATAACAAGCCTCGAGTGAGAGGACTAGATCTCATACACATAGTGCAAAGAGTATATAGGGGTTGGCGAGCCCATTGAAAGGGTTAGGGAGAGGACACTAGCTCATGGAGGCGCACTCGAGATGTAGGCTAGGAAAAGATGAGGGCTAAACTCGTACAGGACAGAGAGATGGTGGTAGGGTGCCGGGCTAGAGGAGAGGAGGAGGAGATAGATGAGACCAGCCTAGACATCTAGTGGGGTGACGATTAGTCACCATATTTGTTCAGGATATAGATGTTTGTATATTTTTTATTCATATCGGTCGTGTGCTAAAGATAGCGAGGATGTACATGAGATTTTTAAGTCCTTTGATTATTATACCACCCTATGTGCCAAAGATGGTGAGGTTGTATATGAGAGTTTGAGATACATGTATGTATTTGTATTGGTGTACATATGTATTGATTTTGCTTCTGTGCATATATGTATGGACACACAGATTCTGATGATTTTTATAAAGATGGTGATATTTATGGTATGATGTTGTGCTTATGTTGTAAAATTTTCCATTGTTATATGCATATGGGTGAAAACCAGGTGAATTAGGCATGATGGAGTCAGGTCGGTTTAGGCATGATGGAGTCAGGTCGGTTTACGCATGATGGGGTAAGGTTGGTTTATGCATGATGGAGTTAGGTCGGTTTAAAAATGATGGAGTGAGGCCGGTTTAGGCATGATTGAGTCAGGTTAGTTTAGGCATGATGGATTTAGGTCAGTTAGGCATGGTGGAGTTAGGTATAGGCATGATGGATTCAGGTCATAGGCATGGTTGAGTCATGGTTTATGGTTTTGATTTAAGTTCCAAGGTATTAGTAACATGGGAGACAGATGGTGATGTTTATGCATGTTATGGTTTAAATTGCCAAATATTCATTATGTTGGAAATATAAAAATGATAAATGAATGATTTGATGAAGTGGTAAAATTTTTTGTTAATTGGTTCTTGTTTTGTTTAATTTCCAATTGTTGATATAAAATGGAAACTAAGGTAGAATGTGAATAGGAAAGTGAAGGGGAAATTGGTTAGGGTAAAGGGTGGCCTAGCTAACATCCAAGGGCCCCATTCCCTCAAAGTGTTGCCTATATAGTGCCAGTGAAAAGGGTCCTCAGGCCGATGTAGTTCTCCCATAATCTAGGGAAGAATGTGATGAGGTAGAGGAATGGGTTGGTAAGTTTTAGGTATGATTGAGTGTAGGTCATAGGAATGGTTAAGTCTTAGGTGATAGGCATGGTTGAGTCTTAGGTGATATGCATGCTTGAGTCTTAGGTGATAGGCATGGTTGAGTCATTTAAATGTAGGTGTCAATGGTCTAGTCCTATATATGATAATCAAGAAGTAATGAGGAAGGTGAATGGTAAGAGGTGGTAAAAGATCTGCTTAATGGATAAGAACCCTAATGAGTCTACTATACCCAAGATGGGCTTATGAACGTAAGACCCTAAAGCCGTTGCATAATGGACTATTCTAAGGGTGAAGAAAATCACATGATCATGAAATTTCTTATTTGCAGCAAGTTCCTTGAGCAGACAGAAAATTACGGTGCAAAGACAATGAGGTGAAAGTGGGTGTTTTAGTGTAACTTAGTGTACGATGGTATGCTTATCGAAAGAAACCCATGTTCAAAAATAGGCAAGTCCATGACAAAAAGTTATCATTTTCGTCATTGGTTTTTGTTTTTGATGGACTTATCGATGTGGGAAGTTTATATGGGATGAGTATATTATCTCCTTCGAGTTCTTCGTGAAGTTGATCAATGTGGGAAGCTTATGAACATTTTATTGTATTTTTGGAATGAATTTATATAGTTGTCCTTCAAGGAGTTGTCCATTTATAGTGGATAAATAAGAGATGTCCTTTTGAGGGATTCATCTATTTGTCTAAAGTGTGACTCAAGGAGTTGAATCCCATTTTATTTTTGGATGTTGAATTCATGGACAAGACTATAGAGGAAGATTAGGTTCTTGTTTAGAAGGAAAACCATACTACATAGAGGCTAACTAAGAAAAAGATAGTTTCAAGTGATAAAAAACCATGGAATTCCATCTTTGAAAAAGATGAAAAGTATCCATGAGAATCACACTTTGAGTAGAGCTATGATACTCATATTGAAGATAAGTCTGACAGGTGATGGGTAATCACATCTTTCTTTTTTAGTCATTGATTCTCAAAATTGGTAACATGTAAGGTGAACAATGCTCAAGGTACGAGCGTTCAAAATACAAAAGGTGATATAGGAATTGATTTCAAAAATATAATGGTCGAAGATGCAAGGAATTGAGGGGCTTAGGTTTGGGTTTACCTTTGAGTGAAGACAAATGATAAGCACCCGATCCATAGGCATGCGTAACAATATAGGGTGCCAGCCAATTAGGAGAAAATTTTCTCATTTACTTTTCTCTTCTTTGGTTACATGTTGATTTTACTTGAGGACGAGGTCACCAACTTGGAAGGTCTATTCAGGGGACACATTTTTATAGGAATGCTTCATATGTTTTTGGTATATTTTGAGATAGTCAAGAGCATTGAGATAATGTTCATCTAACAACTAAAGTTGTGCTAAATAGTCCTAGAAAAATTCATCATTATTGAGCATGTCTTGTAGTGAGATGTGGATAGATAGAATCTAGACTTCGAGAGGCAAGAAAACCTCGATACCATAGACCAAATAAATGACATGGCAAAGTATTCAAAGTGTGAATACTAGTATGATAAGCCCAAAAGGTGAAATGAATGTGTACATGCCAATCCTTCCCAAAGATTATCGTCAACTACTTTCATAAGAATATTTTTTCAAGGTTTTATTGGTTGATTCTACTTTGCCATTGGTTTGTGGGTAATAAGGTGACGAGAAACTAAGTTTAATGTGAAAAGTCTCGCAAAAATTTCATAGGGTTTTATTTTTGAATTGTTTTCCGTTGTTAGTGATGAGATGGTTAGGGACACCAAAGTGACTCAATCCATGCCTATAAACCGACTCCATCCATGCCTCAACCAAAACCCGACTCGATCCATGCCTATGACCCGGCTCTACCATGCCTACGTTACTTAGTTTCCATCACATATAAAAATTAAAATAGCAAGATAACCTCAACCATGTATACATCACACCAAATCATCCATCTCATCATGTAAATTTGTATATCCATACAATATAAAATGATACCAAATAATATACATCATACAAAACCTCTCATATACAGCCTCACCATCTTCATCATGCAAGATGGTATATGATCCAAAATACACAAAACTCTCATATATAGCCTTGCCATCTTTGGCACGCATGGCGGTATATGATAAAAATACACAAAATATCGTATACATCCTCACTCTCTTCGGCACACAGTCGTTATATATCAAAAACAAATAAATACATTAAAATGAAGGGACATACATCAGGCATCATCCTACAGGACATCCTCCATATTTGTCTCTCCCATCTCCTCCTCCCCTCGCCTTGATCCAGGAGGCTCGATAACATCTCACCTCTTGCCATGGGTCATGGCCGGGTCCCAGACGGTACATCACCTAAGGATGGTCTCCATGAACCGATGGCCTTACCATGGTCCTATCTCAGGGCTTGATGGCCCCCTGTGCTCTCCACGCTGTGGGTACGGGATCTAGTCCTCTCACTCGAGTCCTACTATGCCTGCACTCTCCATAGGATAGAAAATCTATCATTGCTGCCATCAATTGATCCGATAATATATGGCCTCACCAAAGGCATCCCACAATGTTTATACGGTAGTCTGCATCTGTGGTGGCCCCATCGGCCTTTTCCCCTATGCCTATCGTGTGGGACCCTATCCCGCCTTGCCTATGAATTTGGAACCCCGTCTCCCGGTGCTTGTGATGGTGCTATTGGCCTCACAACCTATACATGTAATTAGGCCTTTAATGCCACAATTTCTACTTGTGCGGTGGTACACCGCCATGTAAACTGTTACCTATGCTTGTAAGGTGGCCACCTTATCATCATCACCATCTCCATCTCCACCCTAGGCCTATGGGCGGCCACTTGTGGATGTAAAGAGGCCACCTCTACCTCTGAACCTACCAAATTCCCATGTACCATGCCCAACTATGTAATCAGGCTCACCACTTGCCCCTATAGGGCGTCTCTCTACATAGTGATGGTGGTTAAATCTAGATGTCCCACTGGGTGGTATTACTTGTAAATGAGCCACCCACCACTGCGTCTATATTGGTCTGTCACCCCAAACATCATCAATCCTCCGCCTACCACTGCTTCTCCTACCCTATAGGTGTTGTTGACTATGGTAGTGGTAGTGGTCTCTCCACATCATCTCTCCAGTACTATGGGAAGGGTGGCGGTATATCCTATGGTAGCCAAAACTATCATCTAACCCTATCAACCACAATCATCTCATGCTCCCCTACACAACTCACCTCAATCCACCATGAGTAGATGCAAGCCATCTAGCTCATCAGCCATATGTCTATATGAGGGATAACCCACATACGGTCTCCAAATAATGTCCACACTGGATAATCCATCAAGTAACCTTCTGTACTATGTTACATCATGAGTAGCCTTGTCTGATCAACACTCTCCAATCATAGGAACCCATCACCTGTATCCTACCCGAACCAAACCCTGCTCGAATGCATCCACCTGGGGCATACCAATCGAAAGAACACACACAGTTTGCACATAGGCCCAATAATTAAGAATAAATGTGTAACATAACCTGAACCAACAGACCCAACCATATGCCCATAGCTCATTATACAACTACAACAGAAATGATGGCACCTAGGAAAAGTAGGTCCTGTCCATAAGCATATTATGTAGCACCCCCATTAGTGATTGTGGGAATCTCCCACCCTCTACATCCAATAGTGCAAAACAACATACTTCCTTCATCAATAATACTACTAGCCTCGTCTCCTCTGGATGGGCTAGGTACATCTCTCCATAACTTAGGATGGCACTGTGAAATTTCATCTCCACTATTCCCTTACCAAATAATATCGCCATCAACTCCTCCTATGCCTCTAAGGAGATCAAGTATACATGCATCCCCAATATAGGTAACCGCAGGATCATGTACATGTCCTCTAGGGTGACTATCATCTCACCAGTCGGTAAGTGGAATGTGTTGGTCACTGAATCCCATCTATCCATCGTGGAAACCATCAATCTCGGATGATCTTTGGAATACATGCTGGTAGTGTCTGACCCCACTCAGGCCCACATCTATGACATGTCACCATTCCTCGACCATTGCAGCAGCACCACAAACTATCATGAGAAAGAGCAGCACTGTCTCGCATCCTCAACTCGATCTATCATCTCGCATCTAGCAAAACATCATATTACTACACCTTAATCATACCCATAATCACTCTCAACACCTCACCTATAATTACCACCCTACATCTCTTTCCATGAGCCACCTTACCTTTGTATCCCATCTTCTATCCTACCCACCTCAAACCTAACCTACTATCATTCACCCTTACCTATTTTCCCCTTCACCTATGTTATGATTTTCCCCACAACCTCTCCTACTTACCACTACCTATCTCACCCACCCAACCTAGGGAACTTTTGACCCATTTTTCCCCAAATCATGACTGGTACCAGCTTGTCTCTAACTCGACCCCCGGTCCCCCATACAATGGCATTGATCACCTTTTTCGTGAATGATACCGGTTCGCTACCACCGATGTCACTAACCCTTAACAATGTCAGTCATGTTTTCCATAAAAACCATGATTCCCAACCCCCTTCCTAAAATATTCCTTTCTCTCCCTTATACCCACCCAATCCTACCCAAACTATCACCTCCATCTCTCCCCACCCCTCATTCACCCAACCACCTTCATCCCTATTCCTATTTTACCCGATTTTTCCTCCCAAAATTCAAATTTCATTTTCCCCCAAAACCCATTTTTCCCTTCCCAACCTCTAAACCGATCTAACTCACAAAACAAAGAAAGGAATTTCCTCTTACCTCATCACACTATCGTCACCATGGTGGCACTCAGCCACCGCACCGGGGTCCACCCAATCCACCTACTCACCTCCAACAAACCGAATCGATCAATATGATCTCGTGGACCCTCCTATCGATCGCTAATCACCCGCTACATTGCTCACCAACTCAGTTTTCCATTCCACACGCAGATGCATTTAACTTTTCTCTATCTCACTTGTCATTTTCTCCTATTTGGAATGTGAAAAATGATTTGGTAAAAGTGGAAATTTTATTTTTATAACCTACCCAACTTAACCGATGATGGTTTTACCTTGACCGAAATCGGTCTCGTGCTATAGCTTACCTTGGTCAATCCATCACGACTAGCATTGGTTCCTTCAAACTATCATCAATTATCCTTCTTAGTCCTTTTCCTCCCCTACCCTAATTTGGTGAGCTACATACTTTTCACCTCACCCATACCCGAATTGGACCCTCAGTTTATCCTCCCGACCTCATCCTTTATTACCTCACCTCGGCCTCATTTGGGGACTTGTTATTTTACCCATACCTCAACCCTACCCGTGCCTTGACCTAGTTACTTAGACGGAACATTGCTAGTGACTGCGTGACCTCATGTGCTCACTATACTTACAGATCTTTGTTACCCATGTTGATTGGCATACTAACCTTTCCTTACCTCATGTCGTGACCATTTATCTTAACCCAACATTTAGTGTAACGGAATATACCTAAACGCTCATGCACTTGACCTGCGATGTGTTTCTTGACCACATCCTATACCTGGATACCGGAATCACCTCAACCTTATTTGGATAAACATATTGACCGTAGACAATGTAGAGTTTTCCTACTCTTCAACCTAGTACCATGCTTCTGTTTATACGTGTGCGTACATTTGACTGCTCTTACCTTTGACCCTGACCCATTACCTAGATTACCCGATTAGACATTTACCCCTTTTTACCCCTGTTTCCCACCATCCTTTTCATAACATTCACCTTTATCAAACTAGTCACCAAGTGCCTTTTGCTCCATTAGTTCCTAGTTTGTGGGGATCACCTTCACCCACACATGGGGAAACCAAATCTTATTTTTTTCATCATCACTTACTAATACAATCTACGCAACAAAAAGGGGCAAAATGTAGACACCAAAATTGGGTCACACTCTCCTTGGTCCCTCAACAACTAACCAATGCAAACACACTCAACTAACCATGGCCCATTTCATCCCACTCTAATATTAATTTAATTAATTTAATTAAATTAATTCATGATTTCATAATATCTATTATTTAAATATCGTAATTGGGATAATGCCCACACCACCACCTCAACAATACACCTCATCTAGCCACCTCACCCTAATAACTATTCTTAGTATGTTGCCATAACTAACTAAGACCTAACTAAACCCTAAAAATCAAACCCTACATTCCCTCTAACCATATTTCCACCGTTAGAAGGGAATATTCTATTATAATCCACAAAAAGAAGAATGAGATCCAATAAAATCAATGGGATCTACCTATTTCAAATAAACCTAGGAAATCTCACCCTAACCGACATCGGTTACCCTAAACCACTACTTGGTTAGAAGTGGAACCATTGTCGGTTACCATTTATACCCCAAAACAACCTTATTTCAAGGTTGGCACATTTTTTGAGAGCAAGTGACAAATCCAGAGCTACATGCAAGTAGAACCAACATTCGTACACACATCAGAGCATACACAACCAACATCAGAAGCAATCACAGAGTCATTTACATTCACGGGAGCATCTAGGGAAGCACCATCACCACATCAAACTCCATCCATCTGATCAACTTCCATTTCCATCCAGCCATCAAGCTCGTACAACAGTAAGTGTTTTATTAACCAACATTCATCCATTTTCATTTTAATAGACTCTTTTACTTTTGTTATCAGTTCTACTTGTATTCCCATGCACCCATCATTTGCCTTCATACAAACTAGATCATTCCTTCACCCACACCATTAAGTTGTCCATATCCTAATGATAACTATCCCTTAGCACACTTGAGACCTATACAGACCTTGTCATTTCTCTCTCCATTTTCATTTAGCCCCAGATCCATCACCACACCATGATTTCATTAACTTTTCCTCTACCTCGACCCTACTAACATTGGTTACCCAAAAATGGTGCCGGTTCACTCAAACCCATGTCGGTCTCTGTGTTTTACTCTCAGACCATGAATAGAGCCTAAAATCTCAACCAAATACCCAAAACAGCCCAAAACCATACCTTGGCCAATACTAGTACCTTGACAGAGACATTGACATTCGATTTAATCATAACCTAGCTTTGTTGTGAGAATATTTTCTTCGTATTCGAATGATATACCTAAATCATTTTAATTCCAAAGATGGTTTTATTTATTGTTAACATTAAATTTCTTTAAACGGTGGATTGACCTTCAGGGAGTATCATACCTCCCGGATCTAGCATACGCTAGGTAGTCCACCGCATATATCTTGTTTAACTTCTATTTGGTGGTTTTGGTTTTTATTTTAGGTAGTTCATCCTAGCAAAAAGGAAGCCCTTGTGATTAGATGTGGATCAAAAATTCATACGCGCACAAAACCTTCACCCAACTTTAAGAGGTATTCCTCCTAGCCTAATTACCCTTATCTATTTCACAAAATTCAAATAAACGCTCTAAGAATCAAGTGAAACACATTGTACCACTAATACCAAATCCAAATGGGTTACAATTTCAAATGCAAAAATACATGACATATTAACATAATACATACGCAAATCCATACATAACTATTTAATACAATCAAAACATAAATTTTAATTGAGATAAAGAGGTGAAATTTCAATACACCAAGGAAAAACAATGCACATTATCAAGTCTCTTGATGAGAATTTTCAATGGGATAAATAGCCTTTAAAACTCATTTTATCTCTAAGTAATATATCATAAACATATTAACATACCCCTTTAACTCTAACTAAAGAAAGCTCCTCCTTTATCTCTAACACAGTATATTGTGAGCTCCCATTTTTCCTTCGGGTGAGATAAAAGGTGTTTACCATGAAAATAATTAAATATTCATTTAGTAATAAACCATTTATCCTCCAAAGAAAATTATGTTTCTTACCTCTATAGAATAAAATGCACTCACATTCAAGTCCAATTGAGTCAATTGAAATTCTAACAATTCTCAAAGGAGAATTAACAATTACAACACAAAAAATTCAATAGAGTGGGAAATATTTATATTTATTATAATTATAAATCAAATATGTAGAGGATACATATTTCTCATATTATTTTAAGACATTGAAAACTCCTACAATACATATTCCAATCCAAGATTCCAAACCCTTCAAATTCATAAGAGATCCCTCAAATTAAAAGTATATAATTAAAGTAATAATTGTCCAAAATAATCCAATATTTGAATTTGTAGAAACTAATACTAAAAGGAGTATGCAATGGGAGGGTGCCATGTCATAAGCTCTAAACTCCCAAAACTAAGAAAAACCCCAACAAAAATTCATAAATGAACTTACCATATCACATCGTAGGCCAAAACCTTCCTTAGAAAAATCATGTAAAATTCTAAGATGGGCACAAGGACATCCAATATTCAACATCCACCCAACTTCTCACTTACACAATCTATGGCATTTCTTGTTTAGAATATTCTAATGTCATTACCGAGCTCAATAGTATAACATGAGTTTCAAAAGTCACCATACTACATGTGTAGTATGAGGGATAGTTTTTAGATTTTGGGAAACATTTTATTTGTCCACACCATTAAAAATTGAGGTCAAAGACAACAAATATGAAGATTTCCTTTAAGGAAAGTTTGAATCGCATGACTAGTCAAAAACATCCCCAAAACGGAAATAATATACTATTTTCTTGAACACATGAATAAATACAACACAAAATGAAATAAAATTAATAAATTATGGAAAAATCTTTAAATTAATGAATATACTCCACAATACTATAAAATTAATAAATTATGTAAAATAGGTAGTAAATAAATACCTAATCAAGTGCACACACGATACTAACCAAATGGTATTTTAATGATCCTATGGTTTCACATGCATGAACAAGGTGTCCTCATGTTGGTTAATGAGACACCAAGGATTTGGTACCATTCATCCTTAATTTGGTATCAATATATTTAAATGTGTACACCTATTTCAATCTACACACTCAACACACTCATCATACGATCCCAAAATTAGAAATTCTATCTAGAATAAAATGTGGGTATATTAAGTAATAAGAAAATGTATGGCCATGCATAGAATATATCTACACAAGAAATATAAGCTATTTGAATTTAATTCACACAATACAAACATACACATTACACCCACATTCCATTTATCTCAAATATGTATTAAAGAACCACATAATCACATTTATCCATATCATCATTAAATATACATGACTAAATAATAATCACATTGTCCAAATTTTCATTAAGGGTAGTAATTTTTAGTTCTCAAAAATAGCACTCTATTCCATAAAAATAAAGTAGTATTAAGAGAAAAACAAAAAAATTCAAGTCTATCACTCACGCATCTTAATCATAATACATCAAGTATGATGGTTCAATAATTAAGATATGAAAATAATCTAATGAAAATAGTTTTAAAGGGAATTTGTAATTAAATTACCCTCCTCAAAAAAGGCTTCTTTATGTAAGTCACTAGAAGAGATGAGGGTACTTAACCCTAAAGATAACGACATACTTGTATGTTGATACATTCTCAAACATATCTATTATAGTATTCAAACATGGTCCATCTCGTGGCATATAATGGAAATGCTAATATGATTTACTACACATAGGGGATTTAAGGTAATATTCCCATCCTCCTATGTCTATTAAGCAATCTAATTAGGAATTTGAGAAGGATTATGTTTTTGTTTCCTTAATATTGATATATGAAAAACATTATGGCTATGAGACAAGTTAGGTGCCAAGGATATATGGTAAGCTATGGGCCCTATTCTCTCCAAAATTTCAAAAGGTACCAAAAAAATGATGCAATATCTCAACCATTTTTATAATTAATTTGGATCTTATTTTGTTTGACCCTTAAGTATTACTTTTAATCAAATTCAAGACTATGATAAATATTGTGGGCATTTCCATAACTATTTATCTTATCTTCATCCTATTAGAGGTGCTTCCTAATGAGAAATAATTATATCTCCATCTACTACAATATAATAGGTCCTATCAAAACCAAGTAATGAATATAATCCCAACTCAAAGGACTCATACACTTGTGACCATATAATTCATTTAAATGTGCTATATTGATATAACTATGGGAATTTTTTGTTATAAATATGGAACACCGAGAGGGGGTTAATCAATGTTCAATTCAAAATTTTAAACCAATTTGATCAATTACTTAAATTGAAATGCAATTTAAAAGAGAAAATATCAAGTACACACACATATAAGAGACAAGTATTTTTAAGTGGGGTTAGGGAGAAATCCCATTGAACCACAAGACTATAGGTAAAAGGTTACAAATGTTTTTAAGCTTCAAATCAACTCACTGAAGCTACAACTTCAAGTCAAGCACCTTGTTTCACCGCTTTCTTTATAGATTTGACAAAATAGATAAGGTGATGGGATAAGGGGGAATACCTTTTGTGATGGTTGGTTTAAAGGTGGTGTGCACATTTTTATCTGCGAGAGCTTCCTTTTGTCTAGGAGGAACTACCTGAAATACACAACAAGACCAAAAAGAGAGTTAAACAATATATGTCGTGGGTTGCTAACGTGTGCTAGATCTAGAAGTGTGGTACTTCCTTGGTGGTAGTCAATCAACCGTTTAATATGATTGAATGTAAGAAATGTTATAAATAAATAATGTCATACTATATTTGATATGATTTAGGTATCTCATCCAAATAAAATAATAAAATCTAATATAAAATACTACGTTATGATCAAAACCTGGAAGTAGGGTAGGTGGTCAAAGTCTTTGAACAGTCAGTGGTCGATTCGGGTAGCTTGGGTTTCTTGGATGTAGTTTTTAAGTTTTTTTTCTGGAAAGATTACCAAATATAGAGACCAATGTCAGTGAGGTATGAATGATGACGGATAAGAGGGAACCAATGACGGTTAAGGTGAGATGGTAGAAATTCAATAAACTGGGTTTTGGGAACTTTTTGAGGTAAGATCGTGGTCGGAGGAAAATGGATACATTTGCAACAAAGGTGGGGGTACTCAGAGGTATTTAGGGATCAAGTGTAGGTGATTAAATGATTTTGGGTGATGGAATGGTTAGATCCATAGGAATGTAACAAGAGTGGGATGAAAAATACAAATAGATGTTGATAAAAGAGATGAAGAAACTTTGTAATCTGAATAAGTATGAAATGATGTAGGTTATAGAAACACTTATTGGTGCTTGTAGATTTGATGGATGGAATATGGTGATGGTTTATCTATGGAATGGTGCTCAGTGCCATGGTATTACTTCCTATAATGCTACCGTGAATGCAAATACCTTCAGATCCGTCTTGGTGTTGGCTATGGTTGTCTGGATGTGTGAAAGGTCTCTGGTTCTTGCTTGAATGCAGATCTCCTTCATTCAAAAACTTGAGAGTGTGGAAATAATATGAAAAAGGTTACCAAAATGAATATATGGTAACTGATGATGGTTTAGGGTGACTGGCGTCGGTTTAGGGTTGACCGACGTCGGTTAAGGTAGGAAATCCTAGGTTTCCCAAAATAGCATATCCTGGCTATCTTTTTCCATCTCTTCCCATTGGTGTTGGGTCTAAAATGGTGTTTGATGCTTAGATAAGTGGGCATGCTATTAGAGGAATAATAGGCATGTGATTTTAGGGTTAGACTAAGTCTTGGTTAATTAAAGTAAGAAAAGGTTGAGTCCTAGTTAGTTAGGAAACATGCTAAGAATAGGTCCATGATGAGGTGTCTAGGTGAGGTGGAAATTAGTTTGAATAAAGGTAATTAAATAATGAATGAAGTGAGGATGAGTATTACTTTAATTATAAATAATTAAACTAATATAAATGTGGGGTAAAAGGGTCATGGTGAATATGTTTAATTTGGCTATTCAAAAAGGGAGCAAAGGGAGTGTGACCCAATTTTGGTGTCTCCATTTTTCCCCTTTTGTTTCTTATCTTGTGTTTGTAAGTGACGTTGAAAAAAATAGAAAGTGATTTCCCCATGTGTGGGTGAAGGTGATCCCCCTAAAACCAGGCAATTATGAGGTGTAATAAGGAATTGGTGAGTGGATTGATAAATGTGTAGTGGGTGAAGATAGGTGGGAAAGGGTATGAGTACTATAGGAAAGGGTATTAGTCAATTCAGGTAATGTAATAGGTAATAGGCTAGGCTAAAAATCACTCATGAGTAATTGTAATCAAACTCACACACATGTATATATTGTAATACAAAGTACCATGTTGAAGAGCTTGCAAACTCTATATCATCCATGGCCGATAGGTTTATCCAAAAAGGGTGAAGTGTTAAGGTATCCAAGGTATATGATATGGTCTAGAACACAACATAGGTCAGGTGCAAGAATGTTTAGGTATGTTCCTGTACACCAAAGGTTTGGTTGAGATAAACGACATAGAAATAGGAAAGGTATGGTTGTTAGGCTAAAAGAACATAGGTAATAGCATCACAAGGTATAAAGAGTACATATGGTCAATGATCACTCAATATAGGCTAGATTCAAGTAAATAGGTTGTGTCACATTGTAAGGCTAAGGTATAGGAGAATAATAAAATAAAAGATACAAAAAGAAAGTGTAGGGGAGGTTGAGCTTTTAGGTATGGTTCAATGGGTGTCTGAAATGATAAAAGGTGTGTGGGTCCTAATGGTTACAGGAAAAAGGAATATTAGAAATGCCAAATAGTTATAAGGGTTGATTGATGTTTGTTATAGGGTGACCGACGTTGGTTGTCTAGGAACAAATCTAGTTTCCGTCAACAAGTTGGGTTGGTTTTATAAAATAAACATACACTATTTTATGGAATCATTGTTGTGATGTGACTTTCAAGAAAACAATAGATCCATTTGACCTTTTGTAATTTTTTTGAGAGATAAGGCAGGGCATTGTACCCAACTGAGGTGGAGAGTATGAGTTGGTGAGAGGAGATAGGGAAACATGTCTATGAGTTCAGGGGGATCAATTTGATTGGTTGGAGTAGAGGAGTGGATTTGGTGATTTGGGCATGGAAGAGGTGGGAGAGGGTTTGAGTGGGCCACTGGTGTAGTGGCCAGATGTACCACCATGACGACGGCACCATGATGAGATAGGATTCGATCCCGATTTGTCATTTGTTGTTAAAATACGTTGGTAAAATTGGTGTTGGGTAACATCGTGTCAGGGTAGGGGTATAATTTTGAATTTGTTGTTAAAATGTTGCAATGAGGGGGGAAGGTCATAGGTAGGGTAAAAAACAGTGTGGGGAGGGGTTTAGGTTAGGTTTGGGTAAGGTAGGATATGGTTCTAGGTTAGATTAGATAATTTTGTGAGAAATAGGGGTGTTTTGGGATTCAATCAACGCGATAGTGACAATGTTTGTCTAGATTTGACTGACATTGATTGGTATTGGCCAACATTAGTCAAGTAGTAGGTGACCGACACAAGTTATGATGGAACGATGCCGATTGGATTTTGGGAAAAATAAATCAAGAAATAAGGTAGGGTGGGAGAAAAATATAGGAAATTAGGTTGAAAGGCAAGTTTATTAGGAATGAGTAGGGTAATTGTTATAAATGGTATGAGTGGATGTTTGTAAAAAGGGGTAATTTGTAGGGTTGGGGTACAATAAGCAATAAGGGTTTGGTAATAGTATTTTTGGGTAATAAATGTGTTGGGTATGGTGAAGGTTTAACAATGGTATGATTTGTTGGGTGTAGGATAGGGACCAGTTACATATGAGAGATAGAGTACCGCCTCTATTACTAGCGGTATGAGGGAGCATGACAGAATAGGAGTCATGTAACATTATAGATGTCGACCTTATTGGGTTCATACAATACAAGAACATAGTTTTTGAGTTGAGCTTGATGGTCACACTCATTGACATATGGGATTTAATGACCAACACATTTGATGGGTGAGATCATAGTCACCCTAGAGGACATGTCTAGGATATTACAGTTATCGATAATGGGAAAGTAGGTTTACTCCATTTATTTAGAGGCATCAGAGGAGATGATGTTGACATTGTTTGGAGAGGGGATGTTAGAGATGAGGTTATATAGCGCGAGCCTAAGCTATGGAGACATGTATCTAGACAATCCTGAGGAGATGAGGTTAGTGGTCCTGATCATGGAGGAAGTGTGTTGTTTTGCACTTCCAAATGTAGAGGGTGGGAGATTCCCATGGGTGATAATGAGGTTTCTCCATGACATGATGGAGGATATGACCTATTTTTCTTGGGATCCAACATACTTAGTGTAGTTATACAAGGATTTATGGGGCTACAGGTGGTCGGAGGTTCAATTTGTATTTTACCTTTTTTATTACATTTGGGAATATGAGCACATTGTATATGTGTGTCCAGTTGGTATGATTTGGATGGATGCATTTGATGGGGGCTTGGTTTGAGTTGGTTGCAAGTGTTGGGTGCCTATTGTTAGAGAGTGAAGGGATTCCAGTGCTACTCACGATGTGGTGTATTATAGGTGAGTGTTCGAGGGATTATCCTGGTGTTGACATCATTGGAGGTTGTATGTTGGCTACCTTTCATACAAGAAGATGACAAAGTGGAGCCGGACGAGTTACAACTACTCGAGATGGATATAGGGGCATTGTGTTGGCGAGCACAAGATGATACCTATAGACAATGTTAGACATTCGTTTGGGCTGCTCCAGGACATGCCACCACCTTAGAGTCCTAGATTATAGGTTTATAAGGGCAATTGACAGTGGTCCGAGGCACAAGTGGCCAAATTATAGGCATAGGTAGTGGCTTTACAGCCCATATTTCCTAGGGATAGGAACCGCATTGGTGAAGATGGAGAGAAGGGATATGTAGCCACCCTATAGGCATAGGTAGTAGGGTTACAAGGCCAGTTGGCCACTACACAGCCCCATCGGCCTGAGTCGCATCATAGGCACTAACACAAGCTCGGGGACAAGGTGCCATGGTACAGTACAAGGTCTTAGACTAATGGCACTACCACGACACTACCGATGGCTAAGTTTAGGGATGCCCTAAATGAGATTAGGTACTACTAGGATCATTTGATTTTTATTGAGATAGATGCCCCTTCCTATGTGGAGTACAAGGTACAACAGGCCTCGAGTAAGAGGACTAGATCTTGTACACATAGTGCAGAGTATATGGGGGTCGGTGAGCCCATTGAAAGGGTTAGGGAGAGGAGACTAGCTCATGGAGGTTGGACTGAGATGTAGGCTAGGAAGAGATGAGGGCTAAACTCGTACAAGGAAGAGAGATTGTGGTAGGGTGTCGAGCTAGAGGAGAGGAGGAGGATATAGATGAGACCATCCTAGACATCTAGTGGGGTGACGATTACTCACCATATTTGTCAGGATATAGACATTTGTATATTTTATTTATATCGGTCTTTGTGCCAAAGATAGTGAGGATGTACATGATATTTTTGAGTCTTTGATTATTATACCGCCCTATGTGTTAAAGATGGTGAGGGTGCATATGAGAGTTTGAGATACATGTATGTATTTTTATTGGTGTACATATGTATTGAAATTGCTTCTGCATATAGGTATGGACACACAGATTGTGATGATTTTATATAAAGATGGTGATATTTATGGTATGATGTTGTGCTTATGTTGTAAAGTTTTCCATCAGTAATATGCATATGGGTGAAAACCGGGTGAATTAGGTATGATGGAGTCAGTCGGTTTACGCATGATGGAGTAAGGTCAGTTTATGCATGATGGAGTCAAGTCGGTTTAAAAATGATGGAGTGAGGCCAGTTTAGGCATGATTGAGTCAGGTTAGTTTAGGCATGATGGATTTAGGTCAGTTAGGCATGGTGGAGTTAGGTATAGGCGTGATGGATTCAGGTCATAGGTATGGTTGAGTCATGGTTTATGGCTTTGATTTAAGTTCGAAGTTATTGGTAACATGGGAGACAGATGGTGATGTTTATGCATGTTATGGTTTAAATTGCCAAATATTCACTATGTTGGAAATATAAAAATGATAAATGAATGATTTGATGAAGTGGTAAAAATTTTGTTAATTGGTTCTTGTTTTGTTTAATTTCCAATTGTTGATATAAAATGGAAACTAAGGTAGAATGTGAATAGGAAAGTGAAGGGAAATTGGTTAGGGTAAAGGGTGGCCTAGCTAACCTCCAAGGGCCCCATTCCCTCAAAGTGTTGCCTATATAGCGCTAGTGAAAAGGGTCCTCAAGCCAATGTAGTTCTCCCATAATCTAGGGAAGAATGTGATGAGGTAGAGGAATGGGTTGGTAAGTTTTTAGGTATGATTGAGTGTAGGTCATAGGAATGGTTAAGTCTTAGGTGATAGGCATGGTTGATTCTTAGGTGATATGCATGCTTGAGTCTTAGGTGATAGGCATGGTTGAGTCATTTAAATGTAGGTGTCAATGGTCTAGTCCTGTATAAGATAATAAAGAAGTAATGAGGAAGGTGAATGGTAAGAGGTGGTAAAAGATCTCGCTTGATGGATAAGAACCCTAATGAGTCTACTATACCCAAGATGGGCTTATGAACATAAGACCCTAAAGGCGTTGCATAATGGACTATTCTAAGGGTGAAGAAAATTACATGATCATGAAATTTCTTATTTGTGGCAAGTTCCTGAGCGAGAGAGAGAAAATTAGGGTGCAAAGACAATGAGGTGAAAGTGGGTGGTTTAGTGTAACTTAGTGTATGATGGTATGTTTATCAGGAAAGAAACCCATTTTCAAAAATAGGCAAGTCCATGACAAAAATTTATTATTTTTTTCATTGGTTTTTGTTTTTGATGGACTTATCGATGTGGGAAGTTTATATGGGATGAGTATATTATCTCCTTGATTATTCGTGAAGTTGATCGATGTGGGAAGCTTATGAACATTTTATTGTATTTTTGGAATGAATTTATATAATTTTCCTTCGAGGGAGTTGTCTATTTATAGTGGATAAATAAGAGATGTCCTTTTGAGGGATTCATCTGTTTGTCCGAAGTTTGACTCAAGGATTTGAATCCCATTTTATTTTGGACGTTGAATTCATGGACAAGACTATAGAGGAAGATTAGGTTCTTGTTTAGAAGGAAAAACCATGGTACATAGAGGATAACTAAGAAAGAGATGGTTTCAAGTCACAAACAACCATGGGATTCCATCTTTGAAAAAAATGAAAAGTATCCATGAGAATCACGCTTTGAGTAGAGCTATAATACTCATATTGAAGATAAGTCCTGACAGGTGATAGGTAATCACATCATTCTTTTTAGTCATTGATCCTCAAAATGGGTAACATGTAAGGTGAACAATGCTCAAGGTACGAGCATTCAAAATACAAAAGGTGATATAGGAATTGTTCAAAAATATAATGGTTGAAGATGCAAGGAATTGATGGGCTTAGGTTTGGGTTTACCTTTGAGTGAAGACAAAAGATAAACACCCGATCCATAGGCATGAGTAAAAATATAGGGTCCCATCCAACTAGGAAAAAAAAATCATTTACTTTTCTCTTCTTTGGTTACATGGTGATTTTACTTGAGGACGAGGTCACCGACTTGGAAGGTTTGTTCGGGGACACATTTTTTATAGGAATGCTTCATATGTTTTTGGTAGATTTTGAGATAGTCAAGAGCATTGAGATAACGTTCATCTAACAACTAAAGTTTTGCTAAACAGTCCTGGAAAAATTCATCATTGTTGAGCATGTCTTTTAGTGAGATGCGAGAGAGATAGAATCTAGAGTTCGAGAGGCAAGACAACCTCGATACCATAGACCGAGAGAAAATTACATGGCAAGTATTCGAAGTGTGAATACTAGTATGATAAGCCCGCAAGGTGAAAGGAATGTGTACATGCCAATCCTTCCCAAAGATCGTCAACTACTTTCATAAGAATATTTTTTCAAGGTTTTATTGGTTGATTTGCTTTTCCATTGATTTTTGGGTAATAAGGTGACGAGAAACTAAGTTGAATGCCAAAAGTCTCACAAAATTTTCATAGGGTTTTATTTTTGAATTGTTTTCCATTGTCGGTGATGAGATGGTTAGGGACACCAAAGTGACAAATGATGTGATGGTTGATGAATTCAATTATTTTCTAGGATTTTGTAGAAATGAGGGGAATGGCTTCTACCCATTTAGTGTAGTATTCATTAGAGGTTATAATCCATTGATGGTGTTGTGAAGAATGAGGATTGATATCTTTGACAAGATCCAAACCCCATTGAGAGAAAGGCCCAAGGTATTGTGTGACCTTTAAGGCATAACTAGGTGTGTGATGAAGATTAGCATGTTGTTGGCATTTCACACAATGTTTGATATAGTCACAATAGTCACGGTTTAGGTTTGGCTAGTAATAACAAAGGTGAAGAATGTGTTTAGTGATATCTAAACAAATAAAGTGGCCTCCATAAATTACGTCACAAACTTCCTTGATGGTGTAGGGAATTTTAGAACTTGTAAGGCACCGTAAGAGAATATCGTCAAATTCACACTTATAAAGGAGACCACCCATGATGAAATAGCAAGAAATTTTTTTAAGAAAGGAAATTTTCCATTATGAGTGAGATCGGGAGGTAGAATGGAAAGGGAAAGGTAGTCTCAGTAATCTAGTTATACCAAAGGTCACGTGGGTTAGGTGTAATAGTTCCCACATAGTTGACCGCACTTTATAAATAAGAGCGTGATTGTAACCTTTGTATTGTGACAAATATTTTGGAGTCGGCGGAGTTAAGTAGGTATCTCAAAAGCCGGACATTTCATGGTATCTACAAGTTTATTGGTAGAACAAGGGGTGATTTGAATCTCAGAACGATTAAAGGTAGTTAAAAGTGTGTTGACATGACAATTATACTTTTGCAATATTTCATTACTACACTTTGGTATATACCATTGACTTGATTTATATAACCAGTTGGGAATCACCAAAAATATTAATTGATTTAACATCTAGGGAGATGGCGGTTTGAAGGCCCAATATGAGTGCTTTTTATTAAGTGATATTATTTGTGCAATCAAAATCTATCTTGAAAGATAAAGGCATGGGTTTACCACTAAGAGGAATGAGGATAACACCTGCACCACCCCCCCGCGCTGACATTTGGTAAGTGGTATCATACAAGGAGAGGGTAGGAATGGATTCGTTGGGGAAATAAAAGTTAGAGGGTTGATTTCCGAAGGAGGTGCATCGCTAGTTAGTCAATGATTACTTGGTCTTTGATAGACTTTTGATGGATGAATTCAAGGTCAAGGTCGAAAGAAGAATGAGCCAAAGCATTTAGTATGTTGATGTTGGTAGGGTTTTGTGTACATATAATGTAGAGGGTCAGTGTCGTGTGAAAAGGTTTTGTGGTTTAGTAGGTAATGACGTACTTTTAGTGGCAAAAAAACTAAGGCTAAGCAAAGTTTTTCAGCATGGGTGTACCTACTTTCATAGTCCAAAAGGGTATGGCTAATGTAATAAACCACTTGCTCTCTTTGTTGTTTTTCATGGTGAGCAAGCATGACACCTAAGGAATTTTCAAGTAGAATAAATGTATAGGTAAAAGGGTTGGTCATATTTTGGAGGAATGAGCACGGTGGCTAAAGAAGGTACTATTTTAAGGCATCAAAGGCTTTGTGGCATTCATCATCCCATTTGAATGAGATTTCCTTCTTGAGGAGATGATGAAATGGTTGATAATGGTAAAAAATTTGTGAGATAAAATGATGAATAGATTGTAACTTACCTTGCAAGCTTTGAAGTTGATAGAGTTTAGTAGGTGGAGGCATTTTGAAAATAGCCTTCACTTTATCATGATCGACTTCTATGCCACGTAAAGAAATGATGAAACCAAGGAGTTTTCCTTAAAGTAGCATAGAGACACACTTCTTAGGTTGAAGGAAAATGCAATACTTGATGAGGCGGTCAAAGATGACCTTAAGGATTGTTAGGTGTTCATCTCGATGTTTAGATTTGGAAAGAAGGTCATCTATGTAATCTTCTAATATGCGATGCAAGATGTTATGGAGGATATAAGTCATGGTTTTTAATATGTAGCACGAGCATTTTTAAGGCCAAAAGGCATGAATCTATAGCATAAGGTCCCCAAGGAGTGATGAAGGTAATTTTGTGTTGATCTTTCTAAGAAACTAGTATTTGATTATAACTCGAGAAACCATCCACGAGTGATAACATCTCATGTTCAGCAAAGGTGAGATAAACTAGTTGGTCAATACCGTGTAGAGGAAATTCATCTTTAGGGAAAACAAGGTTGAGGTCATAGAAATCCATGCAAGTACGGAGTCCCCTATCACTTTCATGACAAGTACAATGCTTGAAATCCATGGGGGATAGTCAATGGGTAGGATAAAGAAAACCAAGAGAAGGCACTAAATTTCTTTTGACAAGAAGAGCAATGTGAGAATGCATTTTCTGTAGCTTTTTTTTGTGGGTTTGGCATCAAGAATGGTTACAATATTGTGGACCATGATTTTTGGCTCAATACCAAGCATATTGGAATAGGACCAAGAAAAAGTGTTGCTATGCTCTTGGAGGAAAGAGGTAAAAGCTTCCTATTTAGCAACATCCTATGTTTAGAATGTCCAGGTCATTTGCGGTGTTAATGTTTATTTTCATAGTTGATTCATTTAACATGGTTTGCATCTTAGAGGGTAAAAGCTGGTGAATATAATAAGCTTCCACACCCGAGATAGGTGAGGATAGTATCATCGTCCTTAAATTGAACAACGTTAATAAAATGTGCATCATCATCAATCATGTTAGGATACATGAAGGGAGGAGAAGAAGGAACCTCGCCATCATGTTGATAGGTCGAGGTCCCGGGAAAATCATGTTTATGAAAAAAAAATAGGAGGAATAGATTTGGGATCTATGGACTCCATGGGCGAAGATGGTAACATTGGTGAATGGGGTGGAGAAGGTTTGTCTTCCTCAATGACGTTGAAGCAGCCTTCTTTGAAGGGGATGTAGAAAATCCAATGCCAAGTACAATCATTGTGTTTATGGGTGGTACATGAAATGACAAGATGGTGGTCTTGTTGGTAAAATAGTGAAGGAAAGTGTGGGTGAAGTAAGTAGATAGTAAGGGATTAGAGATCAGATGAAAATGATCACATCCGGGATGGAGGTTTGGGTGAATAAGTGGCAGATCAAGTCCCACATATGTTGGATTAGTGTGAAGTTGGGGAGGACCATAAGGAAAACCTCGACTATGTGGTAGTCATAACTAGGGTGCCGACGCAGTTCCCATACTCTTGTGGAGTGAGAGATGTGTTGATATTGTATAAGAGGTACTCCCCCAAAGTGAGGTGTTGAAATACACCTTCTAAGGGATCATTAGTTGATATGTAGGTGGTAGGAATAAACAACTCACTAGATGATTAGGTAGGAGGGATAGCGGTTGGTTGGGAAGGAGAGGGCTTAGGCGGCAGAGGTCGAGGCGGTAATAGGAATAAAAAAGTTAGATATTAGAGAGGTGGTGGCAACATTGGTAGATGGGGTCATGGGTGAAGGAAAAGTGGGGGTAGTGTTAGATTCCTTGATCGGTACAATTACATTATTGGGATAGTACACCATGTTACAAGTTTTGAATGGAAATGGGTGGCGAGGAAGCTATAGTTATGTCCTTATGTTTAAATTTTACACAATAGTGTAAATTTGAAGGGACACAATGCATGACACAAATCTAAGGTCCTGTCAAGTAATAGGTTATACTAAAACTCCCCTTTAAGACGTAAAAAGTTTTGGGATAGTGCAAGGGCCTACATGAACATGAAGGATAATGGTACCAAGGGTGGAGGTAATGGTGTCATTTAAGGAGCGTAGCATAATAAGGTTATTATGCATACAATTAGAAGGGATATGTATTTGATTATATATGTGGGAGGATATGATGTTAATGCTAGCACCACCATCGATCATGATTTGTTGTATGCATATGTTATCGATATAGACATAAATGAATAGGGCAGGATCAGGGTCATCTAACTGGAGAGGTACAATATCCTCATCAGAGAAGCTGAGGGTGGAAACTTGAGGAGTGGTCATGGGTGTAGAAGAAGGATATGATTTGGTAAGAGAGGCCATGTGGTGAGTGGTAATAATGGAGGCCATGGTGTGGGGTCATTGGGTAAAACTTCAATGGATTATAACACTTCGATAAGGGCTTGTCATGAGATTCATAAGTTTGGATGAGATCATTTAAATACATCTTTAGAGGAGACTGATGTAATTGTTTTATCATTGTGTGATGGGTGACCCCATCAAAGATAGGTTATGCGGAGTTCATGGATGGTGATTTTGGGTGTGGGTATAGATGGTATATTGGGCACGGGGTTGGTTGATGGGCTAGCTTATTTTTCTTTGCCTTTGTATTTCTAAGAATGGGTGGAAATGTGAACCATGTTAATCTGAGAGGGGAGGTGGATGGAGAGGGTGTGACATGAAAGGTGAAATGACATGAGGGGAAAAAACCTAACGGTGGATAAGAGCCTTGTGAAACTAGTAGGGCGCACCGACATTTGGGTAGTGATTTGACCAACTTTCTAATATGGAACATGTTGATCTCAAATTTTGGAGGTGGATAAAATGGTTGTGGGGATGGAGATACTATTTTCCACATGGGTAAAGGACAATGATGTGTGGTGACAGGTGAAGGTGGAACATGGTCCTCAACAAGAAGGTCATCATCGTTGAAGTTTTTGTTTAGGAGGAAAAAAATGGAGAAGAATAGTCTTTGAGCCTTACAATTTTTACATCATGTCTTAAGAGACGATGATAGGCACAAATATTGGTTTCATCAAACCCTTTTATTTTGGGTTTGAGAGGATCGTAAGATTGAAGAAGCACATTCTCTAAGAGATAAGTTAAAATGTTGGCGTAGGACCCGCTAACGGATCACAAATGGAAAGTGAGTGGGGTTTAGGTAAATGTGTGGATGATCGTGAGGGTAGAGGATTTATAGGCAGGAGAATGGGTTGGTCCATTGGTTTGGTAAGTGGTATGGTCTTATATTTTAATGGCATCTACTTTGGTAAAGGTGGGGTAGAAGAGTTGGCGATGGAAGGTTTCATTTGTTTGACTACCTTATTGTGGGGTAGTGGATTCGTATCTTTGGTTGCACCTTCTTGGGTAAATGTGACATGGGAGTATGGGATAAAGAAGGGAAAGAATATGGTGGAAGAGTATGGGTTACCAATGGGGATAACCAAGTTACAGTGGAGGTGGTTGGTAGAGGTTGGTTAGACAACATGGGTTGAAGTCGTATAGGAAAGGTTGGTGTTATAGAAGCTGGTTAATGTATAGGTGGTAAGAAGTGCACGGGTGAGGGTGATGGTGTTTGGTTTTTCTGTTGAATGAGGTGTAATGAAGGCTCGTGATGCATTAGTAGGTTTTTAGCTTATAAATGGCCTTGGGTAGGATAATCTTTGTTGGATCATGGTTGATGGATGGGGCCCTAGGATGGTTAGATAGGGGAAGGTGATAAAGGTGTTGTAGGAGAAACCGATGTGTGTAGCCTAAGAGGTTTGGTTTTATTTTTATGATGATGGATAATGTTGGTGTGGGTTTTAGATGATCATGTTAAGTCCAATTTGATAGGTGGGTGAGTAAGGCTTGATGTCGGCATGACACCCAAGGTAGTGATGGGTCTAGCTATGGGTGAGGAAAGAGGTGTGGGTAGGATTTTAGGTTTGGGAATGGATTTAGTTATGGGTAGAGTTTTATATGTAGGTAGGGATGATGAAGAATAATCCATTTCAATAGGCATGGTCAATGTCGATCTGGTTGCTGAAAATACCCTTGCGTAGATCATGGAAGTATCTTCATTTGGGTAGAAAAGGGGAGCTGAAGACGTCCCCAGAGCATGGAATTATCAATGTAATCCAAGTGATCAGCCATCCATGAAAAGGGGACTAATGAAGAAGAATATGGAATATTTTTGGTGGCGATCCTTGTAAAACATGCCTATAAGACAGGGAATTGGATAGCCTCGGAATTTGTAGGTAAAATAACTAAGATCATGTCAATATAATTGTAGGAAGCTATAGGGGACTGTCCCCAATAGGTAGTGGCATGTTTGATGTGTCTCCCATGGGTAGGAGAGATAATAGGAAGGGTGATTTAGACTTCTCCCTTGGTGGAGGAGAAGGTGATGATGATTCTCCTATGGATGGAGAATCAAAAGCATCGACTCTTTAGTATGCTATGAGGTAGATGGATAAATAACATCAATAAAATGTGTGTGTTTCTCCATGGAGAAGGGAGAGATTAAGGGGAAGCCTATGGGGGTGAACGAGTGGAAGATCTATGTTCTCTCGTGGGTAAAGGAGATCATGCCAAAATTTCCTTAATAGATGAAATAGGTGGGATTTGAGAAATGGTTGGTATGATATCAAAACGCACGTGGAATTCACAGACATTGTTTTCACTAGATGAAGGTTCACTATTTTGATTAGGTAATGGTTTATGATTGGGGAATGACTTTTTAAAAATGTGCAAATTTTGATTTGTTGGTGTGTTCGGGTTTTCCACGACAAGGTCTCCATTATCTATCATCTCTTGGATGATGATATTGAAATTTATGCGATTACCATCACTATGGCCTTTGACACAATAATAATTACAGTAGTCATGTTATTTATACCATGCATTCATAGGATGGGTAAGATTGAAACCTATATGAGGTTTATGGGGGAAATCGAAATGGCTCCAACTTTAAGAAGCTTTTCCAAAATCGAAGAATAGGGCTCTCCAATGAAGTACATACATCTGTTGCTCCCGCTAGAGCTGAAAGGCCTAGACAGGGGAAAGATTGGAAGAAGGTTAGGCTTGATTAGAAGGATGAGATGGTCCTACCTTGAGGACTACCATGTTGGTAGATCCTTTGGGATTTGAATAGTTATTTTGAGGTTTTAAAGATGAATAAGGATCATTTGATTTGAATCGGGAGTTCTTGTTTCGTAATTGGATTTTATTTTCTTCAATGGCACCAAATTTATAGATTTCAAGCCATGCTGAATGCTTCATCAAAGGTTCGAAAGGTTTGTACCTGAAGAGTTAGTGAGATGTGTCTAGCACAAGCTCTAGTGAACAACTCAATAATTTCAGTCTGAGGTAGCTCAAATGTTAATTAGTTGATAAGACTCTGCACAAGAGGAAATGAAATCGGTGATAGATTTTTCTTCATACTATTAGATTAAATAGAGATCGGTCATGATTACTTTCTTGATAACATTGATTGAAAAATGTTCTAAGAAAGCTTGGGATACTTGATTAAAGTAATAAATCGAATGTCTAGGTAGTCCACTATACCAATCCAATGATGGTCATGTCAAGGACATTAGGAAGGTTTGTAGGAGCAAAGCATCATCGTGGTCATTTAGGTAGCACCCATGTTTGAATGACCACAAGTGTTACTTGGGGTATTCTTTATTGTTGAAGCGATTGAATTTAGGAATTTCCCAATGCACGTGGTAGGGGTAAATGGAATAGATGGATGGATAGGCTCATTATAGATTTCATAATAAGTTAAAGAATTAAGGGATCCATAAACAAATGCTTCTAAGGTCAGAATATTTACCATCATCATCTTAATGAGGTCATTTGTAGGTTGTGATGAATGGGTGCCCCTCCAAAAAAAGGGGGTTGATGCTTTGAATGTATGAGGTGGGTGGTTGATGCTTTGAAAGTCAATCTGTGGAAGCTATATTTAGTCAATAATATAATAATGCAGAGGTTATGGTGATGTCCATATATTTTAAACAGAGAAGAAGATGAGATGAGTTCTCTTTGGGTAAACTGACCAAAAGCACCGGGAACCGACACCGATAAGATAAACTGATGATAGTTAGATGAAAATCGATGCCGCCATTCTTGTGAAATTGTAGAATGAAGAAAATTTTATTTTTGTGAATTAAGGTTGAATGAGACACCAACCCAAAAGTTTGAATATGGTAAAAATGAGTCTTGAAACACTCAGAACTAGTTGGAATACACCAACTATGATTATGGAGTGTGAAAGGAAAGAAAATGGAGAACACAACCTCACACCTCAAAACATAAGTGAAGAACAAAGCTAAGAAAACACATAATCCTACAAGTGAATTTATTGTGTTTAGATTATGTTATTTAGGGACTAACTCGTGAATTTAGAAAAAAATTGGTTGGGAAGGATTCCTACAAAGAAGGGAATTCTAAAGGTGAGGTTTCAAGTTAAGTTTTGGTGGGAGTGAGCCTTTATTTGATGGGTTACTCAAAAAGATAACCATCTGGGTGCCCACTATCAATCATTTGATTGTGTGAACATTGACAACTTATTCTGGGTGGGATTTTGTTTAAGATGTGTATATTCCAATTTGTGCAATTCAGGAAAGAGAGAGAAAAGATAATGTGCTTTCTACGATTGATTGTTTCAACCATCATCTAGGAATGACTTTCAATGTATAGGTTACCCTCGGTTTTTATGTGAGATATAATGCAACAAATCAAAATTCCATGCAAATGTTTTAAACCCAAATCGAAATGTGATATTTGATGTAGAAAATGATGAACGGGGAAGAGGGATGCTCTTTCACTAATGCAATGTTAATGAAAGAAAGACATTCTTTTTAAAGCACCAAAAACATGATTTCGTTTAGAAAATAGAAAGAGGGGGAAGATTCAAGAGAAGAAAAATAATGTGGAAGTTTTTTAAATGGGAAAAAAACACACAAATTTCACCTAGGAATGAATAAAATGCAAAAGAACCAAGTTTGGGTCCCACTGGGCATGCCAAAATGTTTCACCACTTTCGTATGGATTTAACGAAACATATAAGGTGATGGGCCAAGGAGGAATATCTGTTGTGATGGTCGGTTTAAATTTTGTGCACGCATTCTAAATTTTTGATCCAATTATAACTACGAGAGATTCCTTTTTTGGCTAGGAGGAACTACCCGATATACACAAGAAGACCACAAAAGAGAGTTAAACAATATATGTCAATAGGTTGCCTAGCATGTGCTAGATCAAGGAATTATAATACTTCCTTGGTGGTAGTCAACCCACTGTTTAATATGAATTAATGTAAGAAATGTTGTAAATAAATAATGTCGTACTATAGTTGTTACGATTTAGGTATGTCATTCAAACACAATAAGAAAATCTAATATAATAGAATAGGTTATGATTATATCGGAAGTAGGGTAGGTTGTCGAGGTGTTGGAATAGGTCGGGTTAGATTCTGGGTAGCTTGCATTTCTTGGATGTAGGTTTTAAAGTTTTTATTGGTAGGATTACCAAATACGAGATCTGACGCGTCGGTGAGGTATGACTGGTGATGGTGAAGAGGGAACCGACAATGGTTAAGGCGGAATGGTAGAAATTCAATAAACTAGATTTTGGGAACTTCTTGAGGTAAGAATGCGAGTTTTAGGAAAATGGATAGGTTTACAATGGTGTTGGGGGTACTCGGAGGTATTCAGGGGATCAAGTGTAGGTAATTAAATTATTGTGGGTGATGGAATGGTTGGATCCATAACAAGGTAAAAAGTGTGGGATGAAAAAAAAAAAGATGTTGATAAATAGATATGAATAAATTTCTAATATGAATAAATATGAAATGATGCATGTTAGAGATACACTTACTAGTGTGTGCATATTTTATGTCCGGATGATGGTGATGGTTGATCTATGGAATGGTTCTCGGCCCATGGAATTACTTCTTGGAATGCTACCGATAATGAAAATACCTTCATATCCATCTTGGTGCTAGCTATGGTTATCTGTTTGTGTGAAAGGTCTCTGGTTCTTTCTTGCATGAAGATATCCTTTGTTAAAAACTCAAGAATGTGCAAAGCTCTCAAAAAAGGTTACCAAAATGAATATATGGTAACTGAAAATGGTTTAGGGTGATCAAGCGTCGGCTAAGGTAGAAACCCTAGGTTTCCCAAAATAGCAGATCCTGGCTATCTTTTTCTAGTTCGCCCATCGGTGTTGGGTCTAAAATGGTGTTTATTGCTTATATAAGTGATAGTAATATTATAGGAATAATAGGCATGTGATTTTAGGTTAGACTAATCCGTTTTTAATTAAAGTAAGAAAATGTTGAGTCTTATATAGTTAGGAAACATGCTAAGAATAGGTCTAGGATGAGGTGTCTAGGTGAGGTGGAAATTAGTTTGAATAAAGGTAATTAAATAATGAATGAAGTGAGGATGAGTATTAATTTAATTATAAATAATTAAACTAATATTAATGTGGGGTAAAAGGGTCATGGTTAGGGTAATATGTTTTAAGTTATCTATTTGAAAAGGGACCAAGGGGAGTGTGACCCAATTTTGGTGTGTACACACCTACTTGAAAAATTGAGAGATAAAACTTGCTTGAAAGCACCTACTTCTTGATATAAATGAGCTACAACTTAGTAAGTACAATGAAAAACTGGTCACACTTCAATTTTATGTCAAAACACCTCATGATGATCCTTGATTTATAATCTATTCTCCAAGAATTTTTCTGTTATCTTGCAATAACTGATTTCTCATATTCACCTTGAGTTGCTTGATTGAAAGAAAATGTGATATATAATATTTAAAAAAGACACCTTTTATGATAATTTAATATTTTTCCCTTATCATACACTGATGACACACTACTTATGATCATTGTGCTATACTAGTCTGCATTGATTTGAGACTATATCTCTCTATATTTTACATACACCTCTTACTACTTTCTTGTTTCTAGACTATGTATATATATCTTAACTGAAACACTATTCACTTTATTTTTAATATTGTATCACCCTTTTCATTTCCAATACTCAACTCTTATCACAGCTCACTGACTTCTATCAACTCAGAAATCCTTCTCCAAATTTCTCTCTTTGTTTTTGAAAGAACCATCTCCATTGTTTCTTGACTAACTCAATGAATTTTCATGTATATCTCATTCTTAAACAAATTTATTTCATCACAAAATCATGTATCACATTATCATTCTCTTATATCTCTAATCCTTCATACTTTAGCATTTATCTCAAATTTGCACACATCACTTTATTCAATTATGTTTCACTATATTTTTCGAAAAGAAAACTTCTCAACTCTTCTTTCAACTTTGATTGAACTTCAATCCAACATAAACTCAAAGGAATATTTTCTCCTATTCGAATTCCTTACTCTTCAACTCTCCTTTAGAATACAAACTATCTTTGAATTTTGAAGAGTAACACAACAAACACGACTCTTCATCTCCCATTTGAGTTTGAGAAATAGAGCACTTGAGTGTAACTGCTAAAGAATCTTACACTTATTCTTTGTGCTAAGAAAGTAGATTTCATTGTTTCAAGAAGATAGCCCCATTTTACAATGTTCAAAATCGGCCACTTTGTTTAAGAATTTTTAATTTTGACACTTAACAATTGAGAAAGTAGCTAAGTCTGGACTATATTGAGAGCTTATTATTTCCCTATTAAAAATATGTTCAAGAGATGCATAACATTCCACACCTATTTCCATCCTCTAGAGCTTGAAATAACCATTTGAAACCTTTATCTAGAAAATACAAACTTCATAGCTTTTTAATATGACTTGTTTTCTTTGTCAAGAATGATTGTGTAGATACTTGTCATAGAATTATTACACTATTGGAGAGTTTTAAGCTTATAAAAGTTTTCCTCTACATTTTTTCATGCATAAAAAATATTTAAATACAAGCTCAACCAATTCTACAAAGATTAGAAAATAAAATTTTACAAAAACACAACAAAAATTGTTCCTGCATACATCCTCACAAACTTCAAGAAAAACTATCGATCATTCTCACTTGACATCTAATGAAATTCATCCATTCCTTTTGAAAATGAACCGTATTACCTCCACAGAGATTTTCCAAAAGTTTCATCGAATATGGTTTGCTTTCGAATCTTATCTAGGAAAATTTTGAGCTCAAAAACCGTAGGAAATGAAATAGAGACTGTGCATGATTGAATGAAGGAAATATTCGATAACTCCTTAAAATGTGGATGAAATTTGAAATTTTCAAAGAAATAGTTTTTGTAAACATACTTCATCTTTTCCAAACAAGAATCAAGCTTAAATCATCTTCAAATACACCCAGAGGGTCAAAGAAATGTTGCACAAATTGAAAGAATACAAGAAAACACAATTGTGAGAGCATCTTAGTTTGAATTTTCACCTTGTAAATCACTTTGAAACAACTTCACACCTTCCATGAGATTCTATACCACTGGAGACCTTGCAAAAATGTTGAAACAAAAAATTTCATTGGTTTTACATGCTTGAGTTATGAGCTTACCTTCAATACCTTGATAACCAAGCAAAGGATGCCAATGTTTTCATCATTTTTGCGAAAGAATCCATAAAAGTGATATGAAATGTTACTATATCCTTTATATATGAGGTAAAATTTTATTAATAGAAAGAGAATTAAATTAAACACCTCAGAACAATACCCTCATGAAGAAATTTAGCAAGGTTTATTGGCTTTACTCTCCTTGGCAGCATGGCAGAGATAACTTCACACCTTTACCTTTACTAAAAAAATTGCTTCAAGATATCAACCACCTTGAAATTGACTTGTGAGTAAGGTTTGAGTATTTTTACTAAAATTTCATCAATATTTGGTCTTGCATATGACTATCCCGGTCAAATTTAATAGAATAAGCTTGTCATTCCATGACTATCTTTGAAGGGTTTACCGAGAATATTTCTTTGACGCCCTATGATTGACATCATATGAGATTTAAGTGATAACTAGATATTACTAGTAGCATTCAGCACTCAAAGGATTGATTAAAAGACACAAAAACTAAACTTTCCTTTGAGAACTCAAGACATATGTAAGAATGAAGAATAAATCTTTTTGTAAAATGCTCATACATTTCCTTAAACATATCCAATTTTACTGACAATTTTTATACCATATCATTCTTGGATTCCTCTAAGAAAATTCCTCATATAATTTATCCAAAGTATGAACTATCATTTCGTTTGAGACCTAGGAAGATAACAATTCAAAATGCATTTTTCAAGAAGGTTGTTTTAGAAAAAACATAAATAGCTCCAAATCCCAATTACAGCTTATGAAATTTGACATGGAGAATTACAAAAATTCCTCTACATTACTCATGTGTTGGTTAGCCATAGTTTTTCCTATGAATCTCTAAAAATCTCATTTGTCTTAAAAAACAGTGCTAGTTCTCGAAGCCATTTTTTTGTGCAACTGTGAAATTTGACTCTAGGGGATAAGACGAGCCTTATTATTACACAAACATGTTATAGGCACTATTCAAAATCTTATTTAATTCTCCAGGATCATTTAATGCCCTACACTAACTCTTCACTCCTTATCAGTACTGTAAAACTTGAGTCCTAAATGGCCCAATTTGAGTGCAACTTTCCTGAAGCTTCCTGAAACCACCTAGAATGATTGAACACCATGGAATACTACCTGATATGCATGTTCTTGCACTCTCCCTTTTCTATCATTTGAATGTGACATCAATTATAACAACCACCAAATAAATAGGGCATAACAATCTCCACCTTTTTCATTGATGGAAACATACGAAACCTAATGGCAAATTGATAGACTCACCTTCTTAGAGCATGAAATTTTTTTCCAAAACACTCTCTCCCCTTTGAAATTTATAAAAAATATGTATAGGAAAAAAAAACTAATTAGATTGAAAAACCAACATAAAAATAGATTATGTTCATACCTTAAGGCACTCCCCCTAGGAATATGCTATTATTTTGTCTTAAGAGTTCCACAATTTATGTTATGCTTCTTTCATGTAGCACCTACAACAATTCTTTGATATATAAACATGAAAAATATGATAAATTGTCCTTATTCTATTGTCTTTACTTGACCACTTGTTTTGTGTCTGGAATTGGAAAACCAACTCCCCCTATCTAGACTCAAAAAGATCCCTCTTGGAGCAACTTTGGCACATTATATGCTCCCCTTGTCTTTCTGAAATATTTAGTGACTTTTAGGGGTTGAGGTTATCCCTAATTTATGCCTTAATTTCTCAAAACTAGCTCTAGGAAAAGGATTTGTCATTATATCAACCACCTCTTCTATTTTGGATACATGCTCAAGCTTGATTTTCTTCTCATTTACTTGTTCTCTCATAAAATGATACTTGATATGTTTATGCTTAGTCTTTGAATCAAGCACCTTTGGGTTCTTTGAAACAACGATGGCACTAATACTATCATAATATAAAGTAATTGGCTCTTCACATTCCACCTTATAATCTTCAAGTGTTTTTTCATCAACATTACTTGATTACAAAAAATAGTTGCTACCACATATTCAACTTCACAGGTGGAGAGAGCTAGAAGAGATTACTTTTTACTTAGCCAGGAGACAAGAAACTTACTAAAAAATAAGGCTCCACCTATTGTGATTTTTCTTTCATCTAAGCTACATGCTCATTTTCATCTATGAATTCCTTAATCTAAAATTCATCACACCTTGGATAGCACAAACCATAATCTATTGTTCCCATGAGGTACCTGAATATTCTTTTCACTTCCAGAAGATGAATTTATCTTTGATCCTCTTGAAATATTCCTACCAAACCAATTACTGCATAATGTCAGGTCTTAATGTAGTGGAATATAAAAACTACCTATCATAGACCTGCATAAGGTCTGATTTTACTTTGGTGAATCATCTTCTCTACTGATTGTAGATCCCATACTCATAGGAGTACTAAATTGTTTACATTCATTCATATTAAATCTCTTTAGCATCTCCTTAACATACTTTGTTTGTGAAATGAATATTCCTTCCTTGTTTTAAATAATTTTAAGTCCTAAGAAAAATTAAAGCTCTCCTAACATAGACATTTGAAATTCCTTTTTCATCACCTCTGAAAATCCATGTGACATTATTTCATTATTACTTTAAAAAATGATGTCATCAACATACACAACCACAATTAACAGGTGTTATTTTTCTTCCTGGTGTAAAAATTATTGTTTGCTACACCTTTCCTGAATCCTTTCTCAATTAGATACTTATCCAACCTACTGTACCATTCTCTAGGTTCTTGTTTTAGCCCATATAATTCCTTTTTCATCCTACACACATAGTCCAAATCATCAATAAGAGTAAAACCATCTGGTTGTTCAATGTATACCTCTTCATTTAAGTGCCCATTGAGAAAGGATGATTTCACATCCATTTGATATAATTTGAATCCTTTATGAGCTGCATATGCTAAGAATAGTCTAATGGCTTCCATCCTAGCCACAAGAGAAAACATTTCATCAAAATCTACTCCTTCCACCTATGCATAGCCTTTACAAACCATCCTTTCTTTATTTCTTGTTACCTCTCCTTTTTCATTCAATTTGTTATTTAAAACCATTTTGTTCTAATGACATTCTTGTATTTTGGCCTAATTACTAGATCCCATGCTTTATTTTTCTCAATTTGGTCCATCTCTTCATTCATTGCTTTTATCCAATGTTGATCCTTACTTTCCTCCATTACATTCTTTGGTTCTATCTTGGATAAAAGAGCCATATCTTCTTGATTTTGAATATTTTTTAGCCTCCTTTTTTGAAAACCTACCTCTTTGTTTCCTATTATTTGGCTTGAGGGATGATCTCTTTTGACTTTCCTGGAAGGTGCTTTGGTGTCATGTATCTCTTCTTCTTCACTTTCTTCTTCATGTTCAAATTCTGAATTTTCTTCTTCATTCTGATTTTTAGTAGCTTGTGGAGTTTCATTAGGCTGACTTTTCATCTCCTTTGGGTATGATTTTTCAACTATATTTTTCTCTTATTATAACACCTATAAGCTGAACTAATAGTTGAGTATCCCAAAAATATGCCTTCATCACATCTAGAGTCAAATTTACCTGGATTTTCTTCATCCCTCTTGATGTAGCATTTACTTCCAAATACTCTGAGATGCTTCAAATTTGTAGGCATACCCTTCCATAACTCATATGGTGTCTTCTTGTTGTTTATTCTAATTTGAGCTTTGTTTAGTATGTATACTGTTGTACCAACTGCTTCTCTCTAGTAACCATCAAATAAATTTTCCTCATTTAACATGGTTCTAGCCATCTCTTGCATTGTTATATTATTTCTTTCAACCACCAAATTTTTTTGAGGTGTTCTTATAGCTGAAAATTGTCTCTTATCCCATGAGTATTACAAAAATTATAAAATTTAGCTAACCAAACCTCTCCTCCTCTATCAGACCTTAAGCTCTTTATTTTTCTATTATTTTCATTTTCAACAAGAGCTTTGAAATCCTTAAATATTTCAAGTGCATCTAATTTTCTTTCAGAAATGAAACCCATGTCATCCTCTTGAAATAATTAATAAAAACATAAAGTAATTGTCTCCTTGTATGTTTTCAATTCTAGTTGGTCCCACAAGGTCTGTATGAATCAGCTCTAAAGGTTGTGTGGTGGAATATTCTTTGCTTTTAAAACTTCTCTTTTTCTTTTCCCATAGAGGTATGCTTTATAGAGTTTATTATCTAGTTTTATGATCTTAGGAATATTTATAACAGACGGCATAGTACTGATTTTGAAAATATTATTAAAGTTTAGATTTCCAATTCTTCTATTCTAAAGCCAACTCTCATCCACTTTGCTTGAGAAACAATTTTATTTGTTTACTTCCCTAGGCACATAAATGTTGTTTTTGGTTCTTTTTTTTTTTCCTACCACCTTTCCTATTTCCTCTTTTCTTATGTCATAGCCTTTATCATGAAAAAGAATAGTATAACCTTTTTGAGCATTTGGTGACACTCGGAAGATGTGTTTTAAGCCTTCAACATACAACACATTTTTAGTTATATTTTTCCATTATCAAGACTTAACTTACCTTTTCCAACAATATTTGTTGATGTGTTGTCCCCAAATCTCACTATGCCAGATGAATTTTCCTCTAAGGAGATGAATTTTCTCTTGTTCCTTGTCATGTGGCTAGAACACCCACTATCAATGTACCACTCCATATCTTCACTTTGTGAATGAAAGGTTTTTTTGCTATTAAACCTTACTCCTTAGTACCTATAGGATCTGATTTAACTTTGTAGACATTCATGTTCTACTGTGGAGGTCTTTGATAACAAAACTTGGCAACATGCCCATACTTTTGACAATTATAACAAATCAGCTCATCCTTGTTTCTTGCATGATAAAAATTCATGTGCCTACCATGACCTCTAGAATACATCCTACATTTTTCAACCTTTTGACAAAATTCATGACGTGCATAAAAATATCCATAAAATCAATATGCATACCTCATGTTATAATGTCTTCTTGGATAATATTTCTTCTTGAAATAAAATCTCTTGATGTTAGGAGGTTCTTCATTTGTCTTGGCCATATTTATGCTTGCTGACTTGTCATCTTCCTTCTTCTCTTCATATCCCAAAATTTATTTTTCATTTTCATCTTTTTGTTTTCTCAAGAGATCACTCAAATCAGAAGTTATCTTTTCAGACTTATGGTACATTTATCAGTTTTGCAGAGGCATGTTCTAGCTGAGTTTCAACTTGCTTCATCTAATTTTTGAGCTTCAAATGATCTTCTTATTTTACCTTGAAAGCCTCTTCAATTTTATTTACCTATGCTTAAAATTCCTTGATTATTTCTTCATGTTCTTGGGCTTCCTTTTTCTGATTTTCTTCAAGAATTCTGATTTTTTCTTCATATTATTTTACCATAATTTTTAGTTTTTGATTTCTCTTCTTTTGATGCTTTATTTCATCTAGAGCACTTATTAATTCAGCCTCAATATTGACTTCTACTTCTTCTTCATCTAAAATTTCATACTGAGTCTGAAATTTTCCTTTAGAATTACTTTCATAAGATATTTCAATAGAAATAAATAAATTTTAATCTTGCATACCTTCATCATCACTTTTAGAGCTGTTAGGGTCACTTGACTATGAGGAACTTGAATCCTCTTGTGTGTAATTTTTTTATTAATTTTTCAAGTACTTATCTTTCCTACATTGCTTCTTGAATTTATTATTCTTTTTATTAAAGGATTCCTCATCTTCTTTGTGTTTATTAGGACATTTAGAAGAAAAATGACCAACTTGTCCACAACTGAAGCATTTGAATGGGATCTTACCTTTGTATTTTCCTGAACCTCTCTTCAACTTCCTCACAAACATGGCTTCTACTTTATCATCATCTATGTCCATGTCAAAATCAACTTCTTTGTTCTTTTCTTGTGACTCTTTATCTGCTTTAAAGGCTGCCTCCTTCTTTATTGATTTTGAATCACTTACTCTCATCTCATATGCAGTCAATATCCCATGAATCTCATCCATCTTTGAGTAGTCAAGTCTTTAGCTTCCTCTACTGCTGACACTTTGGCATAAAATTTTGAGGTCAAAGATCTGAGCACCTTTTATACAACCACACTCTCTTCTATCTTCTCTCCCAAGCCTCTAATATTATTTAGTATCTCACTAGCTCTGTGTAAATATGAGGAAATGTTCTCACCTTCTTTCATCTTGATGTTTTCAAACTGTGTTCTGTAAGTTTGTAACTTGACTATCTTTACCTTTTCATCTCCTTCATAAATTGTCTTCATCTTGTCCCACATCTATTTATTTGTAGTACATGGTAAAAATTTGAAAAAAGCTGAGCCTCTTCAAGCCCATAAAGAATTGCATTCATGGCTCTGTTGTATTAGAATTGTTTAGTTGGTTTCAAATGATTATCAAATGTTAAGTCCAAGTGCCATCAGATAAGTTTTCATCTTGATACTCAGAAGCTATAATTTGACCCATTGAACAGAGGTTCTTTAGAGGAAGAGAAGCCACTAGTTTCTTGATTGCTTGTCATAAATAAATTTTTTTAATCTCCCTTGAGTTTTTAGACTCACTTCACTAGGGCATGCTCTGATACAAATTGTTAGAAATATGAAACACTTTGAGAGGGGCATAAATCAATGTTTAATTATACTTTTGAAACCAATTAGATCAATTTCTTAAACTGAAATGAAAATTAAAATAGAAAATATCATCTCACACACACAAGAGATAAGGATTTTTAAGTGGGAAACCCAATTAGGGAAAACCCACTGAACCACATCACTATAGGTGAAATTTTACAAATTTTTGTTACATCTTTGAAGCTACAACTTCAATGAAAGTACCCACTTAAAAACTTGCAAGCTACAACTTGTTGGAAAGAACCTACTTCTGATTCAACTTAGCTACAACTCAGTAAGTACAATGAAAAATTGATCAAACTTCAATTTGATGTCAAAACACCTCATGATGATCCTATATTTTCAATCTATTCTCCAAGAATTATTCTCTGCTATCTTTCCAATAACTAATTTCTTCTATTCACCTTGAGTTTCTTACTTGAAAGTAAACATGATCTTTAATGTTTAACAAAAAAAGTTTTTATGATAATTCACTATTTTTCCCTGATCATACATTGATGACACACTAATTATGGTCACTATGTTATACTTGTTTGCATTGATTTGAGACTATATATCTCTAGATTTTACATACACCTCTCATTACCTTATTGTTTCTAGACTATGTATATATATCTTAAACTGAAACCCTGTTAAATTTATTAAGACTATATCACCTTTTTCATTGCCAATACTCAACTCTTATCACATCTTTCTCACTTCTATCAACTCGTAAATCCTTCTCCAAATTTCTCTCTCTATTTTTCAAAGAACCATATACACTATTTCTTGACCGAACCAATGAATTTTCATGTATATCTCATTCTTCAAAAAAATTATTTCATCACACAGTCATGTATCACATTATCATTCTCTTATATCTCTAATCCTTCATAATTTGGTATTTCTCTCAAATTTGCACACATCACTTTTTTCAATTCTGTTTCACTATATTTTTCAAAAAGAAAATTCCTCAACTCTTCTTCCAAATCTTATTGAAATTCAATCCACAATAAACTCAAAGGAATTATTTATCCTATTTTAATTTCTTACTCTTCAACTCTCCTTTAGAATAGAAAGCTGAATTTGAATTGTAAGAGTAAAACAACAAACAAGATTCTTCATATCCCTTGAGTTCAGAAAAAAGCACATGAGTGTAACTATTAAATACTCTTGCACTTATTATTCATGCTAAGAAATTATATTTTATTGTTTCAAGAAGATATCCCCATTTTACAATGTTCAAAATTTAGTCACTTTGTTTAAGGCTTTTAATTTGACACCTTAACAGTTGAGAAAAAATCAAACTCATGGACTGTATTGAGAGCTTATTGTTTTCTTGTTTAAAATATGTTCAAGAGATGAATATAATTGCACACCTATTTCCATCATGTAGATATTGATATAACCATTTGAAATAATTATTTATAAGACACAAACTTCACAACTTTTGACTATGAATTTCTTTCTTTGTCAAGAATGACTGACTATGTAAATACACACCATAGATTTCTTGACCTTTGTTGGAGAATCTTGAGCTTATATAATTTGTCTTGTACATTTATAAATGCATACAAAATACTTAAATACAAAATCAAATTATTCTATGAATATTGGTATATAAAATTTTGCAAAAACACACCAAAGATCGATCCTGCATACATTCTCACGGTTTCAAGAAAAATTGTCACGATCGTTCTCACTCAACACCAATTAAATTAATCCATTCCTTTTGCAAATGAAGTTTATAGCCTCCATAAGTATTTTCCTAAAGTTTCATCAAATATGGTTGGCTATTTAATTTTATCCAAACAAATTTTGACCTCAAAAACCCTAGGCAGAGAAATAGAAACTATACATGCTCGAATGAAGGAAAATTTTGATAACTCATTCAAATGTGGATGAAATTTGAAAATTTCAAAATAAATATTTTTGTTCAAACTAAATCCATATTTTCCAAACCAAAATCAAGCTTAAATCATCTTCAAATACAACTAGAAGGTCGAATAAATGGTGCGAGAGATTTGAAGAATGCAAGAAAACACAATGGTAAGAGCGTCTCGGTTTGAATTTTCACCTTATGAGTATTGTGAATGACTTTGAAACAGATTCAAACCTTTCATGAGGTCTTAGACCACATGAGACGTTACAAACAATGTTGAAACAACAAATTTCATTGGTTTGGCATGCTTGAGCAATGAGCTTATCTTCAAGACCTTGAAAAGCAAGCAAAGGATACCAACATTCTCATCAATTTTTACAAAGACTCCATATAAGCGATATGAAATGTTATTATAGCCTCTATATATGAGGTCAAATGTGATTAAGAGAAATATAATGACCTTAAAACCCTCATGATAGTGCTCTCATGAATAAATCTAGCAAGGTTTCTTTTCTTTAATCTCCATGGAGGCATGGCAGAGAGACCTTCACACCTTGACCTTTACTAAAACAACCACTTCAACTTATCAAGCACCTTGAAATTAAATTGTGAGTAAGGTTTGAGTCATTTTTGCTAACATTTCATCACTATTTTGTCTTGCATATGACTGTATATCAGTCAAAATTGATAGAACAAGCTTGTCATTCCATGACTACTGAAGGGTTTACATGAGAATCTCACTTTGACACCATGTGCTTGACATCATCTAAACTTGAAGTGATAATTAGAGATTCCTAGTAGTAGTCAGCACTCAAAGAATTGATTAAATGAAAAAACAACTCAACTTTCCCTTGAGAACTCAAGACACATGCCAGAAGGAAGAATAAGCCTGTCTGTAAAATGCTCATAACTTTCTTAAAACATATCCAATTGTCCTAAAACATTTTACACCATCTCAATCCTAGAGTCCTCTATAATAATTCCTTATTAGATTTATGTGAAGGATGAACTATAATTTATTTTTATACATAATAATTAAGACAACTCAAAATGCATTTTTCAAGAAGGCTATTTTAGAAAAACTTGAATAACTCAAAATCCCCATTACAAGAATCTGATGAAATTTGACATGGAGTATTAAAAGACATTCCTATAAACATCTCATGTGTTGGTTAGCCATATGTTTTCTTGTGAATCTCTAACCAATCTCATTTTCCTTAGCAAACATTGTCAGTTCTCAAAGCCACTTTTTGTGCAACTGTGAAATTTGACTCTTGGGGGTAAACTAAGCCTTATTATTGCACAAACATGTTGTAGAAACTATTAAAATTCTAATTTCATACATCTATGATCATTTCATGAGCCAAACTAACTCTTCACTCTGTATCAAGTACCAAAAACATGCCTAAATGGCCCAATTTGGACATAAACTTTCCTAAAGCCTCCTTAAACCACCTAGAATCACTGAACATCATTGAATACTACCTAATATTCATGTTATTTCACTATACCTTTCCATCATTACCATGCAAAGCATCAATAAAATCAACCACCAAAGAAAAAAGGTGTAAATTTATTATTATAGGTAAACTCTACTAAATAACAATAATACTACTAATGGGACCACTAATCCATAACATATATTAAAATCATGCCCTCAAAAAATTTATTCACCCACAAATTAAATTCATCTATTTCTTGGTGTTATGCAGTAATAATTTTGAGTTGATCTACTAATGCCTCATATAATTTAGTCCACAAATTAGATGTGTACAACATGTCATGTTTAGAAATAATCTATTGTGATATATTGTTAAAGTTTATCATCTCATATAAGTATAATTTGTCTATCTTTAGATATACTTTAGGTTTGACCTATGAGAAATGTGCTACCTAAGTCACTTTGTTATCTGGTGACCATAATCACATCATGGTTGTTTTCGAAGGTAATAAAGAAAATAATGAAATCCATGATAAAAGGTGTCATTTCCACAATAAAATGACATATGGGTAAAGAGGATCAAATCCATGTCAATTTTTGACCTTTACCATCTAACATTTTAATATACATTCCCCAAATATTACAATGTTGCATCATAGACTACACAAGTGGTACAACTATCGTAACTTAGAATGCATATTATTTACACCCATGTCAGATTAATAGGGTGCACAATGAAATTTTGAAAGTGTAAATGAAACAATATTTCCATTTCTAGGGACACAAATACACCTTGTGTGTCTCAACGCATTATATATATCAATATTTAATCTATCTCGTAAATTATACCACATAAACATTCCTTCTCAAACATGTTGCACCTCTATCTATCTCTTTAATTATAAATATAACATATTATTGGGAATATACTCCAAAATTTATCTCCTCATATCCATATATTTTTAAATACATAACTTTATGTTACATGTGATTCAAGGATCAATTAAAATATTTAATTTTCCTATCACGTGCTCTATATCAATATCATACTCATAGATAATCTATATTTAATTTCTTTTCAATTGTTAAGCTTTGGTTGATTGGATATATAATGGAGGATAAAATTAGTTCTTAAAATAAGTCTTCTTCCTATAAGTAAATTATCTTTGAAAAACTAGAGCATTAAAAAGTGCACGAAAATGAATATCATGAGTGGGATTAATTAGCTCGTAATCCTTGAGATTTATTGTTTCAATATTTATCAAATAATTGTCCTACATTAGTACATCCCATAATCCTATTAAAGAAACCTTTTTGAAATTATATAAATCCTTTTATGGATCATGGATAGAAAGGAATATTGTTGTGGTGAGGCATTCCACAAGTGTTCTAAATTCTCTCTCATAGTTTTTTTTCTTCTCAAAGTTATTTCCTTTCCTTGAAGATAAGTTATGGGGTTAGTAAAAGAGAGAAATAATAAAAAATAGATGTTAATACCCTTCCAATACCATGAAAATGTGCATCCTTGTTACTAGTTGGTACAATTCAATCAATGAATACTATAATATTTAAGGCATCTATAGTGATATCCTCCCCAAGATCATGTGGCAAATATATTGCACCTCACATTAAAATAGGTAACACTTGGCTAATATTCCATAAAAATGGTTCTATCTCAATAACTAAAGTACTTTTCAACTGATCCTCATGTTCTTTTAATGAGTGCAAGAAAATAAAAAATATGATAAAATAACACAAGTACAAAATATTGTAATAAGGTCCATAACGCTTCATTCATCAAACTCATAAGGATTTTTGGAGCATTAGTTAATTGAAGCGGTAGTATTGTGAATTAATATTGGTCATACCTTGTGTAAAAATAATCTTACAAATTATCTCTTCATAATTACTCAACCGGTGGTAGTTATATTTCAAATAAATATTTAAAAATATAGTGGAACCATCCATTTCATCAAAAATTCATTTATTATAAGAATGGGTAAGGGTTCTTCACCATCTTCTTATTAATTTATTGGTATTTAAAACACAACCTTAAAGATTCATCCTTATAAATAAATATGATAAGTTCTCTTTAAGGGAAAACTATAGGATGGATGATGCCTTCTCGAGAAGTAATTGTAGTTCTATTTTGAGCTCACATATATTTGGTGTAGTCATCATATATGGTGCTATTGAAACAAAATATTCATTTGGTACTAGATATAAATGAAAATCAATTTCTCTCTATGCGGGCATACATGGTAACTAGCTAGGTAAGACATTTGTAAACCACGAAGGGAATTTTTTTATCATCCAACAAAGGTCCAAGTGACTCATCCTCTAATCTACCACTAATAAATAAGGTAAAATTTTGGCATCCATTTTCTATTCTTCATTTAAGCTTCATGGAAGAGATATTCGAAGTGAAAGAGCCTTATAAAATCCAAACAACATAGTATTAACTCCAAACTTGTCATGACACTAGATTATCTTCTAGTGAAAATACATTATTTCTAAGTGAGTTGTAATCTATTCCTTTTATAAAATAAATTCATATAAACCAAATGAAATCATTCATAAATATAACATAGTACTGAATTCTACTAAATAAATTACACATTTTTAGTAATTGAACTAATAAGAAACTTATCCCATGAGAAAAACTCTACATCATCACATTTCATTCCCTTCCTAACTTAGACTAGATTTTATTTATCCACTAACAAGGGTGATATAAAATATTATGGAGAACCATTAAAATAAAAAAATTGAAACATAAATACACATCATACTACCTAAATATTATAGCATTATGGCTCAAAGGTCCTCTTAGCAATCATCCACTACTTTATATACTTATTTTAATTGTCCCATGTCTTTACTATATCCATAGATTTAGGGGCCTTCCATAAATCCTTTTCTATAGGTCCTCGTGGAAATTTCCTCGTGTAATGAAATGGATCTCGAGAATGATAAAATTTTTGCACTTTCCTATGGAACTAATTTACACCTCCTCTCCTTTGTAAAACTTTTTTTGCTGGAACTAGTAGGTATTGACCTATTATTCTCCTAAAAATATGTAATTTGTGATTGTTTTCCATATGGCCTATAATATTAAGTGGATCCTAGAAACTATAATACATTGTATATACCTTAAAATAATTCCCTTAACTAATTATGCCTTCATCACATCCAAGCTTATAGCATCCCAAAGTATTCCTTAATTATGATTAATTTCCTAATAAATTATCTAATCATATCATATCTTTTTTTGGAATGTTATATTTCTAGCTACCTACCTAAATCATAATCTAATCAAATTAGACTTTTAATGTGTATTAAATTCCTCTTCTACCATAATCCATGAATTTTAAAGTAGAGAAATAATCTAGAATCATACACCTCTATAATCTTTCTCCTCCTCAATCAACCTCATTAATTGATCTAAACCCCTCTTGTCTTCATCTTATCCATTTAATATATCATTCTACAAGTATAAATAAATCTCTTTGGCACCTTGTAAAACCCTACATGCGAGAAAAACAAAAAAATATTGCCCCCTTTATCATTAGTAAAACCACCATCCTTCATCAATCAATCATCAATATTACAAGGGTATGTGCTTCCGAAATTCATGGAAAATTTTCCAATTGAAGAAACAACCATCAATCCATGACTTTGATAAAATTCAATATAATAAAGGAATTATCCTCTTCTTGGTAAGTTTCATGGATTCTTCGTATTCCCTCCATTTTAGGTTAATCTAGGTGTTTTTATTTTTTGCTATAGTAGAGATATTTTATGTTGCATTCATGGTTTTCTTGTTTATACTCTAATTTTCATGTGCATCCCATCTCTAGAACTAGGTTCTTTTGTACCTAAATTTTTACTCCACACTAGGAAAGTGTTTTGTTGGGTTTAGGGATTTCTTATGTATATCAAAACCATAAAAAAACTATGACACACTCTACATCAAGTCCATTTCAATATTCAAGTTCTAGTGTGCATTTTGGACTACTTATGAAAAAATGTGCCAAAATCCTAAAATTCTATCTTGCACTAAATTCATACTTTATGCGAATAAAAATTTTTAAATAAATTTTGCATGTAAAAGATAATCTTACATTCAACCATCAAAAGTCTAAAATACAAAGGAAAATTTCTTCACGGGAACCAGAGTATCATATTCAATTTTCATGTAAAGTTCAAATGTGCATTATAACTCCAAAATTATGATCATACGGGAAAGAGTAAATAATATACTAAAATTTTATATGAACTTAAAATATAAAATAAAAATGTGCACATAAATTGTGAAACAATTTCTAACACAAAAACAAGTTTTTTATTTTTGTTCATGATTTGGAAGAAATATTTATAGAAAATTCAATTTTATTTTGAAAATGTGAATCTTCCCCAACACTGGAAAGGATAACAAAAATATTGGGTTATCGAAAGCATTTCAAAACTTATTTATAATTTTTCAGAAACACCCCAAAATATGATTTAGTCTAGGTTTAGTTGTTTAGATCCACAAGTATTCAAAATTTATATTAGTATTTTCAAATACAACTTAAAAAAATTCACAACAAATTTACAACTTCATTCAGAAAATTATTTACATATTTCTTAAATACATTTTAATTATTTGAACACCCAACAACGTTTTTCCATTTAGGAATAATAAATTAAACTTACAAGTAAAAAAGGATCCATTATAAGAGCCATTATATTTCTTGTATTTCATTATTTATTCATAGTTGTAAAAAAATATAATAAACAACAATAATTTCTCCAAACATTAATATTTTTCCATTAGTTTTTCAGTTTATGCCACACACATACTTTATAAAAATTAAAATTTATTTCATCACAGGATATATTTGAATACATGTACATTCCATCAATGATGTCAAATAAATTTCTAGAATATTTACAAACTTTAAATGTCATGACCAAATTATTACTTTGATGACATAACCCCCAACCAAAAAAAAAGAAATGATATGATTTCCTCCTTGTTTCCTCAATAAAACCTAACTCCGAGTGGTTCCTCTATATAGATGAAATATTACACAATAGAAAGAAACCAACACAAAAGGGTAAACCTGATCCTTCCTTCATATCTCCTTGCAACATCAGATGAGACTGATGAAGCTTAGAATGAAGTAATGAGCTTGCTTAATACAAATGATCAAATGTTAGTGAATGCTCCAAAGATGTTCCAAATGGAAGTAGATTTTAGATACAATAAAAGTGATTGAATGACTTACTTTTATTGATAGATTTGTGATCAATTGGACAATGTAACAATGTGTAAAATTCAATGGCAATTCAACACAATAACAATGTGTTGTCATGGACCGATTGAAATGTTGAATTTCTTTTTTAAATTAATTGTGGGTAAAATATTTTCATTTGAATCATGTTAATCCTATCTTGAGTAAATTTTTAATGCTATGGAGAAAATATTTATTCAAAATGTGTGTTGATTAGGATTTAGTCAGCTAGGTTGGGTCTTAGAGGAATTAGAGGAATTATTCCATTGTTCCTCCTATTCCCCATAGTTCTTCTTTCCCCACTCCTTGGTGAAATTTGTTATCTCGATCCTTGGTGGTAATTCAGACCATATTCCCATGTTCCTCATGTTCTCCACTTTTCCAACTTATCTACCCCTATTACTAATCAGTTATGTTGGGTTTTTTGGTACTTAAGGCGAGTGTTCCATTGTGCCACTATTTCTCTGCATCACTGATCCATCGACCTACTCACTTTCTATAAAAAAAAAAAGATATGTTGGGGAAAAGGGAAACCATGGGAGCTTATTCCCATTTACCCTCTATTCCCTGTTTAATTGATTATCTCACCTTAAAATTCTCTATCTCGATAAATTAGGAGTTTAAGTCCCATTTGGCATTGTTCCTTTGGCCCTCTTGTAAGCCAATTTTCTGCCTTAAACATAATTTGGGGGATAATTAAATTCAAGGGGATTTTTCCATGGGTTATATACTACTCCTCACTATATTATAGCTCAAATTTTCAATTTGAAACCTCTTCATACCTTTTCATTTTTCCTCGTGCCTTGAAAATCATTTTTTCACCATTTCTTCTCCATTTTCAAGTCATTTTAAAAACTAAAATTGCATTGTGATCATTATCTAGACAACTTCATTTCCATCCAATTGGTAAGTTGTTTCATCACTTTTATCCCCTTTTACAATATTTTTTTTTGTTTTTGTGCCCTCCCTCTCTTTTTTATAAATTTTCTTCCTATGAGAGCCTATCCTTCTCTATGAGTGCACCATTTAATATAAATGAAGTTATAGTATGTTGAGTATGATCCCATTTCCTCTCTGAAAACCCTTTTACATGAGATTGGAGTTATTTATATTTATCATATGGACATAAATGAGTTATGGGAATGGATGAGAGATGTCAATCCAAACCCTTTAGCTAAGAGAGTCTTAGGCATTAGTTTGGCTCATGTTAGAGGTTTCCCTAACTTTTACAATATCTTGATACATTCATAGCTTGCACTTCTAGATATTATCCATAATATAAAGAGATAAGATACCCTCAAGGAAGTTAAATACTGAATTTTATGCACACCATATCAACTTGGACCTAGGTGTACCAACTTTTGAAAAATCCAAAATTCTAACCATAGATGATGCCAAGAAATAATTTTACTTGACCTCAAATAATTATGAGTGAATTATTTCCAAATCTTGGTCAAAGGTAAAGAAGAAGGTACCATTTAAGTTTCCCAATACCATATATAGAGCGGAAATTATTCATATTAGAAGATAAAATCTCCCCATCTTTGAGTTTTATACTCAGTTAAATTATGAAAATAGAAAGAGTCATTATAGAAGGGTTAGTGATGTTTTTCCAATGTTCCTAGTCAAGTTATTGGAGGTAAATGTCACCAACATAGTTTCAAAAGAGGCTAAACAACTGAGAGCTATTTATGGAAGTTTCTTTATCCAGCTTTAGATGTTTTCATACATCGAACAATAGCTTTTGAAGGATTTCCCTAAAAATTCTCATCTATTGTAATCACAAGATACTATGCAAGAAACATGACCTTATCCATAATACCTGTAGAGATAAAAAGGTATCGAGATCTAGTTTCCCATAACCTTGGGAAAATATACTTGTAGGTATACTCTATATTATTTGAATATTGAAAGAAATAACTCCATTTTTTCACGTTCATCTGTTCTACAAACAAGGATATTTTGACAAAAATAACTTCATTGGAAATAATATTCATCTCTCTTATCTGCATGTTCCTACAATTGAACACTAATGGGCAGATTATGATGATGGTTTTGAGGTTAGAAAGAGAGTATATGACAAGATATAAAATTGCACAAGGTACCATAGAGTATGGTTGATGATGACTTTGATTTACTTTCTCCTAAATTAACTAATTCTACTCAATTAACTCCTCTCCCAAGTAATTTATTGGTCTCAAGTAAAAAGACAATCTAGATGATATCAATGCTAATGTTCTATAAAGAACTAAGAAATGGTTTGATAAAAATGTAGTGTAATTTCAATCTTCCGAGAAAATAAACTTATCCTCAACAATAAACATCTTTCTAATAGGCTACTTGTTATATACATGTGACTCCTACGCATCAGGATTATCCTTCATAGTAGCAAAACCCTCGAACTAAAGTATTTGTAAAGAAATATAAAGAATTAAAGAGTGATAAGAAGAGTGAAATACTAGGGAAAGGGAGTGAGAAAGAAATTGAAACCCAAAAAGTAGAAGAGAAAGGTGTAGTTCAACATGAAGGAATGAAAGAAGTAAGAAACTGAAAAAGAGGAAAGTGAGGAATAGGGAAGTGAAAAGAAAGAAGGAAAAAAAATATAGGAGGAAGAAAGTGTTGAAGATGATGATGAAGAATATATTTTTTAATTGAGAACCTTGAACCTAGGGAAGATAATTCATTCAAGCCGTAAGATTGATTCCAGAAGGAATCCTTCATACCATATGGTAACTAATATAAAAATATCTACCTATAAAAATCTTCCTCCACCCCTTTCACTCTCACTAACGCCCTCAAAAACATCATTCAGAGACTCTTTCTCTTGGGTGCAGCCCATGATTTATAATAAAAAGAGGGAAGACTAATATAAAATTAAAGATAAAAACTATGATGTTGTTGTTGCACTCTTTGGTACCACTCCTCCTCTAAATAAGTCCATGACTATTTATCATCTTGTTTGAGATGTCACAAGAAATCAATTCCTTGAAATTTTTAAGCCCAAAGGAGAAAAAAGTGAGAAGGAAATTTCTACTGATATAACTTAAATTAATTAGAAAATATTTGAGTGAGTCAAACTTTTAAGGTGATGTCCACAACCTCAAAGAAATAGTTTCTAAATCGATTGAGAGGGTTGAGAAGGGGAAAAAACTCGGGAATAATAGGAATAATACATTTGTTGGAAGAAAAATGGACTGAGAGGGGGTGGAAGAATCATTCCTTACTAAATTTTAATTTAGATTTCATATTTTTATTCAAAATCTCACAAACATTTAACCATCTCGTTGATGTGTGTATAAAATCAATTATCACATGTACGATAAACCATAAGAAATATAATAAACACAAGAAAAAATATATAAGAGTGCAATGACAACATCAAGGGGAAGAAAACCCATTGAGACACGATCCTTATATTGATATTTTTAAAAGTTAGTGAAACACCAACCCCACAAGGAGAACAACCCCTACTTTAGTAGAGCTATAGCCCTACAAGGAGCACCAATTCCACAAGAAGGATAAAACCTCAAAATATGATAAAGCACCAACTAAACCACCTTCTTATGTTTGGATATCTGAAATATTTCTACCATAATTGATAGAGATCTCTAGTTTAACTCACACTTCTTCAAACCCTCATATAAACCCTAGGTGTCCAATCCTTCACAAACTAGCTCTTCCTTCACTTCTCAAGCCTTCAAACACTTGCACACATGCCTTATAATATTCATTGACCTATAAAAAACCTGATATTATCTCAATTAATGCTTAAACACCTATAAAATAACTTCACCTAGGTCGCACTTCTTGCACACACACAACTAGCTCCAAAAAACACCCAAATCAATAATTTATAAGCTCCTTTTAATTTAAAATTCAAAAACAGTCATTTTCCATCTTTTGGCTTGAGAAATGCATCACAAAAACGTCCCAAATTCAAATAATAATAGAAAAACATTACACAAGTAGGTCTACCTAGATACAAACATCATTACATGCTGCAAAAAGACTCAAATCCCCATGGGCACAAAGAGAAAAATGACCTAACATCAAAACCATACTTATTCATGACCCATAAATCACCAAACATGTTTAAATTAACATTTAAACATCATACATGGTATCAATTTATCTCAAACAATCATATTATTTCATTTAATGGGACCACTGCTCTTTGTTCTTATCAAAACAATTGTTTCCTACACCCTTCACGACCCTGAAAACTTTTTAATGCCAGTAGATTACTTCAAAACAACAAAACTATGCTATGTGACAACTTGATGAAAATTACAAAACTTTTAGAACAAATTTAAGAAATTTATAAGTCTTGAATAAATAACTTGATAAAAAAACATCCACTTTTGACTTCACCAAATCAACCCACCCAAACAACATCTTCTACCTCATGTTATGCTCATTTCATTCAAGATTGTATTTTCTGCCTCAAATATGCCCTTTGACAAGTCGACCTGAATAGAGCTCACTTGACCATGTAATTAGATCAATATGTGCTAAAAACTCTTTGGACATCAATATGAACTCATATAAACTCCAAAATGCCAATTTATCATATAACTCCTTTGGAAAACCTTGTCCCAGAACACTCTTCTTTAGAAACTAACATGTTTGAGTGGTGCCCACTCATCACTATGACCTCTACCATACCTTTATGGAAATATGAAGGATTATTCTACATGTTCCAATCATCATGCATGCACTATGAAGTAATTGTAGCAACTTGGGAATCAATTATTTCATATCACTTTCAAGCTAGGGTTTCAAACTCATAAAAAGTTGTTTACCTTCTTAACATTCTTTCATAAAAACCTAAAAATGAAATGAACTAATTATTTTTGTGAAACCTTCTAGACTCAATGTAGAAATATCCCTCAAATCCACAAGGTCCCATGTAAATCTCACAATTCAGGCAGAAAGCACTAGTTCTTGACCCTATTTCACCAAAACTGACATATCTTGCAAAATTCACCACCTGGGAACCTGAAATTTTTCTCAAAGAACCATGAGACATCATAATAAATTATCCAATCATTATCAATTCATCAAAATATCTCAAACTCTCTAGTTATTAAGATATGCATAACTACCCCTTATGGTTTTACACTTTGTAGAGGCAAGGGTCAACTAAAAGAACACTATAACACATCATGAAAGCACTCAAAATGACCCAAAATACTTGGTACACCATGATACACCTGAATACATGCATAAATGAGCTCATATAGCTCTATACCTCAATCTCATACCCCCGGCACTCATACCGACTCCAAATGAGTACATGAAATAGTGACAATCACATGGATCTTCACACTGAAATTGATGTGATTGCCCAATAACTTTCCAAACCTATTATCCATCATGCCAACATGCTTTCTCAAGAAACCAAGAAGCACATAACACCATGTAAAATATCCTAGGCACCGAAAGGGCTTGCAAGAGTAAGAAATCCTCACTAAATCTCCCTGTATCATCATGAAAACATTTGAACCATCATGTAAACATCATCCATAACATCATCTGACCCTAATCCATCATCCAATTTTTCATTAATGTGGTTTTAATTAATTACAACACCTATAGGACCACATGCCAACAATCTCCCCCTTTTTCATTGATGGAAAACTACCGAACTTCTTCTTCTTTTTACATTAATGAAAAAGGCATATTGTACCTACATAATCTTCATCTTTCTCAGCTTCATAGCATCATGATTTGGTTAGAAAATTACACCAAAGATCGGAAAGAAGCTCAAGACCTTGAAATTGACACAAAAGCTGATTTTTCCTTCTTTACAAGCTTGCAATCACCATGCTCCACTAGGCCAAACATTTACAACATTTGAATGCATTAAGAAAACATTAATACAATATCATCTTACCTTTTTGGATCCAAAACAACATTTGACACCTTCTAGAAAGACTCAAACTAGCTATTTTTATCCTCAACCCTATTTTAGCCTTCATTTGAACACTGTAATAGACTATCATATGAAGATTACATCTTAGGAACATGTCAATAATGTCATAAATGATCATACCAAACAATCATACCTTCATCTATAATAAAATACTCTCTTGTCTAGAGATAGGTCAAGAATAACAATGAACTTTATTTCTCTTGTCCTCACATATATACTAACATCTCTCGAAGTGACATTTTAGAAGCTTTTGCATCATTTTTGACAAGTCCTAGATCAAAATACATACCTTTACCATGCAATATATTAATCCCTTGGACTTAATACCATCATATCTAGCCCAATAGAACAAATTTGAGTAACTCACCTTTCTAACATGGCTAGAAATCACCCTAACCACATTTTTCTTCCCCTAAAAATATTCTCAATATTAGAAAATCACATTAGATTAAGATAATTTATTCATGAATAATAATAAAATTATCATTGGTGTAAACTTCAGAACATACCTTGTATACTCTCAAGATCTTCATAACACGAATCTAGAACTACTTACACATACTCCCCCTTAATAATTTGGAAAACACACACCTTGTATATGCCTATAGAAGCTTTATTTTATGCCATTATAAACTGGAAATAATCAAGACATTAATCTTACATCAAATTTATAACTTTAACTGAGTTGATAAACTCACTTCTTTAAGCATGTGAATACATCAAGATAAAATTTGAGGAGTGGACCATGGAGTCCACTTTTCATGGAGAATATTTACACATATTAACAACATTTATGAGTATCGTAGAATCATCTTTGACAGAATGTGGATTGTGAGACATACTAAAAGGCTCAAACTCTCCATTTCATTCCTATTTGTAACCTTATCATGTAAAATACTTATGCAACATATTCAAGAACATCCTTACCATATGCATTCAACTTTCATATATTATAGAAAATTCCTTATTCTCAAAGACTCTTGCATAACTTGTTAATGGATATGACACAAACTCTTCTACAGGCATGTATCCTTCTTCCACTAATCATCACCTGATATTACAATAGAGAACATCATCTTGACAAAAATTATACCTTGTCCATGACTTTAGAAGACATTTTATAGATTTTGAGCCACTTAGAGTCACTAAATTTGATGTAAACACCTATAGGACATTATTTCATAGGTCATAAACCTCCTAAACTCATGACATGGATTGTATAAGATTAATTTCTTACTTACAAACCTTTTCAATTTCTCTTATGCACTATTGAATAACATATAGACCCCTTTCACAGAACTACTTAATTTTGAACATAATTGAAAGCTCGACATCTTTATACATCCTTAGAGGGGAGTTTTAGGTTTTCCATATTCAAACCTAAAACTATTGGAATATTTGAGGACAATAGGATGTTTCAACCTTTGATCACTTCATTATTGGTTTAAAGTCACTTTTCAACTCATTCATGTAAATTTTGAGATCACTCAAAAATCATATTATGCACTCTCTTCATGGATATCCTAGAAATAAATATTATGATAGGGCATATTACAAATTTATCATGTATCTTATAGACCACTAAGAACTCAGTCACCTTGAAAATTCCATGATCCCTGTGATCTTATATAATCATGTCATACCCATATCATTTATGTGGACACTATACCAAACTTGGACACACCATCTTTTCCATCCTTTGAATCATCTGTAACATTACCTTGCATTGTTATGAGATAAACCTAGATCAACATTCTTAATACCTTTAGAAATGTTTTTACTTCATATTGTAATTCCTTTTTGGCCTTCACAGATCTACATGCTAAAACCTTAGACAGTAAAGTAATTTTCATCTTTTAGAAGAAACACTGAGTCTAGGTGGAGTTAACAAATGCAAGCTATTGACTTGACCTCTAGAAGTCCATCATACTCAATATCATATATACCTTCAATTTTTCATACACTTCAGGATCTCTATAACATATTTTGAGTGATTCACATCACTTAATTTGTCCTCAAGTAGCCTTCTTTTGACAATACACATATTGTTAGAACTTGTTTCAAACATCTTTAATTCTCATTTACCATTTCCCGATGTTAGAAAACATTATGATTAGATTCAGATTCTTTGAAATCATTCTTCATGTAACTTGAATAACGTTGAGATCCTTATACTTAGCATATAATATTGTCATTGGTGAAATTTGAAACCTTCACACTTTGAATAACACTTTTACTATCACTTTAACTTGAACTATTTCACCAACTTGTAGAGATACTCTCATACCCATGTGAACATATTTTGTCATAAGAAACCCTTGGGTCATCAATGTTTTCCATTATATTTTCAAATTATAACATTGCCACCTATATCTCACTCTATGTTTTCTCATATACCTCCAAAATTTGATATCCTACCTCGGGGTGATTGACAACCTTTAAAATAAACACACCAATTTTTTCACAATGGTCAACCTTAGGTTCATGCCCTTATCTCAAAAATCTTGATGAATAATAGATTTCCAAGTCTTTGTTTTGTATAAAACATCCTTCACTTGAAGTTTCATATAACCTTGATTGAGATTATATATGACCTATTTTGAACAATATTTTGGAAACTTTCCATGCACATTTGGATGAGATCAAACCATCTTAAGAAAACACTGATAGTTAGCACAAAATTTCTCATCTTATCACACTCTCATAGAAACACTTAGAAACACCATGACTTTCCATGACCTTATTTACATTAAGAATCAAAAACTTGAACTTTTGACATTCAATAGACTAAAATTAGACATTTACAAACACTTTCAAAAACTATGGACCATAAGACTTAAATAAAAAACAAAGAAAATATCATTTTAAAATAATATCATATTCTTGAATCCTAGACAAAAAGGACACAATTGACATGCATTCTCATACATGACAAACTCCCTAATAGAACAAGACTTATAATTGAGTACCAAGGACATGAAAAATTTCTTATTTTGATAGACCAAACTCACATTCATGTTTCTTATGACAACATTACCTTTATCAAGATTATAACAACAAAAAGATAACACATTACACCAATATATAGAATGGAGAATACTAACTTAGATAGATAAGCTTCAGTGGTAAAAATATAGAAAAAATATACCATACATAGACACAACATAAAATGACATGAACATTGTTTGATCTAGATAGGGCAGGACCATTTTGAAATATAGCTCATAGTATTATGAATCATAGTAACATCCTTAGAGGCCATCATGCCTTATAGATTGAGAAATATGACTCATTTAATTCTCACTATTCACTCTTTTCCTCTTAACAACTGACATAAAAACCCCCACATGTGCTCACAACACCTACTAAGCTTAAACAATGCATACTTGGTAGATTTGAAAAATCCTTCAACATGATATGAACTTTTGACCAACACCACTTTGGAAGGATTTGACATTCAAGAAAATATTAAGTCACTTGACTCAGAGACATTCTTGAAAAATACTTGACACAACATTAGAGATATTAAACACAAAGGAATTTGTAACTCCATCAACTCACAAATATTTACAACATTAGACTAATGATATACCTAAGAATCTCGCATGAATTGTTTATTATATTGACACACTCTTGAACATACTTCATAAAAGGAGAAAAAAAAGGACTCACAAACTCAAACACTTGACAATGGCAAGGACTCAAAAAAAACATGAGAAGAATCATTTTTCATACATTATCACTCTAGAGGTATCCCAAAGTCCCAATTTCTTCAACTTTTCTTTCACAAGAGCTTGAAAGGAATTCAAACACATATGATCTTCTTCAACAAGTTCAATCATGTTTCCTTGACTTGATTTTGGATAGTTGACTAAGTTTCCAACATTGTTAGCATAAGTATCCTCCATGACAGTATTCATGTACTATATGGTGGGATGAGAATCATCTCTCTTGACCTTATAATCTAACCTAACATCCTTCTTGACTATAGGATCAGTCCTTATAATGAACCTCCTCTTTCTTTGGAAAAATCTTGCAATATGACCAAAAATTTGACACTTAAATAAAACAACACTCCTATTCCTTCTATGATCAAACACACCTAAGTTCTATCCATAATATTTCTCTCCAATCCCATACTTAGAACATGAGGTATTAGACCTTCTCAAATGAGTATTCATCATCTCCATCACATTTTATTTGGAACTTGGACTAGCATTACTATCATTCTTCTTTTTCATTTCTTGAAACCCTAGGCTTGTTTTGTCATCTAAGGATATTTAACCTTCTAAAAATTGTTCAAGATATTTGGAGCTCTTCTTAAACTTCTAATACATTTTAACCTGTTAGAATCATCCTCTAAATCTAATTCAAGATCTTTCACTTGGTCTTCATACCTAAAATATACTTCCTCTTTCTCCTTTAGGACATTGGACAAAATTTCAATTTGAGATTTTAAACCCTTGATGGATTGATCACGATCCTTCTCCATTTCCTTGAATTGATATTGATAAGCCTCAAGACATGACTAAGATATTTCATTCTTCTCCTCGATACAACCTCAATATTTGAGAACTTACCCATAGCTTGTGCTTGAGGATCTCTTTCAAGTTGTTATAATTTTTTCTCAAGGACCTGATATGATACAAATTGTTGGAAAAACAATGCACTAAGAGGGGGAGGGGTGTAAATCAGTCCTTACTAAATTTAAATTCAGATTTCATATTTTTTTTTCAAAATATCACAAACATTTAACCATCCATTAATGTGTGCATACAATCAATTATCACATGTACAAGAAACCTAATTAACTAAAAATGGAATATATGGTGTAGTTAATCTAATCTAAAATTACATGTAAAACGATACATAAATGTAGTAAATGACTATGGAAAATGGACCAAATAGCTAATGTAATGAAATTAAAAACCATAATATGTAAGAGAAGTATGGAAAAGAATTAGCAGATTCAAAGGCATATCAAAAGTATGTTGTAAAGTGAATAGAATAATCTAGAAGTAGGAACGAGTGTGTAGAGGTTCCAAAAAGTATGGAGTTGAACTATCTAGCTAGACTAGAGAGCTTGGAGAAGGATTTGGGGCCCTTGTGAGCACTTTGGTTTACATAATGGTTACCCCGGTTTGTGCTAAAGGTCCTGGAATTGAGTTTCATAGGTTCAATAGGTGGTCCGAAACCATCACTATGAATTGTATCATATTAACTTCACTACTCTAGATGTCTCTTATAATCTAAGATGTGTGAAGACTTGTTAAAGTCAAAAAAAGTATCAAAACAATAAAAAAAGAAGAATTCAAATGAATGGTTTAGATAGACCTCAGCTACCATAATAGTGGGCTTACTAACCGAGTATTGTACTAAATTTCTAACCCAAATGAAATTTTGGTATGTGTCTCGTCATGTGCCTTAGGTGCTCTTGTTTTAGTCGCACTTTGTGAAGTAGTGATCAATAACTATATGTATAAAATGCTATAGAATGTGTGCATTGAATAGAATAGAATCCCTCCCCCTATGAAGTGTGATGTAGATGAACTAGCCTTGTCTTTTTGTTGGAGATAATGGAAAAAAATGATCTCCAAGTAGATGTAACTCTAGATGGATGATAGTAGTGACTAGTATTTTGTCCCTCATTATGGTATCGTAAATTTATATGTATAGGGTTCTCTTCTTCTATTTTTGTAAATAACCCTGAAATAGTTGACCACCAAAAATATAAAGACATCAAATAGCTAGAAAGATCCCAAAAATTGGGGGAAAGTGTGAAAAGGATTAGGGTGACCCTAGTGGGACCAGGGCTCCCATGGGCCCCCTAGTACTAGCACAGGCACCCGATCAAAGCTAAAATAATGGAAGATGATAAAAATAATTGGGCATGCGTGTGGTGGAGGTTAGGAATGATGAAAAAAATCATATTAAAATTACCAAGAGATGGGAATTAATTTGTACTTTCTTCACTCAAAACCTTCTAAATAATAGTATGAGACCGAGACTAAATAATGTCTAAAGTTTATGATTTTGTGTCCAAATTTTCCCCCACTTTATGTTGGTGAGTGGAAATATTAGTAACATAAAGTAGATAGAAATTCATACCTGATATCCATGAAGATTATAGTAGAAAATGTGCCAAAGGACTAGACAAAGCATGAAATGACAAAAATGTGATGGATTATGGAAAGTATAGATGAAGTTACACAAAAACAATTTAATGAGAGTGAACCTAGGGTGGAAACACATATGTATTCATTGATGTGTGTAATTTACCTACATGGTTTGTATAGTGTGTGTAGTCACGAAGTGTTTTATTGATGTTTTTATTATTATTGGCCCCATTTGACTTATTGTTTCTCATACAACGGACCTACAAGGATAAAACAATAAAGTCGTCAAATATGTATGTATGTAATAACACAATATAAAATAAACATGTAAAGGTGTGTGAATGTAAAGTATGCAAATGAAAAACTATAAATGGAACATGTACAACTGATCCATGTCGAGAAAGAGACTGTAGAATGATATCATGTCTTTGTGAGTTTTCTAGGAAATCTCATGCCACCCGGTCGAAGAAGTGTAGGGAGAAAGATGCATTATTATCCTTCCTATAACTACTTCCCTGAATGTGTGTGAAGAGATATTTGTATGTCCTAATTTTTGGGAGATCCGATGCCACTAGCCGAATTAGTATATGGAGGCACACCCACTATAACCACCAAGCCTGTAAATGCTTCCCAAAATGCTAAGGACAACCATGTCCTATAAAATCCATTGTGCATGGGGTTTATAGACTGGTATGAATCCATTATCTCTATATAACTAAATGAAACTATTGTAGAATATCTGTGTAGTGTGTAGAAAAACCCCAAATAATTCTCCCCCTCTTTGGGGGCGTATGCAATGTCACTGATAAGAGAATTATGGCCCCAAAAGAGGACCAACCTCATGTACTATGAAACTTTTCCGTACAGGAGGAAGGGAATAAACTTATTAGAAACCAAGGTGTGCACAAACAAGGATGAATAGCCAAAAACAAGTGTTAGTATGAACAAGCATGCATATATTAAACAATGTATAATCGACACAAAAAGTGTAAAAGATACCACATAATGTAGTAATGTAAACACGCAAGAAGACAAAGTATGCCAAAAAAGTGGGAGGAAAATATGTGACATCACTTATGATTTCACAATGAATGCAAGGCCATAATGACCAAAAACAAGTGTGCACACAAAACATAGGGCAAGGCCTACATACAAAAACAAATAATAAAAGACAATGCAACAAACAAGTATGGAATTAAATATCCCTACATAACAAATAATGCACATGAAGCACCATTATCATGTTAGAAATATAACTAGTATGCCAAAAGAGTGTAGAACCAAGTAATGTAAAGTGCTTAGTTAAAAATGAAACAATATAACCTAGAAGAGATGAATTTGGATTCCCCCACGACCCGGTGTAAGAAGGGTAGGAGAAAATCCATATTGTGTGTAAGAGACCTGTATCTATGATCACAACTAGAAAAAGACGTGAATGAACATGTGTGTGCTTGATATACATAAATGACATACAAATAATCTAACTAGCATGTGTAATAAAGAGGCCATAAACAAGAGAAAGTAAGCAAGAGTAAGAGCAACCATAGTATGTAGTATGTTGTGAATGGATTGAATGGAATAAAAATGGAGTCATAAGAGCTGCGTGCCCCCTGAATGAATGGAAATTTATGCATTGAGTTTCATTTATTTTCCCCTCGGTAGTTAGAAATGAACCGTAAATGACATTGCATCATCAGGAAATGGTCGAATAGTGTGTGTTGTGTCTAGTGTATTGTGATGAATGTGTAGGTGTAGTGATGAGATGCTACCTAACAATGATGTGTGCATGAACCCTATATCCAAAGCATATATCATGAGCAGATGAATGTATAAGTGATGATTTATCCTAATTATATATCACTACGAGATGAAAAGAGGGAGTGGTGATGTAACCTAAGGTGTATAAAACTATAAAATGATACAATGGGTGACCCTTTAGCCTAAAACGTATGGCACTAACCTAGTAATGTTACATGATGAAATGTCGAATGATTAATGTGTGATGAAGAGAAGTTCCATTTTATTTGTAAACCCTTGGAAATTGAGTACGGACCAAGTAACTAAATTGCATCATAGGTTAGTAAGTGCATCATGTACAAGAGTATGCAATACGAATGCTAATAAATGGCCATATGATGAGTATAATGTGTAATGTATGATGTATAAGATGTAATATATGATGTATAATATGTAATTTACAATGTAGAATAATGAGTGTAAGATGTGTGTGATGTAGTATGTAAAATTTTATTTTCATAGACCATGAAAGTGTTGTCTATGTATGATGAAGACTAGTATGATTGGTATGTAGGATATGCAAATGTGAAAATAATGTAGTCTAGATACAAGATGTAACATGTATAGTTACAAAAAGTTTGAAATGATGTAAAATAAATATAGTATGTATGATTTATGATGCAAGAGGTATGAATAGATGTAATGTGTAATACCTATTATGTAGTGTGTGGGGTTCATGTGTAGTAATCCCTTGATAGTTGAGTGTGAACCAAAGCAGAAGAGTGTGTCATCGGGTAATGATGACGCTAAAATATGAGAATGAAAATATGATAGATGCATATATGTGATGATGAGTGGGGGTATTATATGTTATGTCCTACAAGTGAAAGAAATTAACTAATCAATGAGAGGTAAAACGAAGGTCCGTCATTCGATGTATGCGGTGATGAAAGTGTATGTATGTAGAACGGTGTCAATATGAGGTATGTCCAAATTCTAGGAGTGTGGTGTAGTATTATTTAAGGATGTTAATGAATGATAATGTAAAAATGGGAGATAATCCTATGCTAATATGATGATGGGGGGATGGAATGTTTAAGCATCATGCCTCCCCAAGTGTGTTCAATAAGATCATGTAAATTCATCGAGAATATCATCATCCTTTGGGTAATAATCAAATGGATAAGAATTAGTAACTTTGTAGGCTATGGTGTCAGGTTGATGATGTAATGAACCAAAAAGGCATATGTTTTACATTCCCATAACATACTCCTCATCGGTGAATGGAGGAAGAGGATAGCCATGTGCATACCGGTGAGTAATATTTTGTGTATGACCTAGGATAGAGCTATTACATATTAAGATGCATAAAAAAGGAATAGGGAAAGAGATATGTATATGATCAGGATCTAGACTTCCCTCAATATAATCAAAACACAATTTCCCTAATATGCGTGGAAAAAGTGAGGATTGTGTGATAGATAGACCATGAGATGAAATATGCACAAGCCATAAGAAAAAGTAGTATGAACAAAGCCATAATAAATATTAGGAGCATGTGGTGTAGGATAGAGATACTCAAAAGAAAGAACTAGGTGATAAAATCCTTCATGTGTACATATGGTTTCATCGCATGTAGGATAAAATGGAATGTTTTCCCAATAGGATTCATTCATGAAGAGCGTATTGATATATCCGGTATAGGTGAAGGTGTGGGTGATAGAGTGATGATCATGGACTAGATAGGCCCTAAAAGCACAATAATAATACATTGTATTCCTATGAGATTGATTACACATATATAGGAAATATACTTCCTAAATAATAGGAAGTAGTTTATAACAACTCACAACTTACGTGAGTTGTTTCTAACATACTAACCAAATATAATTGTTATTGTTGTTTTATATAACAACTAATAACAATTTATTAACACATACTTATAACATAATAATTACTTCACGTAATTATTGTTTACTAATGGAGCACTAATTAAATATTTCCTAACATTCCCCCCCTTAGTGCGAACATGGGGAAAACCTGCCTTTGTACTTACACCTACTCATGATCTGGTGATTTTCACAGGATGATCACAAACCTTAGGGATGGTTTTGCAAACGGTTGACCACAAACCGAGAATGGTGGTTTTGCAATTGGTTTACCACAAACCACAAAGTGATGGTTTTGCAAATGGATTACCAACAACCAAGAATGGTGGTTTTGTTATTGGTTTACCACAAACCACAAATGAAGGTTTTCAAGTGGTTTACCTACAACCACATCATGATATGCCAAGTACTATTATCAACCCTCATCACATCTCACTGTAGGGAATAACATAGGAAATTATGCTGAAATCTGCTCATACATACATAGGAAAAACTGACATAATGGAAATAGAACATTGGATCATGTTCCCCCCCTCAATGTGAAATTTCCACTTATTCAATCACAACACACTATGCAAACAGAACACCGATACTAGAACTCACGAAAAAAACATGACCGAAAGCACACAACACAAGCTGAAAGCAAATACACCACAAAAATGTCACCAAACCATCTGTGCGGCCCCGTCGTTGGCGACTGACGAGAGGTCGCTGAATGACCTCCAACCTCGATTCCTCCTGCCTCCAGTATCATGCTGCTAGTTCAGCCGGATGTGATCATGAAGCTCAAAATACCTTCAATAATTTGGACGTCGCGTACAAGTGAAAATGCGTCCAAAATTGAAATGCGGGCAAATTTTTTTTTATTTTTCAAACTTTGGAAGATGACACTTTTTATAATAGTATTGACCCACAATGAACTTTTGATGACTAAACAAAAATTGACTCTCGACTTGACTACAACTAAACTTTACATTATTAATTCTCAATATTTTGACTCCTTGATTTTGAAAATGGACACAAAAATAACTATTTTACCATATATACATATTGACTTATGAACTCGACTTTATGGATTTACAAAATAACATTAACAATAACATGACTCTTTTAAGACAAATGTGACTAAACTTATGAAGAATAATAACTCTAACAACATCCAATTAAATATTGGATTTAATAAAAGACACTCACTAAATAAATGACTTTTTATCTTGATGGACAAATAAATGGAGGCTATACATGGAGACTCAATCAAATTACACGGACTATAAAAATATAAGATATATAATTAAATAAAACAAGACTTGAACTTCTAGATGGAACCTATTTTTACGACTTAGACAAGAGGACACAATGAAAATTCGAGGTCCCATAGCACTTGAGACATGTCATTTAGAAGACCCGCCCGATCCAAGGAATAGATCTGCAAAACATAGACCTTTGCGGGCTTTGGATCTGGATTGATTGCGAAGAAAAGCTGATCGGGATTAGGGGGACAAACAGATATAAGGTTATTCTTGAGCATTGCCCAAGGGAATCACCGAGGTGATCCAGGGCGTGGCAAGACCCAAAATACCAAATAGCACCATTTTCCATCGGTAAAAACATCTCCCCTGACCACAGCCAACCCATAATCAAAAATTATGCCGGCCAAGTCGCAAGTGAGACCAATCCTGTTAGCACAATGAACTGTAATAATAATTGGATCTGCATTATTCTTACCGAGCTTGATATCCACAACCTCGTCATTGAATGGAGCACCCATTGCAAATCCCCTATTTTCTTAATTCGAGTTGTTCAAACTGTAATGTTACTAGAAAGTTGATTGAAAATCATCAATAGAGGTCAATACCTCAGCTTTGATCCACATCAATTGTAATGATCAATGGTGCCTTTTGTCTTGAAGCATTGTCTTGATAGCAAACAACACTTCCAAAAGAAGTCTTGTAATACAAAGTTCTGTCAACCAATCAACATGTTCTCAACGCGCTCGGTTATTTGGCTTCAAGTACGACTGCTTCCAGAAATCTGTACACCTCCCACTGCAGAATACATTCAAATATTTACAGAAATGGCGGCTCATAGAACATAGAGATTGGGCGCTCAGCTTATCAGAATGTAGCGAATCAAGCCATGAAGACTCGAGTAGGTAGAACAAAATATGCTATATATATGTACTAATAGAAAATAATAAAATCATGAGACTCCAAGATCTCTGACAGCTTCCTTTACTTATCAGTTTATTTCTCCAAAACCTTACTCGTAGGATTTTACACACACCTATCTCTTCTATAACTAAAATAATTACTTCTCAGAGAATCTCATAACTCGGGGCAAGCATGGATTTGCATAATAGCCCCTTCACAGATTTAATAGATCATTGATCGCTCTGATACCAAATGAAAGCACAATAATAATACATTGTATTCCTTTGAGATTGATTACACATATATAGGAAATATACTTCCTAAATAATAGGAAGTAGTTTATAACAACTCACAACTTACGTGAGCTATTTCTAACATACCAACCAAATATAATTGTTATTGTTGTTTTATATAACAACTAATAACAATTTATTAACACATACTTATAACATAATAATTACTTCACGTAATTATTGTTTACTAATGGAGCACTAATTAAATATTTCCTAACAGCCCTTGATATGGAATCATAGTAGTAGTAATAGAAGGTTGCATAGAAGAAACTACATCTATCACACAAATGGTATCGTCAAGTGGTGGTAAGTGAGATGGTTCTTCGATAGGTTAGGCTCAAATCTATAATATCTGTACATTGAATAGGAAGGCTAGTATTAGGAGCCTAGTTAGATTAAAAAAATGAATCGTGAGTCATATAAAAATGGTGTACTCAATGCTTTCATGTAAAAATTTGACATAGTTATGTACTATACAGGTGATATCTTTCATGGCGTGAAGTCGTGGCCTACCAAGTAGACATTCGTAGGAGACTAGGAAATCAACAACAAAAAGATAGTATGGATAGTCTTTGGACCAATAATAATAGGAAATGTAATGTGGTGAGACATGGTTGAACATAGCCATCATAAACATGTAGTGAAACACTATATGGACTAACATCACAAGCATAAAGACCTAAAGCTTCAAGGAATGGCATATGACACAAGTTCAATCCAATATCAAGCAAAGTGCACTTAACAACTACATTATGAATATGACATATGATATGGAGAGTTGGTTTATCATCAAAAGAATGAACATCAGCGGGAAGGTTAGACTTGAATACTATGTGTGAAGAGAAAGTATCGACAAAGGCTTTATAAACCGATTCTGGATGCATCTAAGCAACGTATGTGAGTATTAGCAAGAAAATGTTGGACTCTATGTACTAAATAAGGATTTGAAAGTAAATAATTTTTGATAGAGATACTCATGACGACCAAACCATAGGATGAAAAGCAATGTATGAAGAACCTAGAAGTGTGAATGATTGAGTCCGGTTCACCAAAATTGTTAACTAAAATAGAAAAATATGGTGTAGTTAATTTAATATAGAATGAAATGTAAATGCAGTCAATGACTATGGAAAATGACCCAAGAAAATAATCTAATGAAAGCATAAACCCTAATATGTAAGATAAGTATGGAAAATACTTAGTTGATTCAGAGGAATATCACAACTATGTTTTAAAGTGAATAAAATAATTTGGAAGAAATAACGACTTGTTGTGTAGAGGTCCCAAAATGATAGAGTCGAACTATCTAGCTGGATTAGAGTTCCTAGAGAGGGAAGGGGGCACTGCGAGTGCTCTGGTCTATAGAATGGGTGCCCAGGTATCGTAAAATGTCCAAAATTGAGTTTCACAGTTCAAGCAGTGATTACAAACCCTTGTTGTATATCACATCGATTCGTTGCACTTCTCCAGATGCCACTAATAATCCAAGATGTCTAGAAGACCTTCAAAAGATCAAAAGAAGTATCAAAACCGTAAAATAAAGAATGAAAATGAATGAGTCAGAATTACCTCAACTACCATAATAGTTGGCTTACTAACTGAGTGATGTAATACATTTTGGACCCAAATGTAGTTATGGTGTGTGTGTGTGTGGGTGCATCATGTGCCCTAGGTGCTCTTGTTTCAGTCACACTTTGTGAAGTAGCGAGCAATAAATAAATGTAGAAAATGTAATAGAATGTGTGCATGAAATAGAATAGAATCCCTCCCCTTATGAAGTGTGATGCAGATGAACCATCCTTGTCCTTGTGATGGAGCTAATGGATGCAAATGATCTCTAAGTGGATGCAACTTAGATGGATGATAGTAGTGAATAATGCTTGGTCCATCATTATTGTCTCATAACTTTATATTTATAGGGTTATCTTCATCTAATTTCACAATTAACCCCAAAATGGTTGAGCACTAAAATGATAAATACCTCAAACATCTAGAAAGAGACCAAAAAATGGTAGGAAAGTGTGAAAACTAGTAGGGCACCCCTAGTGGGACCAGGGCACCCATGGGTACCCCAATACAAGTGCAGGTTCACTAGTCAAGGACAAAATAAGGGAAGATGATAAAAATAACTAGGCATGTGTGCGATGGAGGTCAGGAATGACGATAGAACTCAACTAAAACTAAACAAGAGAATGAGGTTAATTAATAATATTTTCACTCAAAAACCTTCTAAATAGTAGTATGAGACCAAGACTAAATAATATCTAAAGAACATGGTTTTGTGTCTATAAAACCATAATCAAGATAATCAACACAAGACATAATATATAAGTGAGAAACCATTAAGGGGAAGAAAACCCACTATAAGCACAATCATTATATTGATATGTTTCAAATTTATTGAGGCACCAACCCTATTAAGAGCACTAACCCCTAGCTTAGTAGAGATACAACCCTAAAAAGAGCACAAACCCCTAATTTTGTGAAGAACCAACTCCAAAAGGAGGATAAAACCCCCCAAGATGATAAATAACCCACTTAAATACCTTATGATGTTTTGATCATAGAAACATTTCTACCACAACTGATATAGACCTCTAGTTCAGCTCACACTTCTTCAAACTCGCATACAAATGCTACATGTTTAATCCTTCAAAAAATATATCTTCCTTCACTTCTCGAGCCTTAAAACACTTTCACACATGATTTATAATATTACTTGACCTATAAAAACTTGATATTATCTCAATTCATGCTCACACACCTACAAAACAACTTCACCTAGGTCACACTTCTTACACAAAATGCCCTAACATGAAAACCATACATATTAATGACCCATAAATCACCACAGTTGTTTAAATTAAAATTTAAACATCATAAATGGTCATAATTAATCTCAAACAATAATATTATTTCATTTAATGGGACCACTAATCTTTGTTCTTGTCAAAACAATTGTTTCCTACACCCTTCAGGACTTTCAAAAATTCTTTATGCCAATAGATTAATTCAAAACAACCAAACTATTTCATGTGAAAAATTGATGGAAATTCTAGAACCTATCTAACACTTATAATAAAGTGATAATTCTTGAATCAATAACCCGATCAAACCACAACCACTTGTGACTTCATCAAATCAACCTACCCAAAAATATTTTTTCAAATATAATCTATTTAACACCTTTCCTTAAAATTTATAGACCTATAAATGGATTCATTTGATGCCAAATTCATCCCTTTTCACATTACAGGTAATACAAAGCATCACCTAATCCATCTCATGCTGCAAAAAAACTCAAAATGTTCAACAAATTTTGTCTTGTCCTGCACTATGCAAAAAAATTTTATTATCCAAATAATGACCTTGAAAACTTATAAAAACACATAATCATGATTCAAAACTCATATAACCTAAAAACTCTTTGAATAATATTTCCAAAAAAACTTGAATCACCTCCTAACTCCTCCTATATCACATGTTATGCTCATTTCATTTAAGACTTATTTTTGTTGCAAACACGGTTGTTTGTGGTCAACATTAATGGAGCTCACTTGACCATGTAACTACATCAACATGTCCTAAAACATATTTTTACCTAAATATAAAATCGCATACACTCCACAATGCCAATTTAGCCTATAATGCCTTTGGAAAACCTTGTCCCAAATAAGTCTTATTTAGAAGCTGACCTATTTGAGTGGGGCCCACTCATCACCATGACCTCTACTATACCTTTCTAGAAATATGAAGGATTATTATAGATTTTCCAACCATCAAATATGCACTAACAAGTAATTATGGTCATTAGGAATTAATTCGTGTGTATAACTTTCAAGCTATGGTTTCAAACTCATTAAAAGTTGTTTACCTTTGTAACATCCGTTCATAAAAACATGACAAATAAATGACATAATTAGTTTTGTGAAACCTTATAGAATATATTTAGAAACATCCTTGAAAGCCATAAGGTCCTATGTAGAGCACATAATTTAGGGTGAGCATCATAAAATCCATTTCAAGCTAGAAAATCACTAGTTCTTGACCATGTTTCACAAAAATGTCATATCTTACAAAATTAACCACCTAAAAACCTTAATTTTTTCTCAAATCACCATGAAACATCATAATAACTTATCCAATCATCATAAATTCATCAAAATCTCGAGTCATTAAGACTTGTATAACTACCCCATAGGGTTTTACACTTTGTAGAGAATATGGTCAGCTAAAAGAACACTATAACACATCATGAAATTACTTAAAATTACTCAATCATAAATGGTACACCATGATACACATACATACATTCATTAATGATCTCATATAGCTCCATAAATTAATCTCATACCCCCTAACACTCATACCTTCTCTAAATGAGTACCTGAAACATGGCCAATCACCTGTATCTGCACCCTGTAAATGATGTGAGTGCCTAAAAACTCTCCCAACCTATTTTCCATCATGCCAACATGCTTCTAAATTAACCAAGAATCACATAACACCGTGAAACATCTCCTACAAACCTGAATGGGCTTGCAAGAGAAAACAATCCTTACTAAATCTCCCTATATCATCATGAACACATCTGAACCATCATGTCAACATCATAAAAAACATATTCTAAACCTACTACATCATCCACTTTGTCATTAATGATGTTTTACATCAATGAAAAAACCTATAGGACCATGTGCAAAAAGGTTGAGATCATTTCCTACATCAAATCCATCCTTTCCTACTCCTCTTGGCCTCTCTCCCACCTTCTTCTGAAACAAATATCATTGATTTTTCAAAAATTATTATAATTAACAAACACACAACTCATGGAAAAGTTGTGGAGTCATGGGTGGAGAAAAAATTCTCCTCATTGGGTTGGAGTTCATTGATGAGGCTTCTAAAACATATGATAATATAATCTTAACATAAAAGAAAAGAATTTTAGGTATTGAGACCACTGAGAAAGAGGTAAATGTTTGGGATAAATTGATTCACAATATGTATATCATGGATCACTAATGAGAAAATTATTCTATTCAATAATTTTTTTTAGGAAACTAAAAAAAATTATCTCTTACTTTGTCCTTTAGTGTAGAATGGAGAAAACAATCCTAGAAAAAACATCTACTAAATTACATAATTCTATCCAAAAGGGAGAGTCTTTGACGTCGACACATTTGTTTTCTTCAAGATCCATCCTTTTGATCTTTTCAAAGACAATTCATCTCAACAGAATTTATCAAATCAAATCAAATAACACTTACGGAAGCTTATCATGGAAGACTTCTATAAGACATAAAATATGAACAAAGATAAAATAGAGTAATTGTCTTAACTAAACAACATGATTGTAGAAGCTATGTAAAAGGATTATCCCAATATGGAGGAATTAATTTAGAGATGACTAAATCTTTTGGAATTTAGTTTGTAAATATTGCAAACAAAATTGTGATAAAGGACATGGATATAGTACCCATGGTCACCAATTTTTGTATGCATGTGCTAAAGTTAAAAGTTCATTCTTCGATATATCCTATCTTCCTTATACTAGCTAATTGACATATTATTTTGTTGACTTTTTCTTTTTGAAAAAATTATATTAATGTAAATTTCATTTTAATTGTGACTTAACCAATTGGGTGATTAGTGAACTTAATTAACAATTAGACAGTGTGTGTAGTTATGGTATTTATTCCTCCCCTCTTTCCTATAAAAGGTTGTTGTTTCAATTGTAAAGTGGTTAGATCTTTGGTGACTAAATGTAAAGGATTTAATTTTTAATATAGAAGATAACTTCCATTTTCTCCCCTTTGTTATTGTATTTATTTCTCATACTTCATATATTTTATGCTCTATTTACATGTTTTGTATGATGAATCTTTGAGTTCATCCTTGTTTACCAGAATAATTAAACTTTGATTTAATTTATCTATGGTTACAACAATGGTTTTCTTTATATTAATATATGTCTTTTATTAGGTTTTCACTAACATGCATAAGTATAATAAAGATTTTTTTCTTATTTGAAAGAGTTGTTCCTACTTATCTTCATTTATCCAAAACATGTTCTTTTTCTCAATATTTTTCCCTTTGTATTCAAAATCATGGAATTGCCTAATGAAATCAGCATCCTCTATAAGAGTTAGTAGAATGTATATTTGTAAATATTTAAGGAGTAATTTTGGTTTGAATAAGAAAACTCCCCACCAAAGACAAGAGATGGTTTTCCCCGAACTAATGACTCTTGGAATACCTATAAATCATTCAGCCAACAATTCTTTTAGCACCTACCATGGGAAACATATGTACTTCTAACTAGTGACCATTAATTTTTATCTACCACAACTAAAGAAATGATTAAAATTGGTAGAGCGTAGGTATAAAAAGAGGTACGAGAGCACAAGGAGTTAAAGATCCTACCTTCAAGACTCAAAAAAATACATTTTTTGGACATTATGTCTTTATGTTTTCATTGAATTCAAGTGTTACATTGATATCAACGGATTTCTAGGTGGTCTAGGTGAGTGCATGATGTTCTATTAGATGTCTTGATGATTTTCATTGTTATATCATCGTGTCTAAGCAAGTATGTAGGGTTCTTGAGGTTTATTCAATAAAGAAGGTGTCATAGTGTGAGCTCTAAAGGTTCTCCAAGGTTATTACATAGTCTATTATATTTAGTGTTATGTGTCAAGATTGTTAATAGTTACGCATGGTGATTAAAAATTCAATTTCAATGAACAAAGGGTTAAAGAGGTCATTCTAGGCCTATTCCTAGACCTAACATGAGTAGATGATGTGGATACATGAGATATGATAAAGATTAGGCTAGTACAAGCATTTACAATGTGTTTTTAGGTTTAATGGAATTTTTAGATGATGTATCATCCCAAATACGTAGTTGTTAAGTGTATGTACAAGGTCATTTTGAACCAAGACAATGAAGGCAAGGTATGTAGGTATGGGTAAGGCTTAGTTTCTGGAGAGTCTTAGATGTGTGCAGTAAAATTGAGAGTGGACATCATAGAGAAGGTTTCTCTAGTGATTTTTCCAAATTTTTAGGTCAGTAAGATTAAGAAGTAGTAAGAAAAATTATTTTTAGTCAAACCAAGCTCTTAGAAATGCAAAAAAAAGTTCAAAGGTCAAATTTGGATGATCATTTGGGAAATTTTTCTTTTCATGGGAGTCTAAGCACTTGGGTGATGTTATTACATGTAACTAAGAAGTTTTATAAAAATAATGAGGTATTTTGGTTGTCATATTTTTATGAACCATCATTAACACCAAAACTGCTTTGTTATGGCTTCAAAACCCTAGGTAAAAAGTGACTTGGGAGAAATTGAGTATACATGTCCATAATTAATTTTTTTCTATAGTAATTATTTTATGATGAAGAGGATTTCACTATATTTCTAATGATGTATTTTAGGTCTTGCAATAATATGTGGGCCCAACCCAAATGGGTAATTATTTAGAGATTTTTAATTTGTGCAAAATATTTTCATTGAACTTGATGACTAAATTACAATTTACGACATCCAAGGATTTGTAATAAATTTCCATGATAGTTTCAAGTCATGGTTGAGGTTGTAAAGTTAAAAGTGTGCCTTATCTATCAATATTGGTTTTGGGGATAAAAAAGTAATTTCAAGCATTTTAATTGTAGAGGTGTTTTGAGGCATATAATTATGATTTATTGAAGTATGAGAAAATGGTGATGTATCATAGATCATTACCTTTCTAGTGATATATGATACTTTCATTGTTGAGGTCATTTGAGGTGGCATTGAGCCTCATATTTTAGGAATAGGTTTTGGTGCACAAGAACAAACATGTTCTTAGGATGGTTTCATGGCTTGAGGATATGTTGCATAGCATTCCATGCATGGTGGAAGCATGATGAGGTATGTGTTAATGTTCTTGAAGTGATTCATTTTCTTGGTAATTTTTTTTTTGGTCTTTCACATTCATATTTGGTGACTACACCTCTTGGAATGCTTTTGGGCTTCTTAGGTCCTAATGGAGGTATTGGAGCTTGGAGATTATGAAATACCTATGTTGTTAATTTTATGGTTTCCTTATTATTTTTTATGATATTTTTATGATTTATTCATTTTGAATTCTGACCTACATGATTTGGAGACATGAGACATATTTATAAGCAGTTTAGATATCTCATTTGGTGTGTATTAGCACTATGGTCTTAGAGTAAATTTTGGTAAGATGAAAGGGAATTTTATGAGGAAAAAGATAAAGATCAAGAGGCCTTGAATTTTATGAAGTATGGTTCCATAATGTTTATCTTATGATGTCGAGTTGAAGGAGATCATCTATACATGACCTAGTTGATAAAAATACCTAGTTTGTGTGCATGGACTTGAGTGAGCTAGAGGAGAGTGTTTGATTTTTTGTAAGGGGTCAAGAACAAGTCAAATAATATATGAGGAGCTGATAAGGTAAGATAAGAAGGATATACATTTCATTAGATGTAATCATCATATGAAGGCACGATCTTGAGAAAGAAGGAAGATAGAGAAGTTTGAGAGAGTTTATAATGCATGGAGCTGAATTAGTGATCATCACAAGTATAAGTAACAATTTATCAATGATATTCACTACCAGGTGGTTAAGTGGGTGCTTTATCACCTTAGGGGGTGGTATCCTCCTTGTATAGTGGGTGTTATACTAAATAGGGGTGGGTTCTCCTTGTGAAGTGGGTGCTTCACTAAAGAAATATTGTGTGATGTGTAATATTCACATAACTCCTTTGTTTTGAGTGATATAAAACAAGGTTTAGTGATTTTTTTCCCATTAGGGGTTTCCCACATATATTTTATGTTCTTATGTACTATGTTGTTTTTATGTATGGTTTCTCATTATTTATATTCTTTCATTGATCAATGTATGATGGATGGATAATTTTAATTATGTATAAAACTTAAGATAACTAAAGTAAAAGTTTTTAAATATTGATTCACCCCATCTCATTCATTGTGCTTCCAACAATTGGTATCGAGAAGGGTTTTGTTAAGAAAATCTAACAACTTAAAGGAGATCTTTGAAGCACATGTATGATAGGAAGTCTAGTTTAATATGTGATGGAAATATTTCTCATTATGAGGTGTTACTTAAAACACTTAGGGTTTGGTATGTGGTAGTACATATATGATGTTTTCAATCCTATATCTAAGTTTCCATCTGAAACAATTGATGAGAAGACCAATGGTGATGAAAAATATTATCTTGAAGCAAGAGTTGAAGATAACCTAGGAGATGATCTTAAAAGTGTTCCTGATGTATGTGGACCTAAAGAAGAATATGAATATGTTGATGTGACCTAGAATCATAGTTTGAGGATGTTCTATACATGATAAAACCTCACGAATACAAAGGAAGAAGAAGGTGAGATACATGAAGCCCTAACCAAGGAGACAAGCTTTGAAGAGATCAAATAGTATCCTTAAGGAGAGAAGTAAATCAATATGATTGAGATGAAGATTCCATTTGAGGTTGTCATCACCAATACACCTCTATGGAAGAAGAGAAGAATAATTTTTCATCATCTAAGGTATGAGTTTTTGTTATATGAATATTACTTTTTCTCAAACAATGTGAACATAAGAATATGGAATAACAGAAGGTAAAATTGTCTCAGGGGGAGATATTGTGTTCTTAATGTTTTATACTCTTACAAGTTATATAGAGATGGTAAAAGGCAAGTTCAAGAGATCTCGTATTATAGGTATGAATACTTGATGGCTCTATTTGAGTTATAAAAAAATTGTACTGTGTCTTGGAAAAGGTATTTACAAGTAAAGGAGGAGATGTTTCATGTTTAGAGTCAATTATGAAAGAGTGCAAGATGGTCTAATTCATCCATTTGAGAAACATAAAGAGAGTATTGTGTATGGTTATGCCAAAGAAATCCAAGTGTAAAAATATCAAGGGATGCACGTTTGTAGAATTAAAGTTGTAGTGGTATGGCATCATGAAGGAGATTTGTGAAAGGAACAGTAACAAATGTATTAGTGTCATAAAAATATGAACTGAATAGGTTTTCCTTTGAGGTTGATGATTCATTAAGAGTATATGTGTCCTCGGTATGCTATAGTCATGGTGATAGTCTCTAGAGTGATCTCAAGTATTTTGAAAATCTATAAAGGTTTCTTAGATAGAGACCTCTTTCTAAGATGGTTAGATTGAAGGAATGATCAATATAGATTTTGTATATAATTAATATACATGGTGGTTATTTATTTATATGAAATTGTTTGAAGCTTAGTTAAGGTCTAATGTGTGCAATGAAGGCTTGTAAGTATGATGAAACTAAAAAGGTTAAGACATTTTTGTAAAGGTATGTTACTCATGTTAAACCTACTAAATTTTACTAAAGCATGTTGTATGAATCTCAGGTGAATAATTCTCTAATCTTCCATATTCTATTCATGAATTCATGGAAGTATGTTGATGTCGAACTCCATAAGTTGGTACAGGATGCAAGAATTTGTTTTCCAAGAGGCTACGATGATGAATCTTTGTTATGTGTTCTTGGACTATTGAGTAACTATATATTGTCTAAATCTATAAGTTACAAGGTATGCTTAAATACCATGTTCTTTAAGTTTTGTGATGTCCAAACTTATATGAAGGATAGTTGAAGAGACTTGATGTTACTTGAAGATGGTCAAAGATTTGGATTCATCCATTTGATGACTATTTCATGTTACAAAATGTCTAAGCTTCATGGGATTTCTTCTCTTCTAGAGTGATTATAGTTGGTATAGGTTTGTAAAAGGATAAATAAGGTTGGTTATATAGAAGAAATGAAGGCTTGATGTTGTTGAAGATAGGGATGCAAAAAATATGGGTATAAACTATCATAGTGTTGATGAAAATTTCACCTTTACAGTTGGGTTTCTAATACAAGGAGGTGAAAGTGGATCAACCTCAAATATGATGGGGTTTCCAAGGTACCCACAGATGATGTTGATGGGTGTTGATTGTTGTGCTCCATGAAGAATGGATCAAGCTCCTTTCTTGTGACTAAATTTGAAAACATAGACACTACACAATTAGTATTGAATTAATGTTGGTGATCGGGTGGTTAGATCCTCCTATGGCCATCTAAAATTCATTCTTCACAATATATTAGTAACAGAAAAGGAAAAAAATAATCTAAATGAAATTTGACTGCTAACTAAACATAAAACATAGAAAACATAGGTAATTATAAGAATCACAGGTGATTCTAGTAAATGCAAATGATTCAAGGGATTTTAAAGACCGCTAAAGCAAGAGATTTGATTAGCCAAAACAAAACTATGATCCTCTTGATAGAAAAAGTGAGAATAGAAATTATTAGATAGGTATGTTTAAGATGAAAAATGAAATTACAAGACAAGACAAACCTTTGAATGATGATGGGTGATTGTAAGTGACGGTGATTGCGATGAACAAGCTTCTAAACAACTCCTAGATGCATGAAGGATGTTAACATGTTGTGGATGGTTACAATACGACATTGATGAAACTTGATAATTCTTCATAATGCATTACAATGCTAGTTTATTTTTCTGAATGATCATGAATGGTCCTAAAGAGAGGTAGGAAAACTAGTATTTATAGATAACTAACGATTCGAGAAAATCATCGGCATTTTTGATCGGTTAGAATTTGGGAGAGATATGAAGGAAAAAATTAATATTTTAAATTATAGTTCTTAGGGTTTTGAATATTATAGTGAATTTATGTTAAGATGCTAAGGGGGAAAAAATTAGATGTGGATAGAAGTGGTTAAGATAGATGTGGGGATGATTTTAGCAGGTCCCTTATTTTTAACCTCTTTGTAACTAGTGTGAAGTAGGGGCTTGTCATAGGGATGAGGATAGAGGTGGTTAGGATAGGTTTTTAGAAGGTTTCCTAATCGTAACTAGTGATTCATGATGAGTTCACATGGTGAGGTGTAGGGGTGAAGTAGAAATTAACTAATTAATTAATTAATTAGCCATAGGAAGGGGGTGTGACTTAGGAAATGTGGGGTAAACTATTAATTAATTAATTTAATGGGTGTATGGGTAATGACCTAGGTTTAGGGATGTCATTCAAATGATGTGATAGTGAGTCTAATAAAATTGATTAAATAGATGACTTAGGTTGTGAAATGGTGTAAAGATTCAGATGAGTATTCAATTATTTGTGTGGGGACCAGTTGTGCAGATTTTTGGTGTCTATGCATAGGTTGAAGTATTGTGTCATACGCCCAAGACAACATGATTTGATAATCATGAAGGGTTTACATTGTGTTCTTTATATATTGCCTCGTGAGATATTTTGAGAATATTAGGTATGTACAAGTGCTCCAAAAGGATTTGTTTTAAATAGATAGACATGATCAAAGACTTTGGTTTGTGACATGACTCAAAGAAAGTGTTACGAATATTTATTTGAGTCTTAAGCCCAGATCTATGAAGAATATGTTATGTTATAAGGTTTCAATAGGATTTAAAATGTGAAAGTTGTCTGTTATTTCCTTGAGGAGGTTAAGATAAAGTTATGTTTTGTATCTAATAAACAAGAGAGATAGAGAAATAATGAAATCAATATTTGAGATAGTCATGAAGGTGTTATGGGAAATAAATAATTCATAGTAACATATAATGTTGATGGAGAATAAGGTATTTATCATTTAGTATTAGTTAAGGAATTTTCAAACCAAGAGGAGCTAAGGTGTGTTTAAAGATATAATTTTTAATGCTTATCATTTTGCTTGGTAAAATAATTTGAATAGAAGTGATATATGTGTTGTATGGAAGAGAATAATTAAATATTGAGAGTAGGGTATAGATTTGTTTTCTTTATAAATAAGCTTGGTATGATTCAAATAAAAATGTATTATGCATACAATATTATTGATGAGTATGATAATACATAAAAGTATGTTATTTCATAAGGAGAATTAAGTATAGGATTCCTCAACTCTTGTTACAAGAAGATGATGCTATCTTGAAGCATAAGTTGTATAAGTATTTGAATGAAGGATTAATAGTTGTGAAGCTAGTATGAATATGTTGAATGTTTGAAGGGTTCGAGTGTACACTCGAGTTTTTTTGCCTAAGACTATTAGAGGTATGTTTCTTATGACTTATGGTTAGAAAAATAAGTTGACTCATTTATGAGATAATGTTCATAGAGTCTGATTCGATATTGTATGCATACATAGTATCATGTGGTAATAAAAGCTACCAAGATATATTTAGACACCATTCATATTAGTGGGAGACTCAATAAGTGGAGTTATTTTGCAAGAAGTGTCAAACATATGTTGCTCGGGCGTTAGGGTGAAGATAAACATGAATCTAGAATGCTTCACGGTCTATACATGGTCTAAGACATGGATCTATTATGTGACTTGATTGTGATTGAGAGTCCTATAAATTGTTGAAAGAATGAGTCATTAGATACAAATGTTTCAAGGTTATATCATCCTATGAGGAGAAAGTTAAATGGTTCAAGAAATTTTTAATGCATGGTTCAAGATGGTTTGTGAGTTTATGATTTGTTCTTATATGAGTGATTGATGTCTAGTTTCATGAGTTAAGAACTTGATCTAATCGAAATTCTATTTCATAACTAGTATATTGTGAAAAAAGTGAGTTCTATGAGGTAATTGATGAAGTTAATGTCATCCTGGTATAATTCATCTATAAGAGTAAGGTATCCATCTAATATAACATGAAAAAATAGGTTTGAAGATGTTTGAAGTTTCAAAACATAACTACATGTTGTTAAATTTAGGACTGAAACAAAGACAAATTGCATCATCTTAGGGGATTCATGCATGTCTTATTCATCTTAGGAAAATATAATCTCGGGGGAGAAATGTCTATGTTCATAATGGATCCATGGATCATCATCATTTGAGGTCAAGTGAGAAATTAAGTCTCTTTTTGCATTGTTGTCATTATTTTCTTATTAAGTTGTCATGTAACCTTTTATATTATATGTCAAAGGGGGAAAGTGTGCTATCAAACATGAAAAGAGGTTTGTAGAGTGTCCTAATTGTGTGTACTGTATGGTTTCCATCAATGTTTCTAAAGATGGTTTCCATCAATGAAAAAGGGGAGATTCTTGGACATTGTGTGTTGTTTTTTCAATTATTTCAAGTATCACATTGATGTCAAAGGATGTCTAGGTGGTCTAGGTGAGTTCATGATGTTGTATGAGGTATCATGATGAGGTGCATTGCTATAGATTGGTGTCTAAGAAAGTATGTGTGGTTCTTAAGGTTGATTCAAGAAAGAAGGTCTCAGACTGTGAGCTCTAAATGTATTTCAATATTTTTATAGGTATATCATGTTTATTTTGATGTGTCTCTAGAGTTTTAGTAGGTCTGCATGATGATGATAAAGTCAATTTTAGTGAAAGCATGGGTTGAAGAGGTCATTCTAGGCCTACTCCTAGACCTAGCATGAGCAGATGATGTGGAAACATGATATATGATGAATATTAGGTGATTACAAGCATTTATAATGTCTTTTAAGGTTTCATCACATGTGTAGATGATGTATCATGCTAATTATCAGCTAGTAAATGTATGTACAAGGTCATTTGAAACAAGACAAGTGAAGAAAATGTATGTAGGAACGCGTAAGTCTTGGTGTCAATTTTTATGTGTGTGAAGGTAAAAATGAGATTTGGAAATCATATAATAATCTTTTATAGTGCTTTGGAAAAATATTTTAGGTCATGAGGATCAAGAAGAAGCAAGAAAACTCATTTTTAGTCAAACCGAGCTCTTAGAAAGGAAAAAACCAGTTCAAAGGTAAACTTTGGATGTTTTTGGAGAAAGTGTGAATTTTATAGGACTCTAAGATATTGGGGGATGTTATTACATGGAAATAATAAGGTTTAGAAATAATAATGAGGTCATTTAGTTATCACATTTTTATGAACCATTGTTAACACCAAAACTGCTCTGTTATGGTTTTAAAACCCTAGGTTGAAAGTGACTTGGGAGAAAGTGAGTATAATGGTCCAAAATTGATTCCTTTTGATATTTTTATGATTTAATTATGAATACGACTCCATATTTCCAATGAATTATTTTATAGCTTGTGACTATATGTGGGCCCTAGCCAAAAAGGAACATTTTTGGATCTTTTTAGTTTATAAAAATATTTCCATTAAACCTAATGAATAAATTACCATTTATGGAATCCTAGGATTTTTAATACATTTACATGATAGTTTTAGATCATGATTGAGGTCATAAAGTATAATGTGTGCCCTATCTATGAAGACCTGGATTTTGAAGATGAAAAGGAGGTTCTGAGTAGTCTATTGGAAGAGTAGTTTTGAGGAATTTAAAGTCTGATTTATGGTAGTATGAGAATATGGTTATGTAGATGAGATCAATAAATTTCCATTGATATGTGATAATTTCTTGGTTTAGGTCATTTGAGGTGGAATTGAGCCTCACATTTGAGGACTAGGTTTTAGTGCACAAGAATAACCATGTTCTTGGGACGGTTTAATGGCTTGAGGATATTTTATAGAGATTTCCAGGCATGGTAGAATAATTATAAGGGATTGGTTGATGTTAATCAAGTGATTTAATTCCTTTTAACCTTTTTTGTCTTGCAAATTCATATTAAGCGAGTAGGCCTCTTGGAGTGATTTTGGGATTTGTGGGTCCTAATGGAGATATTTGAGGATGGAGATGATATGAACGACCTATGTGGTGATTTTTATGGTGGAATTGGTATTTTTATCATGTTTTGATGATTTATTCTTTACAAAGGTTAACCTACATGATTTGGAGACATGAGACATATATATATATATATATATATATATAAAATAGAGTTATTGGATGGATTGGAGTGATGTTTGGAAGGATGAGAGGGCATGTTATGAGTACAAAGATGAAGAGGAAGAGGACTTGAAATTGATGAATTATGCTTACATTATGTTGATCTTATTATGGTGATTTGAAGGAGGTCATCTATACATGACCTAGTTAAGAAAAATACCTAGTTTGTGTGCACGGGATTGAGTGAGATAGAGAAGAGTGTGTGATTGTTATGAGGGGTCAAGAATAGGTCAGAGAAGAGGTATGAGGAGATGAGAAGGGAAGAGAAGAAGGATCTATAGGTCATTAGACCTAATCAACATATGAAGGTGCAAGCTTGAACAAGAAGGAATTGAGAGAGGTTTTGAGTACATGGAGCTGAATTAGTTATCACCATCAGTTGTAAAAGCATCAATACATCAATGATCTTCATTATAAGGTGGTTAAGTTTTTCTTGATCAAATTAGAGGGTGGTATCCTCCTTTTATAGTGGGTGATTTAATAAATATGGGTGGGTGCTCCTTGTGAAGTGGGTGTTTTACTAAACAAATCTTATGTCATATGTAAGGTTTAAATAAGTCCTTTGTTTTGAGAAATATAAGAAGTGGCTCAGTGGGTTTTCTTCCCTTTGAGGGTTTCCCAAAAAAATTAGTGTTCTTGTGTACTCTCTTGTTCTTTTGTATGGTATACAACTTAAGACAAGTAAAGTAAAATTTTGTAAATACTAATTCACCCCCTCTCATTTATTGTGCTTCCAATACATTCATTCAGGATATCTCCAAAAAGAAGAGGAAAATGAAATAGGTTTGTGATAACACCTCTAAATTTAAGGAAGTATGGATGATCTTATCAAGTAAGTACTATTAAAGCCTTATTTTTCTAGGATAAATATTTCATTATAGTCTATTTTTCGTACAACGGTTGTACCGGTTCCTATGAATAGAATATTAGGCCTCTAGCCTTATCCCGACTCTCTATGATTTACCAAAAGGAAGTAGAAAGAACTTCCAAAAATTTATAAGATATAGTAAGGTTCATCCTAATGAATATTTGGTTGCTTTTTATGTTTCTGTGAGGCTCTAGGGTTACACATGAAGATGTCTTAGTATTTTTTAAAGATTTTGCAAGAAAATGCAACAAAATAGTTTTACCATCTCCCTTTAAATAGTATTATTGATTGGAATATAATTAAAACAAATTTTGAAGCTAGGTTCAAAGAAACAAAATATTCTTGTGTTTTCTAGCACAACTTTCTTAGTTAAAAAAGGAACTCGTATCAACTAATAAGGAATTTTGCAGAGAAATTTAATAGGGTTTATAAAAATGTTCCACCTATTGTGATGAGACCCTTTAATTACTATTTTAATTGTCTCATCTGTTGTATATTTTATATACCCTTGCACTATTTATCCCTGTTATCCTGTCAAACATTTCCACTTGAACTTAAACTTATGGAACTTATATTAATTAATATAGCTATTACTAAGTTACTCTATTTCATGGATTTTGAATGTGCATGTTAATCTCTTTGATATAATGAAATTATTAATAGTGATTTTTCTGAATGCCATACTTGTTTGCAAGAAGTTGTTATATGTTTCCACTAACATGCAACTAAAGAAACTTTGTCACAATGTAAAGGGAATCGTCCACTGAAGAATCGACATGTAACAACCGAGACTCATCCTTAGTAAAGCACTTACAGCCAAAGGAGAGCACACACATAAACAAATATTGTGACTATGGGAAGCTTGATCAACATGGATACTTCACCTATGTTTATGCATATCAATAAAGAAGAAATTATTACAACTATAATTATATCTCAAGGAAATCCTTGATTATGCTCTGCAACTATAAATGTTAAACTAGTTGATTTAACTTGATAACTAGTTATTAGAATGAAAAGTTACGTTATTATATTAGAACATATTTTCCTAGTTCTAATTGAATGCATAAGAATCTCTGATTTTTGGTAATGATATTTTACTTAATCAAAATGTAACTATTAGTTCAATGAGTCTCTTCACCTTTATTATGAATATAAAGATAATGACAAGATTGCATTAAGGGACTCCATAGTTAAGGAACCATTATAAGTTTCATTTTGAATCTTCATGTTGATGAATAAAATATGAGTTCTATCATTTTGTTGTAGACACAAGCCTTAGGAAGGGTTAGCACCCAAGGCAGGGCCCACTTGTGGTTTTATAAACCCCCTTTCCTTTTTGTTTGTTTTTAGTTCCTTGTATGCATATATTAGAATTATAGCAGTTCATTCCTTTACTTATGTTATGCTTTTATCTACTTATTACTTAGCTATAGAATTTCCTTTCATCTGCAATGTATTTTATTTTTAGCATTATATTTCTAATTTTTGTGATAGAAATCTTTTAGTTTATACCTCTTAAGCGTTGTAATCGTGTGTATATAACACCGGAAAAGTTGAAATTTTATGTCCCTAGGTCTGATGAATAAATGATTGTGGATTAGTGAACAACATATTAATTGTTGCAATTTAATTTGTACCACCATATTGCTCAAACTACTATAGAAAACATTAAATTATTCTTCATTAATGCACATCTTCCGAGGTAATTTTCTCTTTACAAAGAGCTAGATAACGAGATTTATCTCTTGATCAAGAGATGGTTGTTGGTGTTGAAGATTATATGATCATGTCTGCGGGAAACTAAAGATAGAAACAAAAAAATTTAAAGCATCAACTTCAAGACCAAGGAATTATGACCAACTAGTTCAAAAAATTTCTAATGATATAATTTATTTAAAGAATAATATTTGTCAACATACTCCTAATAAAGATATTCCTAGTAATATTTTTATACCGAGGAATCATCTACCTAGTTCCCATCCCAAACTAGATATTGAAGATCCTCTTGTAAAATTCCCATTCACTACAACTTTGGAAGAAAATGATGAAGTTACTGATGAGGAAGTGAAAGAGGTTAAAGAAGGAGATTTGAGTAAACAAAGGAAGCTAATGAAGACTTGTAGATTAGATTTTTCATTTATTATTTTGAAGATGATGATTATGAATAAGAGGTAGTAGACATGAATAGTTAGTCTTATGTAGAATGAATGGGTCTCAATTGAGAAGAAATAAATACATTGTCCAACGAGAAAATAAAGATAAAGCCACAAAATCTCTTATAGTCATTCATGTGGTTGTAAAAAGAGGAGCTATTTTTCCTAGTACTAAGAAGGTATGTACCTATGCATCTTCATCATATGTGTATAAAACTTCCATAGTTTCTAAAACGGATAAGACTACATCTCTTGTCACACCTATTAAAGAAGACTTCTCATCTTCTATATCCTTTTATATAGTTGACCATATCAAGAAAACTAAGGTTCAGATTTCGAATTAGAATATTACCAAACCCATCCCAAGCCTTTTCCCAAGTTGCCAAGTTTTTAATACCAAGTCATATCAAGTTTCTCCTCTTCTAAAGGAATTCTACCCAATCCTAAATCCCCTTCTCCAATTTTTTTATCTTGTACTCCTTCCACCACCACATATAAAATTTATATATTTAATGTATACTTGTTAATAGAAGGGCATAAATTAAGTAATTATATGATTGATTTTTAGTGCATCGATAATGTTATGCCTACACAAGTAGCTCATGTATTAGGTCTTGTATTACCGAGATTTTTTTTCATGTTATTCTATGGAAGCTAAAAAGATTAGTAGGAGGAATAAGTAGCTCAAGTAGCATCTTTCCTAGATAAAAAGAGTTAAAACTACCATCCTATTTTTGATATACCGACTTCTTATGGAATGCTTATGAGTAAATTTTTTTCAAGATGTGGGAGGAGAAATTATAAATGGATTGGTCTCATGCATTGATTCCAATAAAATCACAAATGAATCAAGATACTTCCCCGAAACACAAGAAAATCATATTGACCTTAAAAATAGATGACCCAAAGCACAAGTTTATATGAAGATATTGGTAATGAAATTAACATGGTTATGTATGATTTAGGAATGGATCCTCCCAAAGGTCACCTAAAGATGATTAAAATTATATTTGGACTCTTAATTTCTATGGTAGTTTTTCTTTCCTCTGGTTTAGGAATGGGGTAGTCCTTGTTTCACCTTCTAGAAAAACTCACCCATTTTCATATAAGTTGAAAGTTCTCTAATACAAAATACTACTGAGTATGAATTTTCCTCCTTGGTTTGATTTAGGAAAAATAAATGGGAGTTAAGAAAATTCAAGAGTTCAAGGTGTAGAACTCATAGTAAATTAGGTACAAGTTCTCTTCCAAGTTAAAAATGAAAGACTTAAACATTACCAGAATAAGGTATGGGACTTGATTGAGTTCTTTGAGGATTTTTCAATTGATGTTGTGTTAAGGAAAATAATTGAGAGTAGATGCCTTGGTGGTATTTGGTTCCTTGTTAGTACCCACCCCGAATTGATCAAGATAAATACACAATCAATATGATTTTTAGACGTGGTGCTCTCCGAATAATGTAGACAATTGGCAAGTTTTTAATGAGGATCAACATCTCATTTCCTTTCTTAAGTAAAGAGATAACTTTAATCAACTATATTTTGAGGGAAGTGAATCTTAGTTACACGGAATCAATTTCATCCACTATTGAAGAAGGTATTGAATCTAAGGCTGATCAAGATGGATGCATTAAACTAAAAGGAAATAAAATACCAAAGGTTTGGTCAGTTTGGAAGATATTTTTGACAAACATGACCATTTTATCAAAATAAAATTGTCACAAAACATTGACCAATCATCATAATGTGAAAAGGTAAATTTGGGAAGTGATGAAGATCCTAAATTTGTTAATATTGGTAAATGTTTTGTAGAAGAAAAGAGAAATTTAATGAAACTTTTAAAAAACTTAATTGATGTATTAGCATACTCATATGAAGATTTGAAAATTTTCAAACCAAGAGATACAACATTATATTCCACTTAAACCCGGTATATCAGCCTTTTCAAAAATAAAGAGGAAATATAACCCCAAAATTATAAGAACAATTTAAAGGAAATTCAAGTTGTTGAAAGCTAAGATTATCTTTCCTATTCATTATTTTTTTGGTGGAAAACATTGTTCGGTAAGGAAAAGAGTGGGGAGATAGGAATTTTGTGGATTTTCATGATTCGAACTAAGCTTCCTTAAAGATAAATATCCCAATTATATCATGGATAAGATCTACAAAAAGTAATAATAGGTTAAGAAATTTTGTCAATGCTTGATGGATTTTTAGGCTAAAATAAGATTGAGGTATATGTTCAAGATCAAAATAAAACAACTTTCACAACTCCATGGGGTACTTTCACTTATAAGAGAATGCCATTTTTTTATTAATGTTGGAGCTACATTCATAAGAGAAATGATATTGGATTTTGGGGATCTTAAGAATAAATGTATAGTAATTTACCGGATGAACTCATAGGTTTTTCTAAGCATAAGGAAGACCATTTACAACACCTTAAAATTTTCTATAAAGATTTAGATATCATGGTATATCTCTTAATAAAAAAATATATATTTGAGTCACAAAAGGAAAATTACTTGGTCACGTCATCTCAAGATATGGAATCAAAATTGATCTAGAAAGAGTGCAAGAAATTCATAATATATCTCTTCCAACTAGTAATAAAGGGCTCCATTCTTTCTTCAGTGATGTTAATTTCCTTCAGTCACTCATTCTAGTCTTTGTAGAGCTAACTTGATATATAGTTGAAATGATGAAGGAAAATAAAAAATTTCATTGGAATTATGAAGGAAGAAATATTTTAATGAGATAAAGGAGGAAATTACAAAAACCATTATGTTCTTGTTTTTCCAAACTTTGATAAAGATTTTATCATTTACTGTTATGCATCTGAACATACTCTTTCTAGCAATTTTAGTCCAAAAAAACATGGAAGAAGTTGAAGCACCTATTTCTTTCATGAGTTAGTTATGTTTAAAGCCTCATGAGCTGAAATATTCCCAAATGGAGAAACAAGCCTTTTTTGTAGTTAAAGTAGTAAAGAAATTCAGGTTTTATATTCTCAATTCTCATTCTACCATTTTTTCCTTGATCCCATTGTTAAATCCATTCTGACACATCAAGAGTTTGGTTCTAAATGAGGCAATTGGATTTCCAAAGTTCAAGAATATGATATTGACATTAAACCCACCAAAATTGTATGAGGACAGGGGTCTATGCCAACTAATAGCAGAAAGTGCAAGTGAGAATTCAAGTAGTGATGAACCTACAAATATTCCAACTATTTGTTCCTCAACTCTATATATGAGTGGTACTCCAATATTTCTCACTACCTCACATATGGTGAGTGTCCTTCACATCTAAGTGCCAAGGAAAAGAGAGAAGTTACACTAAGACAAGAAAGTATACATTTTTATGGGATAATTAGCTCTTTTTATAAAAGGAATTGATGGTCATTTTTTGAGGTGTGTAGAAAGAAGAACAAAAAAGTGGTTTTCGATAGCTTATCATGATCAAGCATATGGTATGAATTTCTCTTCTCTCATAATTTATTATATTATCCTTTGATGAGGTTACTATTTTCCAACACTTTTAAAGATGCAACCAAGTGGTTTCTAAACATGTGAAAATGTCAAACCTTTTTGGAAGACCTAAATTGGCAACCTTACCATTAAAACTTATTGTAATTGAAGAGCCATTCCAAAAATGGGGACTTGAATTCATCAAGACTCTTAATCCAAATTATAGTGTAGGACATACTCATGTTTTGACAACAACAAACTATTTTACAAAGTGGGTAGAAGCAATCCCAATGAAGAGAACAAATTCTAAATTGTTTGTGAATTCATCAAGGAAAACATCTTAGTCCATTTTGGAGTGCCTAACAAGATTGTGATAGATAATGCTCTAAAATTTTCATCTTATGAACTCATTGATTTTTTTATGGGTAAACATTTCTCTTTACCACTCTTTTGACTATTATCTAAAGGAAATGGATAGGAAGAGTCAACCAATAAGAACTTGGTAACCATAATAAGGAAGCTAGTTGATGAATCATAGAGAAATTGGCACAAAAAGTTATATGATGCCTTATGGGTTGATTGATATATACACCATAAAAGATCCATTTGAATTCCCAATTTTAGTTAGTATATATGGAATGGATTTGAGTTTCCAATAATACTTAAGATGCCTACTTTACATCTTTCCAAAACCATTGAAAATGGTTAATTTAGAGATGTATTTTAAAAAGGATCATGTGCTTATAAAAACTTGAAGAAGAGAGAATATAAGTGGTGGATCATATTTTATCCATCAATAGAAGGTTAAGAATTTGTTTGATAAAAATACTAGGTATCATGATTCCAAGTTCGAGATCTGTTTTTTTTGGGACAAGAGAAGAGAGCCTTTCAAGTCATGATAAGTTTGACTCTCTATAGCTTGGTTCTTTTCAAATTTGACACTTTTGGTAGAAAATACATATTACTTGGCCTATATGGATGAGACTCCCCTCCCATTTCAATATAGCGGGAAATACTTCAAGTTTTATAAGTGTTGAGTGTGTGTATGTCCCTTGTACATAAGTTATGTTTTTGTCTTTTTTTGTTGTGTGTTTTTTTCATTTTTATTTGTCCTAGTTCTTTTATGTAAATCCTTATGTATTTTTCCCAATGGATAAGGCTTTGGTCTTGTAAACCTTGATATTCTTATGGAGTTTAAATATTTGTCTTATTTTAACCTTGTTTAATCCAATTCAAGCTCCAGAAAGAGCCATCTATTGTCATGGACCACTTGAAATATTGAATTTTTTTAACTTTTGAATCATGGGTAAAACATTTTTCATTTGAAGCATTTTTTCCTATGTTGAGTATTTTTAATACGATGGATAAAAGTGAGTTAATTTTTTTCTTTATTTGTAGTATTCGACTAAGTCAAAGTCTTTTGAGGAATAAGAGGAATTGTTCCATTGTTCCTATTGTTCCCAGACTTCCTATCCCTACTCTATCAATTAAATTAGGTATCTCAGGACCTAGTAGTACATTTTACCATGTTCAATTTTTTCCCTCATGTGATTCACTTTACCAAATTTTATTCCCCCATTTTTAAATCATTTATATTCGGTTTTGTTGGTACTTAATGCATTGTTTTATTGTGTCACTTGTTCTCCACATAATAAATCCCTCTCACCTTCTCCCCTCCTATTGGCATAAAATGATAAGTTGGGCCTGATGGGAACCATGGGAAACTTGTTCCCATGTAACCTCTATTCTCCCTCGAGCCAATTATCTCACCTTAAAAAATGCTTCTCGGATAATTAAGTGTTTAAGCCTCATTTAACATTGTTCCTCGGGCCTCCCTATAAGAATCGATTCACCTACCTTAACTATATTTTCAAGGGAGAATTAAATTCAAGGGAATTTTCCATGACCCCTATATATTTCTACCTCACTCCATTTTACCTCACATTTTCAACACAAGAGCTCTTCCTTCAATATCATTTTTCTAGGCATGCCTATGAAAGAGGTTTTGGCCTATTTCTTCTCCATTTTGAGGTCATTTTAAAAATTCAAATTACATTGTTATTGTTATATGGAGGCCTTAATTTCCATATAATTGGTAATTTTTTCATCATTTTTAGCCCCTTTTAAAAGCATTTTTTTGTTTGGTTCCCTCCTCTCTATTTTATCAACTTTCTTCCAATGAGAACCTATCCTTCCCTATGAGTGTCCTAATTCAAGAAAAATGAAGTTCTATAAGATGTTGGGTATGAGCCCATTTAACATTTACCTAAACATTTTTACATGAGATCAGAGATATTGATATTAAACACATGGACCTAAATGAATTTTGGGAAAGGATGAGAGATGTCAATCAAACCCTTTTAGATAAAAGAATCTTAGGTAGTTTGTTAGCTCATCTCAGAGGTTTTCTAACTTTTTGCAATACACTAATAGATATAATCCTATCCTATGATTTTATCTTTGATACAAAAATAAATATTTGAGATACCCTCAAGGTAGTTATTTTCTCAACTTTGTGCACACCATATCAATTTGGCCCAGGTATTCCAACATTTGACAAATTCTAAAATTCTTACCATGGATGATGCTCGATATAATTTGACTTGAACCAAATAAATATCATTCAATGATTTTCAAAAATTAGTTAAAGGTAAAGAAGATAGGACCATCTAAGTTTTTGAATACCATCTACATGGATTACTTTATTGAGGAATTATTTGACATCATAACTCTTCTTCAAGGATAATGGGCCTTCCCTCTACCAAAGAGTTTCAAGAATGGATGTGTATCTTCATTAATTTGATTTGTGAAGGTAAACAAACTCTCAATTGGGGTGAGATTATTTGTGAAAATCTAACCCAACAACTCACTCATGTTCATCAAACCAAAACCTTCTATATGACTTCATATTTAATCTACACCATTTCTAGTTATAGCATCTGGATTGACTTATCAAGCAAGGGGTCATAAACAAAATCTCCACATATTTGAGTTTTATACTTAGTTGACTTATGAAAACATCAAGATTCATTATAGAATGGTTAATTATGCTTTTATAATGTTCTAGAATTAGGTTATTGGAGGGAAATATCACCAACAAAGTTTCACAAGAGGATAAACAATCTAAAAGTTTTTTATAAGGAAGTTTTTTATCCAATTTCAAAAAAGTTTGCATACATAAAAGTAGGTTTTGAAGGAGTTCTCTATAAGCTTCCTATTTATTTTAGTGATAAGATTTTTTTGATTAAACTATGAAGGAAAATTGATCTTCTCCATAGATAGATAGAGATAAAAAGGTATCTAGAATCCAATTTCCCATAACCTTGGGAAACTATACTTGTAGGTCTTCTCTATGGATGCTCAAAATATTGAAAGAACTATCTCCTCTTTTCACGTTCATCCTTTTCAAAAAAGAACATCTTTTGATAGCAATAAATTCATTGGAAACAATCATCCATCTCTCCTATCTACATGTGCCTACTATTTGAGGACTACTCAAAAAATTGTGATGATGATTTTGAGGTTAGAAGAGAATATATGATAGATTGTCTCTTCAGAAAATCTAGGATTTTAAATTGCACAAGGTACTTAAAAGTATGGTTGTTGATGATTCTAACTTACTTTATCCTAAATTAAGTAATTCTATTCAATTCACTCCTCTCCCAATAATTTATTGGTCTCAAAAGGAAAAAGAAAATCTAGATTATCTCAATGTTCATGCTCTATCAAGAAATAATAAATGGTTTAATAATAAAGTGGTGGAATTTAAATATTCTAGAAAAGAAACTTCTCGTCAACAAGCAACTTCTTCCCAACAAGATACTTATTTTGCACATGTAACTCCTCCTCACTAGGCTTCTCCTTCTTCTTCTCAACACCACCCTTGCATTAAAGTGTATGCAAAGAAAGATAAATCAAAGAGAGTCATAAAAGAGTGATACTCCACAAAAAGTGAGTGGCAAAGAAATTGTAACCCATGAAGAAGAAAAGAAAGGAGTAGATGAACATGTAGAAAAGAAAGAAGCAGTAAAATGAGAAAGAGGAGAGTGAGGAAGAGGGAAGTGAAAGTAAAGAAGTAAAATAAGAAGGAAAAGAGAAATAAAGTGTTGAAGATGATGATGATGACGAATATGTTGATGAAGTTACAACCTTGGACCTAGGGAAGACAAGTGCTTCAGGCCTAATCTTGATGTTAGAAGGACTACTTTTTCCCCTATGGTAACTATTATAATAGTATCTTTCTGTCAACCTCCTCCGAAACCATTAAAATATCACTAACTCCCTTAGGAACATCCTCGGGAGACTCTTTTATTGGGTTCAACCCATGATATATAAAAATAAGAGGAAATCCCAATATAAAATTTAAGTTACTAAATATGGTGTTGTTGTTGTACTCTTTGGCACCAATCGTCCTCCAAAGATAACACCAATATTTTTTCTCATCTTGTTTTAGATGCCATGGGACAATAATTTCTTGACAATTCTAACCCTAAAGGAGACAAAAGTGAGAAGGATTGTTTTGTAGCATACTTTGAGTAAACTAGAATATCCTTGGGTGAGTCAACCTCGAAGGTGTGATGTCACAACCTCAAGTAAATAGTTTCTAAAGAGATTGAGATAGATAAGGGAAAAAAACTTAGGACAATTAGAATAATTATAACATGTTCAAATAATTTCCTCCATAAAATCCAACCTTTTTTGATAATACTACATTAGATCCTACACCCTGGCCTCTCTCACACCTTCTATTATAACAAATGACATTGATTTAAAATAAATTACCAAAATTCACAAACATGCAATTCAGGGAAAAGAAGTGGAAGCATGGGTGGATAAAAGTATCTTAATTGGGTTGGAATTCATTGACAAGGCTTGTAAAACATATGATAATATGATCTCAACACAAAAGAAAATCAGTTCATGTATTGAAACCATTGAGAAAGGTGTAAAAATTTGGGCTGACATGATTCAAGATATTCACATCATGGATCTCGGTGATGAGAAAATTCTTCTCTGTATGAATATTTTTGATGCATCTAAAAAATGCCTCATATTTGGACCTTCGGTGTATAATGGAGGATGAAGGTCCTCAAAGAAGCATCTACTGAATTGCATAATTCTATCTAGAAGAGGGAATCTTTGAAGTTTGAGATTTTTTATTATTTTATACACCTCCATTATGATCTCATCAAAGATAATTCATCTTAATTGAATTCAGAGGAACAAATCAAATATCACTTACAGAATCCATATAAAAAGACCCGTATAAGATAGAAAATGTGAACAAAGATAAAATGGAGGAATTGTCTTAAATGAAAAGTTCGTGATTTTGGAAGTTGCAAAAGGCTTAGCCCAATATGGAGGAACTTCTTTAGAGATGAATAAATCTCTTAACATATGGTTTCTAAATCTTTCTAACACAATTTTTCCAAAGGATATGGATAAATGAGCCACAGTCACCGGATTATATATGCACGTTCTAAATTTAAAAGTTCATGCTTTTGTTTTCTCCTCTTTTTATATAGAAGTTGATTGTTTTATTCTCACATTCAATTTTATTTTTGTAAAAAGGATATTAATGTAAAATTCATTTTAATAGTGACTTAACCAATTGCGTGATAAGTTAAATTAATTAGCAATTATTTAGTGTGTGTAGTTATGGTACATATTCCTCCTCTTACTTATAAAAGGATGATCTTTCTTTTGTAAAGGTTTTGGATGTTGGTGATTTGAATGTAAAGTATTTTATTTTAAATAGAGAAGATAACTTATATTTTCCCTAAAAATTTTCTTTCATCTTTCTTATACTTTTTTTTATATATTTTATGAAATATATGCATGTTTTGGATGATGAAACTTTGAGTTTGTCCTTGTTTTTCAAGAATAATTGAAGTTTGATTTAATTTTTTTGGTTATAACAATGGTTTCCATTATATGCATATATGTATTTTCTAGGGTTTTCACTAACATTAGAATAAGATTTATTTTTCTTTTTATTTGAAATATTTATTTATACTTCTATTTATTTATCAAAAAATTACTCATTTCTCAATATTTTTCCCTCTATATTCAAAACTATGGAGTTACGATGAAATCAGAATCCTCGAAATATTTAACATAATGTATATTTGTAAATATTCTAGGAGAAATTTTGGTTAGAATAAGGGAACCTCCCTATCAAAGAGGAGGCATTATTGTTCCCTAAAGCTGTTGACTCTGGCATACCTAGAAAAATTCATCCAACACAATGTAAATTTCAAATCTTCAAAAAGATGAAAAATTAAGAGCAATGAGTGTTGATTTATAGGCGAGGAAGAGTATCCCAAAACCTTGATTTGCGTGGTTTATTTTTTTGATTTGAAGCTAAATAAAGAATGATTTGAGATATTTGTTTGAGTTTTTAATTTTATTGGAAAGATAAATTGATATTTTGAGCTTGATTGAGTGATTTATCAATGACATAGAAAAGGTGGCATCCATTTTGAATATTTTTTAGCTTTTGCATTTAAATATAAAATTCATGTAGTTTGTTTTATTTACAAAAAAAAGTTATATGAGTTTTATCTTTGAAGATAATTGGTTTAATTTTATAATTCTATGCTTTATATGATATGTTTAGTTAATTCAAATACATGATTTGATTTAATCTAAAATTGTATTCTTACATATATTTAATGATTTTATATTTAATTGATTTCTTTTTCTTTAGTAAACTTGAGATGTTAATTATTCAAGTGAAAGTGGATAAGAGGTTAAAGTGGAAATAGATATGCGTGGGATTTATTTAATTATTTTAATATGAAAATATCTAATTAAATTAGGTAATGGGATAGGGGATGGATAATAAGAGTCATAGGATTAATTAATTAATCCTACAAATGGGATATGAGTGTAATAGGGTTCATAGTGTAAATAGTTAATTAGTCGATACCATGAATTCAAGCGATAGGAATGATGTAGTGTATTCGGGAAAGTTTCATAAAATGTAATTAAAGGTTATAAAATAATGGAATATATCAAAAATATTTGAGAGTGGATGAAAATGGTCGTAATGTCTTGTGAAGTAGTTATGGGAAGGTTTTGTATGTTTAGAATGTGTAATTTGATATTCTAGGTTATTTACAACTCCAATAACCAACACCTAGATACACTAGTCAATAACACAACACATACACAAATACATATATCATTCATTAAATACAACCAAAACATATATTTTACTTGAGACAAGAATGTTAGATCACAATACCCTAAGATAAATAAGGACACACTATCAGGTCAATTGATGAGACTTGCAAAGAAGAGAATTCATCACTAAACCCTCCTTTTCTCTCAAAAAAAGGAGGCATGGTAATCCCTTATGTCATTTGGTGTCATAAAAAATCATGTTAACATACCCCTTTTAACTCCAAACACATAATACTTCCCCCTTTACAGTCAACAAAATAATGCCATGGATTTCCTTGGTTCCTTAAGTGGAGATATAAGGTGTTGAAGCATGCAAATCCTTATACCTCTATTTATTAATAAAATATTATATAACCAAAAAAATATGGTTCTCACCCCTATACACATAAACACACATGAAATCCCATTATAGTTTCATACATGTCCACTACACTCAATTATATTTCCAAACTTTCTCAAGGGAGAAATAAAATTACAACACATCAAAAATCCAATAAAGAGAGGGAACAAAGATTTTTTTTTAAAATTAGAAGTATAATGTATAGAGAATACATGTTTCTTATCTTTCCTCAAGACATAAAAAACTCCTTTACAAATCCATAAGACAAGACAAAACTCCACACCCTCCAAATTTGCAATATTTTTCCCAAACAATTATTTCAAAGCCAAAAAAATGAATAACCCCAAAATGTTTTTTTCAAAAAAATTGATATGTAGAAACTAAAACCAAAAGGATAATGCAATGTGAAATATCCAATCATTTAAAACTAGGAAAAACCCCATATTAAAATACATAATTGAATTTACAAGATCACATGGGAGCCTAAAACATTCCTTACAAATATCATGTCAAATTCTACATGCGCACAAACAACATTTAAAAATTGACCCCCTCCCCGACTACTCACTTATAAAATCTATTATATCTCTTTTAATAATGTAAAATGTCATTATTGGGTTAAAAGGGTGAAATACTCTCGAAATTCCACACAAGGTATTTATAACCTAAATAATTATTTATCATGGGATTTTATACCATGATTTTAAAATTATTCAAAATGGACCCAATATATTGCCCCATAGTAAAGGGTATAAGGGATTAAAGTACACAAAAATGTTAGGGAATGGGTATGTGGAGTAGTAAGGAGGAGGGATGACTATTTTTCATGAGGTAGATGAGGAAGCTCTAAATTCATATGATTTTAATTGTGTGTTTTTTCAAATTAGTAGCACCGTATTTAGAGAAGCAATATGTTTTGACAAAGTAATGGCCCAAAACTTTTAATTACTAGGAAAAACTTCATAGTATCATTTCTAAGGTATTTATTTTTCATTTAATTCAAAAATTAGAGAATGGGTCTCATGAACATTAGAAAATTTAGCTAAATTTAATTCAACCACACCTAACCTTCAAATAATAATATAAATATTGATTAATGTTACAAATGTATATAGAAAATAAAGGAAAAGAAATGTGAAATTGTGCATACTAATAAGTTTTACTTTTGACCCCAATATGAATTTCAAAATGGTTTTACATGTAGTATAATTAAATTTTTTTAAACTATAATATATATTGAACCCAACAATAAAGAGGTATACATAAAAAGGTGTATAAAATATTCTTTTAAAAAAATGGGTAGTTAGGATATATGATAAAATAAAGGGGATTTTAAATTTTAATAGTTGTATTGGTGCACTAATATTGTCATGAATTATAATACCATTCATTGTTGGGTAGGGAATAATAATGACCATCCCGGGGTTATAAAATCACGAAACTATGAGAGATGCAAAGTTCATACTTGATTTCCTTTCTCCGAAGGGTAGCATAGTCTTGAGTGGTTAACAAGGATTTAAGGAATATTGGTATGATCTTCAATGCAGAGTGGTTAAAGCTGTAAGTCACTTTTTCATCTTCTCCTCTCCAATTCATTTTTTTATTTGTGGTGGATGGTAGGTTTTGGTTTCTCCTACTCAGTTTCTCTATTTTGGCACTCTATTTTCCTTTTTGCTTATTCCGAGATGGTTTTTCTCTATTTTTTGAATGGTTTTGTGTTGTTTTATGTTCTCTCTCTAGTTATTTTTTTATGTTTGGTATTTTTTATTCGTGAAATATGTATGGTTATATAAGGATTGTAGTGCTTTTTGTAACAGGTAGGAACCTGTCAAAACATCCTTTTACCCAATATCAAAAAATAGTTGTATTGGTAGGGTGTGTTTTTAATAGAAGATTAAGAGTTATATTTATAAATAAGGGTATTATTTATTATCCTATAAACTCATGTGTTAGACCATAAGTTTACATATTTAATCCCCCATGAAAGTCCTGCCTACCACATGGGTTATTATGAGCACTAGTTTTGAGAGCGTGGGATTAGTGCAAGGGGATTCACTATATAAATGTATGTCTTGCCATATGTTTTCATATGATACTAAATAATAACCATGTTTATAAATATAAAACTGAATATTATATTATTAAACCCCCTCCCAATAATAAATTTCAATTATAAAATATCCCTTATTTTAACATATAATTGAACTACTCATTTTCCCTCTAACAATTTAATACCCTTTTTTATTTCCAACTCTTCAATATTCGATTCGATGTGTTATTTTTTCACAAAATTCCATTATACTTCCTCTTAAAATATTTATGTAATTCTTATGGGATAGGAAAAGTAAAAACCCTCGGTATGTGTAATATTATGCCCCCTTTATTTTTAATCTACGTTTGGTAAACTATTAAAACATTGATAGTAATGTGAAGAGCCATATTTGGGTACAATAATATTAATTAACTTTATTAATATTAATGAAGTCCAATTTCTCTTGGTTATTGATGGGCATAGTGTTCTATCCGGATTTTGATCCTTTTTTTTGCATCTTTATAGTTATATCCTGGTCGTTGAGCCCTTTTTGTAACACGGTATTGTCCCTAAACAACTATTTACCAATAATAAAAAATGAAGTCCAATTTCCTTAAAAATTTGAATTAGATGAAAAATAATATATATTAGAAATGATACTATGAAAGTAATCCAAGCTAATAAGATTTATGTACTTCCATTACTCTATAAATACATGTTTCTCTAATAAACATTCCATTACTAAAAATAACACACTTGTGAAAATGAAATGAATTTAAGGATTATTCATCATCCTTAATAATAATCTTCTTCCATCTTCCTATAACTTCACATACCCTCCCCTAATATATTTTTAAATTTTTTTATATTTTAACCCCTTACCCCTTATACTATTTAATGCATGACAATATATTGGGTCCATTTTCTTTAATATTTAAAACTGATGTATAAACTCACATGATAGGTAAAGATTTAGATTGAGAATCCCATATGGACAAGTGTTACTTGTCCCATGCGTATCTTAAAATTGAGCTCAAAGAAAAATATGAAATTTCCTAAAAGGAAAATTCCAACGACATGACTAATAAAAAAACCCATAAATGGAAAGAATAGACTTATTAATCAAACACTTAAATAAATAGAACAAAAATAAAATAAATTTTATAAATTAATAAGAAAGGTTCAAAATGACTTAATATAATCTATGAAACTAGTAAATTAATAAATAATGTAACATATATTATCAAACACACATACACATACTAAGAGAATGGTAAATTTTCAATCAAAAAGTTTTATTGGCATACATTGGATGACCTCATGTTGGTTAATCAACCACTAAGCTGTTGAGTCCCTTCATCTTCATTTTTATGAATGCATTTAATTGCATGCACATGTTTCCATTTTCACACTCAGAAAATTGATCATACTTTCCCAAAATGATAAATTTTAGAATATTACTTGTGGTTTTGATAAGTAATAGAAAACATATTTTGTCATGCATCGAACATATCTACATTAGAGATAGAAGCTAAAAAAATTAGTCACATGATCAAAACTAACATTCTACACACAAATTCCATTTATCTCAAAGAATACTCAAGGAAACACAAAATCCCATCTATCTATCTAATAATTAAATATGAACTATTCAATAAAATCATATTTTCTAATATTTCATCAAGGGTACAATACATTTTTAATTTCCAACACTATAAATTTATGCCATCAAAATAGAGTAGTAGCATCAAATACAAAATTTAAATAAATAAGTATAGTAGTCTAGGCATCATGTGCCTAATACATCAAGTACAATGGTTCAATAATTGAGATATGAAACTCATCTAATAAAAATAATATCAAATAAAAGTGAGAAATATAAAATGGTTTATTCTAGTAGTTGAACCACACCACATCGCACTAGTACAACATTGGGTATATTCTCTACTCTATAGTTAGCACCCTATCTTTTGTATACACCATATTTTGATGGTTGATAACCATATATTTTAAATAGGGGTTGGTGATACATTCTCCTTCTAAGTATGTGACTTATGGGTCTTATCAAGATTGAGGTTTGATCATATTAGTCATGTTAGATAGACCATACTTTGATTTATGTCGTTATGTAGCCTTAGTTACCATATATTTTCCTTTTTTACCTTTATTCACATATTGTACCAAATATTTCCATGTGTCCCATTATTTATACTCAATTTTACCTATTACACACTATTATCCCTTCTTTTGGTCACCATGAACCTTCCTTATTCACCATCATTTACTTTTGGCCTCCTTTGCCAAGTTTTCACCTTTTCACCTTAATGTTTCTGAAACATCGATACCATCATCCATGGGTGAAGGTGTATGTCATCGAATTTCCATACGTGACACCATTATCCATGGTTCATGACATGGGTTATACATACCCCTATATTTCCTTGTTATTTTCACCACTACATACCATGTTATCATTAATAAACATTTTTGTAATTATTGTTTCTCACACACCTTTGAAATTTATTAGCTAAATTGGAGCCTCGAGCTTAGCTCTTTGGAATTTGGGTCACCATAGTGAGATAAGACTAGAAATTTTCTTTTTATATTTTATGTTTTCCAACCATAATGATTCTCGCTCATTTTTGTCTTTGGGAAGATTATTAATTTTCTTTGATCTATTACATTCTCTTATTATATTCCACCTCTTCAATTATCCATCAATTTTTTTCTCTTATTTTTTAATCCTTGTAGGAATCCTATCTTTATATTAGTTATAGGTCTTGAAACCTATAGCTATCCTAAGGTTAGGGTTATCATCTTATAGAATTATGAAACTAGAGCTCCCTGAGCACCTTTATATCTAAATAGTGTGTTAGGTCTTAGATTAGATATCTATATTTGAGAAACAAAAAATTAACCTATCTTTTATCTATCATAAACTCTAGTGAAGCTAACATGAATCTTATTATGCTTAAAATTAGGTCAAACTCAATCCTCTTTGTTTCTCCTACTCTTTAAAATGGCATCCAAATTTATATAGAACCATACTACATGGTTGATTTTGTTTTAATTCTTATTAAGATTTTCCCATTTTATGGTTAATTTTCTCCTAACACTATTGACCCTAAGAAATTTTATTTCATGGTCGGTCTTGTTAGGAATTTTTTTAGCAAGCCTATTTTAGGAACCTTTACTTCATCATGGAATACTTACTTGGTGACTCCACTACATCCTTAACCAAGCCATTTCTTTGTGACCATAATGATTCTCATAATTATGGCCTTCCTAACGCTTTTTTCCACATTACATTGATTTTCTTTAAAATTACGATTTGTTTTAGGAAGTTAAATCACCCGCCTTTAAATGGAAAAACTAGATCAAATGTTTGAAACCCTATATTTAATAATCCAAAATAATAGTAACATGAGGATGTCCTTAAATCTAATTATACCCTCGCTATGTAGAAAATTTTGACAACAATTTCCAAATTATGAAGGAGAGTTAACCAAAATATTATACATATTTATTGACACTTATCTTTCTTAGAAGTTGGATGTAGATATCTATAGAAACTCAAATTTGGAAATCTATCCTTTGACATTGTTGATCTTAAAATTACACACTTACATGCATAAATGCACCCTCTTGAATCTTGTTTATTACACCCTAATATCCATTTTTTTACTTTATTATATTTACACACCTAACTATTCTCAACTTCTAAGTTGTAATTGCATAAAACACACCTAAAAAAATTCAAAATTTGACCAATAAAGTTAAAACATGCTTTTCACCTCCCGGTTAAAAACCACATTTTTCGGTTGGTTTATACAAATCTACAAGATGAACCTATTGTATGTTTTTATAATGACATTCTTTGAGATTAATCATTTGATCTTATCAAATTCTTATGAGAAATTAAATCCTCTTGGTCATCCTTTCATGACATTCAAAGATTCAAAATCATGTATAAGAAAGTAAATAATACCTTAATTAGATATGGCGTACTTTAATAAATCCTCATGTAAAATAAAGTAGAAAAAACACTCCAAGATACCTAAACTACAAAATAGATAATTAACATCCACTAAGGAACCACCCTTAACAGTTATGAAGTATCCTTCTAGGTCTAGGACTATTTATCGTTATTCTACAAGAAAACAAATTGACCCTTCCCAAGTATTTTAGCAATGTGAAACTAAAGAAAAGTTTTCAAATAATGGTTATCAAGTTATTATTTCACTATATAAGTATATATCAAATGCTATAAGAATGAAATTTTCTTTGAGATATCTTCAAAGTAGTGGTCACATCGTGGTCCAAAGGGGTTCCCACAACCTACCTAACTTTTTTTTGTAGGAAATCATTCTTGCATTAAAAGGGTTATAAGGTTTAATAAGTTTTTATAGATTCATTTTGAAGGTGAGTGAATAATCTTGACATATAGTGACACTCATTTCTATTTATAAAAATAACTCTATAAGTTTCAGACCCAAATACCAAGTAGGTCCAAGAATGTACAAAAATTTCATGACCATACAAATGTTTTTCACTTAGTTGTATAGTTTTGACTAGGTTCACTTTCAATTTCTAATTTCTATAACAAAGAATTTTCAGTCTCCGATGATTTTATTCATACATTTAGATCTCCCAAAATCTTCCATTTCACACAAAATATACTTAGTGGAATTCTCCCTTGGGTTTTTCATTGTTGTCGGATCAATAGTCACTTTGAAAATTGTTATTCTAGTTTATACAATTAATGTTGGAATTTAATTAAATCCTAATATCCACATATTACATTATTTCATCCTTGGTATGTATTTTAGTTAAAAAATCTTAAATACTTAAAAAAGAAATGGAATAGATTCAAAAATAAGTGAAATAATTTAGCGAACAAAACAATTTCTAATAAAAATTATATCCCTAACCCTATTGGCCTTAGAGTTTCATCTACCATTTATATTTGATCTTTTGGCATTAATGACATATAATGTTATTTATTTCATATATGCATGCACTGACCACTCTAACCCTAACTCTATCCTAGACTTATATGATGATTTAGATGATTTTTCTATGGTTTCTCAATTTGGACATGAGGACACATATGAGGATGATGTTTATGAGCCATAATGTTTTGTTGATGATATATTAACTAATATTATTCTCACTTTGATCTTACTCAAGGTCATGATTCTAAGACTAATTTTGATAATCATACACAAGACCATACTAATGATGGAGAACAATATTTACAACATTTTTTACATGAAAATATTGACCACATTGATATTCTTCTATATGCTACAAGAGATCAACTCAAACATGCCTCTACAAAAACATCTACTATACCAACATATTTTGTGCCTACCTCCTTGGCGGCACCTCACATTCCTATGTGAATATGTGTCTATGAATATTCCCTCTAGCACTATTGCCACTACATATCATATCTATCATCATAATGTCTTGCATGCATCTTCACCTAACCCATAAGCTAGTGATTTCCTTTTTCACTATTTGTAAGCACAAATATTATATTTATAGCATTATCTCTCTTATAATTCTAATATTATAGAATCTTCTAAATTATTTGATAATCCACTTGCATATCAAGTAGTTGAATATTATTTTTCTATTGGTTTTTTTGCACCTAATCTTCTTATCTACAATGGTAAGGGTGATCCCCGAGAGCATATTATATCTTTCCATCTTGATTTTTTTGAGTATGCATCTAAAGATATATTTCTTACAAAGTTATTTTCTAGGATCCTTAAGGAATTTACTTTAAATTGTTATATGATCTTTCCAAACCTATTGTGAACTCTTTTACTATAATAGAAAATCAATTTTTGGCACAAATTTGAATCAACATTGGGGATCACTAATCTTATGCATAAATTTTCAAACATAAAAAAGGATTTTATCAACATATAATTTATTATGTCTTGTGTTATGGAACAATGTTTACCAAGATGAACAAAATATTATCGACGGTGAATTGCAAGACATTTTTGTCTAAATTCTACTTGCTCCATTGAAAGAACTGATCATGTTTAATAAGTTTAAATATTTTGACCACCTATGTCATACACTGGAAGAGCATAAAGCTAAGATATTACACATGAAAAAATTAAGTCTTTTCCTATCTCCCTAGGTATTACAATGTCACATTTAAAATAAAATCTTATTTCAAAGGAAAATATAATTACCCTAAGGTTTCCTCTAAATACATTGTCAAGGTTGTTGCAACACATCATTTAAGACCTTATTACTTTAATGAAATTCAATGGGATGAGCCCACTGAATCTTCTATTCCTACCATTATCAATTTTAAGTTTAAAAATTTCAATGATCCACTTCCTAAGAATATTAATGACACATCTACTTCAGAAGTTCATAACATTGATTGATTGATCATTTAATTAATGTTATGATTGGAATTATTACTTGCACATCATCTTCTACACCAATCATTTATTTTGATGATTCTGATATAGATGACTCAATTATCTCTATAACATTATATTTTCTAGTATCTATTCATAATATTACTATTCAAGCTATCTTGGTTACCCACACAAAAAAAAAAAGTGTATATATGGTCATTACTTCACTATCTTGACTTTTTTTAGTTTATTGCACTTGATTATGATCAACATTTTATACACATTACCCTATCAATGATAGTTATATCTATAATTACCAAAAATTCATTCTTGGTGGCTAAATTTATTGCTACTAGAGTATTACATCTAGGTTTCCCTTGGATACAAGTTGTAAGGGATATTGAATGTATTGTTAGACATTATATAAAGTTTATTAGTCATTAGCAAGTTGTCACTATTTGAGGTATTTCTTTTTAGGATTTATCTCCTAACATGATTTATCCATATATAGTTTCTAGTGCATCTATGGACATGCTTATTGTTTCACATACCACTTCACATAGCACTAGTCCTCTTAGGTCTCATAATAGGCCTTTGGTTTTGTTTGAATGAGTTAATTTGAGTGTTTTCATTGATGTAAAATATCATTAATGACAAAGAGGATGATGGAGGGATTTTATAGGATGATTAGTGTAGTGTTTACATGGTCAAAAAGGTGTAGCATGATGACTTGAGTGGAAACAAAGTGAAAATGGCTTGGCCTAGTAGGCATACTCATGTGACCTAGTTAGCCTAGCTGTCGAGCATGGTGAATAGACTTGGATGTTGTTGCAGCCTAGAATTCACCAATACAAGCCTAGGTGTGTTGGTACATCCCTCAGACTAGAATGAGTGTTGACTGAAGTGTGTAAAGGTACGAGCCCCTCTTTAGGGTTGTTGTTACAGGATGTTAGTACAATAAAGACTTAAGGCATTTAGATCTATGACTAATGTATCCTTATATAGTGCATGTTAAGATCTATATCTAGAGAATATGAAACTTAAAAGATAACCATGATCAAAGCAAGAATGAAATACTGAATTATAACCATGATAACACTTTGATTCAGTCCATAATCTTTATTATATTTCAGTAATACACAACAGATTCCTTACAATAATAGTAGTGTACACTCATGCGCGTATCATATTTGGTAGCATAATCTCACTATAACACAATTCTCACACACACTCTCTCTCTTCTACACATTTCAATACATATTTATATGGGTGGGGACTTTCGCTTCACTACTTATCAAATCCCAAAATAGGTTGCATGCTATTATTAGCCACGCCTGTTATAAAAATAGCCACACATGGAAGTGTGCTAACAATAGACTTCTTTTATTTAACTTATAGTAAGATATCTATTCCCAACAAGATTCCATGCAAAGAAATTCGTATTTGATCCTCCAAAATATCCAATGCATGTCACACAAGGCTTTGAATTTTGTGCTCCACATGGTATCTCCAAAAATAGATCCTTATCATAAAAATGGCTAAGTCTCGAACTTGTTTCTGTTCTTTGTGCACGATCCTTTCCGATACTTCTATTATTTTAAATTCACTCTACTTTCCCTGCATAAACATTTTGTATTTTATTCACCAAGTTCTAGAGTTTTACCGATCAACATTACCCCACACTAGTTGTATTTCCACCCCAGAATGGTTGTCTCAAAAATGAATCAAAGAATATGAATAGATTTTATCTCCACCTCTAGTGGTCTCATCGGTTATTGAGAGTGGCCTCTGCCTTCTCTAGAACATCCACTAAAATTGACTCTAATTCACCTCTTGCAGTATCTCCCTTCCCATTCTATAAGACCAAAAAAATGTTGGACATGCCGGTCATTATTCCTTCCAACAAGTCCACCTTTTGAGTGATGAGTTTCCCAAGCTCATCTAACCTTTCTTTGTATGGTTCCTAAGCTATTGTAAGGGCCTCGTGCTTACGCTTAACAAGTGGTAATCATTTTATACAGCCCAATGTCTCACCTTCATGTCCTTCGAGGACCTCATTGTCTTCCACAATGGTCCTGGTCCTTATAATGGCCTTTGGCACTGTATAAATATTCAACACTTGATCTACCTTCTTTAGTTCCTCCTATAATCTCTAAAACAACCCTTCATATGATGCAATCTTCTCGCATCAATGAAACATTCTCCTACTCGCTTCCTTTACTAGATCCTTTGGTTATGGCATGTGTAGAGGTTCATCTTCAAGCACTAAGTCCACCAATGTACTTACATAATGTATTTGAAGGAAACATCTTGGGTACCTTTAGATCTAAGTGTGGCTTAGCCTTCATGACATTGTCCCCAGTCTCCTTTGCCATGCTGATAAAAACAATGTTCTTCTTCTACGCCAAATCTCTTTCCTACTTTAGGCATGTTATTTCCTCATCCTTAGTTTTTATCTCCTCCCTTAGCACCCTAATTATTGCAGCTTTATCCATATTCCATCGGGCCACCACCTTTGGCATCAAGACTTTTACCAAATAATTACTTACTTGCTCATCCGACATAACAAAGAGGCTTTATTGTTATGTGCCTAGCTTGAGGTGTTTTATCAACATCCTTGATATGCATGAATCCTCACACACATCGAAGTATATTTCATCCATGTACATGTGCATCAACCATGACAATTTCTTCCTTGTGCACATAGTTTCCATATCTTCATACATTAACTCGTAGCCATACAATTACTTTTGTGTCATTTCTCTTTGCAAACAGGCATAGATAATTTTACTTGTGTCCTTAGCATAGCCCGTAGCTAGTGAAATATATTCCCCACTTGTTCTTCTTGATATAGGTTGTTTAGGAACTTCATCTTCAAGATTTGGAGCTTGCCCTGTTATTTCCTAAGCAACCTCGATTGCTATCTCATCCACCCCTTTTTCTTCCTCTTCTTCATCCTTCATTTATTTATCCTTTTGTTCTTCCATGTTCTCTAGAGGTGTAGGAGAATTGGGCACACTTTCCTCGAGACTCTTCCACTTCCTCATTCAGCTTAAATTTACTTCATCTTTTCTCATTTGTCTCCTTATGTGGAAAGAGTCAAGGTGATCTAAGAACTGATTGCGGAGTAGCACTTAGGGTCCTTGTTCTCCGAATACCATTTTAAAATGATGCTCTCCTTCGATTGCTTCCAATTCCTCATCATTTCCTTTTTGTGGCTGAGGTGTTGTAGTCACGTGCTCATCTTCTTCCTTATTTATATATTGTCTTCTACCCCTGTCCTCTAAACCACCACTATCCTCATGCTCTTCTTCTTCATCATCTAATTGACCTATTTCTATGGGATTGGCATTTGGAATATTTTCCATTGTATGTTTACCTTTTCTCCACATACTTAGTGTTCTCCATCTTGGGTTTGAGTTGTAGGTACACAAGTACTTCTCAGTTTCCCCAACCGCCAAGCTTATAGGCTTCATGCTTATAATATTGTAAATAAGACTTTCAATGTAGGCATTTTTTCCGGATATACATATTTCTCTCTCAAAGTGTGGTATTCTAATCTACCTTTTCTGTATTGAAGGTTAGGTGGCACACATCTGAAAATTGGTGTACCGATATCTGGAAATATCTTGTTGTGAAGGCATATGGAAGTTTTCACCATGGGCTCTAAGCCCTATCCTTCATCACAAATCACATGATGTAAAAATGTTGGTAGACTAGAAAATGAACTGCCTTACCCACCACCAAAGGCAAATACTTGGGTATACGCTACTCTTCTTTGAATGGCACCTGATTCTATCATGCCACATATCCACCCTCTTCTTGAATGGTCCACTCATTGATCCATCACATAAGTATTTGCCAAATATTTCACAGTGACTTGTGTTACGTGGGGTATTCCCAATTATTCTCCTTTGGCCCATTTAGAACCCCAATCTCCATAAATACTAAATATAATATACATTGCCAAAACTTATTCTGTCACCTGTCCACACTTCTTTAATGATTTTATTTGCTATTTAATCTACAATATTACTGACCACTCCTTGAGACATCTTCTTTGTGACGTGTAACCACATTGTGCTTACCTCTGACCATCTTCCTAGGTCATTCAAATTTGTTATAAGATGTGTAGCTTCCTACACTATTGGGTAATTTTTCAATTTTTCAATGTTGATACCACACAAACCTTTAATATACCGTAACTCTTTCCTTGTCTATAGGATTATGGCCTTATCAGATAAATCACTATCTATATCTAACCATGAGGGCCTTATTCCTGTCACTATTGAAATCAAATAAGTTGTGATTCTTACCCTCCGTCCGATGAAGTAGAAGAAGTCCTCATGGACTCTACTCACCAACCACCAATACAATGATTCATACTTTCCAAAACATGGCAGCTCGAATAGTTGGTAGACTCCATTTAACTTCAGTAACTTCTCACCTACATCATCATATACCGATATATCCTCTTCCATGTGCTTGTTCAATTTTTTTCTTAGCAACACATCGAAATCATTATTTGATGTTAGATGGTTTTAATCATTGATTTTACATTAGTGGATATGGGAATCCCATTCTTGTCACACAATCATGCCCTCTGGATACTACATTTCTGAGAAATTACTCTCAGGAGCAATTTCTTCTTCCACATCAACCTTCTTCTTCCATTTTTTCTCTAGTTTAGGTGCTTTCTTTGGTGCCATTTGAAAAATCTCTCTTTTCTTCCATCTGTAACCGAGAAACTCAAAACCCTAGGTTAAATCTTCATTCCCTAGTGGAAATTTCATGCCCTAGCTCATTTCTAAAGCATCTTCTTCTCTCAAACCCTTCACCTATGAGAACGTAAGCTCCTTCTTATGCACAAACATTATCTCCACATTTGGTTTCACACTCTTTGCACCTCAACATGCTTTATAAAATCATTCGCACTTAACTCTTTTCAAATTATTTCAATTGAAATCGTAAAAATGAATTTACATCTTATTCTTATACAGAATTTCAAATAGTTAGTGCACTTATATCTCCTCCACCTACTAAAAATATTGTCATTAATCGACCATTTTCATTCTTTCCATGTGGTACATCTTCGTGCCCAAGCTATAACCTTCTAGCATGCCCTCCTAACTTTTTGTTGTAGAATTCTCTTGAGTGTGCTTCCATGCATCCGAGTACCTCATCTTATTCCTTCCATTGGTAGTATTCCCTACTGTGCTTACCTTGCCTTATACTTGTTTCTTAATTCCTCTCTACCTTTGGTCCCCGTGTGCAGAAGCAATCTCTTGTGTTATTTTTTTCAATCCTCTAGCCTTGAATAACACCTGTAGATAATTCCTTTCATCTGGAATTTGTTTCAATAGTCCCTGTGCACGGATCTCAATAACCTACCCTACACTAAGGGTATGTGCAGCCCTCTGCACATAAAAATTATTTGAATAGTAATTAGCATTTGGCACGTAAATGAAATTATTACACAAATACACCAACTAAATTGACAAAGCATAATGACAAAGAAAAAAATCATATTAGGGAAATGAAAAATTGAAAACCTAATTAAATGGAAACACTACCTTATTACAAACATCAAGAACACTTATTTATAGTAGGGCTTCATCCTACACTGTTGAAGTAACCGAGTAACCGTATTCCATCAAGTTCCTCTAATTGACAAGTAGCTAATTCAAGTATGTGAGTGATAACATACAACCCCAACCAATGTACCTCGAGTTTTCTGGATGTTGTAAAAACTTAAAATCATAAAGGATCACCAATTATTCTATCTCAATCTTTTTATCCCGATGTGCCTATCATGCCATGATTTTTGCTGGATTTCTCTTATTTTTGACTCCAACATGCTATGGCTCATTTCTCATCTAGCTTAGTTATATTTTCAATTTGTGCTTCTAAGGCTTTCTCATCGCCTAGACCTCCAACTCACACAATACAAAAATAAGGTAACATAAATTCCATAGGAAGAAGTAATTCTATGCCAAACACTAACTAAAATGGTGTGGCTTTGTTCAACCTTTTATATGTTGTCTGATATGCCCAAAGTACTGCAAATACTTTACCATCCCAATCCTTTCTTCCAATATCACATATTTTTGTCAATGTCTTGCTCAATTTTTTTGAAAGCCTCAGTAGTTCCATTTTCTTGAGGATGATAGGGTGTAGTCTTATGGTAGGAAATCATGAATTCATCCAATAAAATTATGATTGTGTTATTTAGAAAATGTCTTCCCCTATCACTAGTCAAACTTAAAGGATCTCCATACCTTGTAATAATATTTTCCCAAAGAAATCTGGATGTTATAGCTCTGCTATAAAATCATTTGTAGGTGTTGCTTCTACCCACCTTGTCAAATAATCTATGCAAGTTATGATGTAGTGCGGTCCAGTTATGTGTGCATCTAGTGAAATAGGACCCACAAAATCTATATCCCATTTCTCAAACATTTCGGCACTAGTAATAGGTCCGAGAGGCATTTCATATCATTATCCTAGTTTCCCAAGACATTGACAATGATCACAAGCCTTACAAAATTCCTTGCAATATTTATACATGATCTCCCATCATAATCCAAAGTGAGTAGAAGCTTACACATAGTGGCATCACTGCATCGTTGGCCACCTATGATACCACCATGAGCTTCTTCTATAATATCTATGTTTCCAGTACACAATGGTGCAATACTTCATCCCGACCTAACTTGTATAGGTCACGCCAATAAACATGTAGGGTGTTATGCATATAGAAAGTTGTTTTTTCTCCAAGGATTTCATTCCTTTTGGTGTCATACCTATTCTTGGAAAGATAACAATGTCCTCTAGTTCGAAGGTGCTCATTGTAGCTTGTATAAGTGTGCATATGGCATGTTATCTTCAATTTCATGTTCTTCTTCTCCCGACCGCATTCGGATAAATGGTCGGGTCCAAAATTACTTTTCCTAGTTTTACCACAACCTGTGAAATCAAATTCTTAAAATAAGAGCACCCATCGACATATGCACCCTTGTAGAATGGGCTTGTTTACCAAATACTTCAATGCCATGTGATCTGTATAAAAGATGAATGGTGTAGCTAGTAGGTACTAGCAGAATTTATGTAGCGCATAGATAATTAACAAAACTTTACTCTACGAAGTTGTGTAATTTTGTTTTACAGGAGTTGGCTTTCTACTAGAAAAATAGATAGGATGATCTATAATACCTTCTCTAGATTGAGCCAAAGATAGTGCCATTGACATGCCGAGGTGCCCACATGTACATGAAATGGTTGGTCCCATGAAGGACAATGCAAAATAGGCACGGTAGTAAGTGTCTCCTTCAATGTCCGGAATGCACATTGTTGTGGCTCTACCCAATAGAATGTAACTTTCCCTTTTAGTAACTCCTCTAATGGTGTGAAAAAAAATTTATGTCCTTTGATAAAATTTCTATAATATCTTGTATGACCCAAAAATCTGTGCACCTCACTCTAACTGGTAGGCTCTCTTAGGCCTATAATGACTACAACCTTAATTTGGATCAACCAAAAACCTTCCTTGAAGATTATGTGTCCTAACATAATAGATATGGGTTGATGGAGATGCCAAAAGTGGCACGCATCTCCTAAGTTATATATGGGTTGATGGAGATGCCGACATGTGGCACACATCCCCTTAGTTAGTTATATGGGCTCACATAGGAATTAATTATATTGGGTAATGGGTTGGCCTACATGGGGATTAGGTGTTACCCATCCTATATAAGGGATGTAAGTATCAAGGTGATGGAGGTATGATTTGAGTCTTCTATTTGGTAGAGGTTTATTGGAGGTGTCCCCCTCGAAGTGGATTCCCATATTGGGAGATTGTGGAGTTACTCCTTCCTTAAGGAGCATTGTATGGTGTTGCCCTACCTTAAGGGTATTATTCTTAATATATTGCATATTAGGGAATCTTAGCCCCACATATATCTGGTGTTGTGTTATCTTCTGTAATTTATTGATTTATTATAAGCAAGGATCTTATCAAGTGGTATCAGAGCATCGATTTCGACAAAAATTGGGTTCAAACCCTAATTTTAGTGATTGATATATTTTGGAAATGGTGTGAATATTTTCTCAATTTTTTTACCACATTTGTGAAAGGGTTTCATAAAGCTACAGTTCAAATTTTAGAAATTTTTGAGGTGTTTTGTGGAAGTTATTGCATTTTTAGGTTTTTGCCTAAATTTGCTTCACAAGCCTTATTTTTTGGAATTAATTTTCTAATTTTTTTCCAAAGCATTTTTAATTACCTTCATAAATATATCATAAAAATTCATAATTTTTGATCTATTTTGAAGAATATATTGAGATTTTTAGGGTTTTACATAAAATTGATCTACAAGTTGCAATTTTCTATCTTTCTTCAATTATTTTACATATTCAGAAATATCTCAAAATTTTAGCAGGGGTTACTTCTTTTTGGTTTCAGATTTGAGGCTGAATGATTGATGAAATCATCCAGTCAAATATTGGTCAAAGGATTAAGTTTGTGAAACCCTAATTTTTAAGCATCATGGATATACCAATTTTCTATGGTAATAAGGAAATTGATGCAAAAAAATGGTGGATACAATCTAAACAAATGTATTTTGAAGAATGTTTAGTATGGCTTAGTTTTTATCTTCATCTATGTGGGAAAGTGCGCCATTGGTATTCTTATTTGGATATAGATCTATTGGATTGGGATTGGGAGGAAATGGAGGATATTTTCTTAGCTAGATGGGAAACAAAAAAGAAACACAATTTTGTTAAAAAATAAGAAGAAGAAGAAGAAGAAGAATCATTAGCAACATCAAAAGAAGAAGAAGAAAAAGAAGAAAATGTTGATGATGAAGCTACTACATAGGATAGTGCATCTCCAAGGAAGGAAGCTTCAATATTTCAGTTTGAAGGGTGCATTCAAAGAAAAAAGGTTATTGTTTCCATAAACCCTAGCAACAAATATAACTTCATCAATATGGATGTTGCTCAAAATCTACATGTGCAAACAAAGCATATCAAGGAATCTCAAATGGATGGTAAGAATATTCAAGTTTTTGAAGATTTAAAGCTATCTATGGATAAATATGTTTTACATTCATATTTTTATGCTTTAGATATGGATGGTATGGATATTGTTCTTGGATATCCTTGGTTAGAGAGCTTGGGAACAATTAATCTTAATGTGTAAAAGAAATTCATGAAATTATGGTACAAGAGAAAGAAAATTACATTGCAAGATATCACACTTAGCAAAGAAAAAAGTAATGTAAAATTGGATCATGAAGATGAATTTGAAGATGGTGAAGAAGGGAATAAGGATGAATCAGAAGGAGAGGATGAAGAACATAAAGTCACAAATAATTTCTCTACTCAAGAGAAAAAATAAGTAACAAACAAGGTGGAAGAGGACAAGAAAGTTGAGGAAAATGTTGATAAGGTTGAGTATATGAAGGTGGCACCATATCGACACCCACACCATCATGAGAGGAAAAAATCATGGAGACATGTTAGGAAACATGAGGATAGAAATCCATATGGATATATAGGGAATCACAGGAATACTTTTGGCTATACATGGAATCAATGGAACAATAATTTTATGACATGGAATTATAGGAGTAATAATTATGGATATGCATGGATGCCGAGAAGGAACACATATGGACCAGTATGGAACCATATGAGCACAATGGAATATGGAATCAGGTTTGGAGTAGCATCACCCACTAGGATTTCATATGGGTGGTTGGATGATCAAGCATGGCGACAAGTGTGCAATAACTTAAAGTGCACTAATTATATGGCTTCTTCTTATGTTTCGGGGATGAAATGTGTCAAAGAGGAAGGTAATGCTATGTACCTTGGGATATGATAATATAATATATATGGGTTGATGGAGATGCCGACATGTGGCACACATCCCCTTAGTTAGTTATATGGGGTCACATAGGAATTAATTATATTGGGTAATGGGTCAGCCTACATGGGGATTAGGTGTTACCTATCCTATATAAGAGATGTAAGTATCAAGGTGATGGAGGTATGATTTGAGTCTTCTATTTGGTAGAGGATTATTGGAGGTGTCCCCCTCAAGTGGATTCCCATATTGAGAGATTGTAAAGTTACTCCTTCCTTAAGGAGCATTGTATGGTGTTTCCCTACCTTAAGGGTATTATTATTAATATATTACATATTAGGGCATATTGGCCCCACATATATCTATTGTTTTGTTATCTTCTACAATTTATTGATTTTTTATAAGTAAGGATCTCATCAATATTCCAAATAGTGTGGAAATTATACACTTCTTGATGTTCAAAAAGATACTCAACTATCTACATCTTTCAAACATTAAGTGCAAATTGTCACAATGATCCTTAACTAATCCATACACCATCCAATAATCTAAATACACTGTAAGAAGTTGTGAATAAATTCCTTGAATAATTTAACGACTCACACAAAAATATAGCATGCACATTTTTAGACCAAAAGGCATTACAAGTATAGGAAAATCTACCTCATTTAGTAGTAAACGTAGTATTTTCTCGATCCTCCTGGGAAATCCTAACCTGATGATAACCATAGAGCCCATCCGTGAATGAATGGATTTCGTGCCCTATAACACCTTCTAGTATTTCCTCAGTGAATGGCGTAGGAAAGGGATCAGTCACACACGGAGCATTCAGCTCCCCTGTAGTCCACGCAGATCCTAATCCATCCATCCTTCTTGATAATGATCACCATTGTGCTAACCCATTCTCGAATCATCAAGGGGCTTGATAATTCTAGACTTCAACATTTTGTCGGACTTGTCTTTGACATTTTCATGCAAGTTTGGGTTCATCTTGTAGGGTCTATTTCTAACTCGGGCACACACCCTCTTTAATCTTTATATTCTTCTCCCCTAATAATTTATGCACGCCTTTAAGTTCATGGTACCCCCTAGGAAATAAGTCCTAATAATCCCTTAGTAACTCTATGATTTTTTCCACTTCAGAGTCTGACCAATAGTCTCTAATTATGGCTTCCTTAGGCTTAACATTTGATCCAATATTCACCTTCTTTATCTTCATAGGTTCATGATAGGTGCGTGTGGTCTTATCTGCACTATCCAACACCTCACACCTACCTGTTGAATGGTTTACATCCATATTTTCTACTTCTTCATCATCCACTAAGTAGACCATTTTTCCTTTTTCTTTCTCAAGGCAAGTGCGTTGAAGTAGTGTGACATCGACCTTTGTTTCCTCAATAAGATGTGCTCCTAATTTTCCTTCCTCTAATAACTATAGAAGGAGTTCTTCATCCTCAGCACTATCTCCCATAGTTAAGCGCTTTATGAATTTTAATGCTTCTTCCATTGGAGGCTTTGTAGAGAACAAGTCAAACGTCTGGGCCATTCCTGAAATTAAATCTTGCCAATTTCTAGTCTCTCTATGGAGTTCTGCATATACTTACTAATCATGCATGCATCCTTGTAAAGTGAAATAAAACTTGTGTACCCATAGTGAAGGTGGTAAAGCTTCCTTCCCTTCTATTTAGAGTCTCTCACACTTCTTAACGTTTTGTTGAATAGGTTGATTACTATGATAAGTGTAGATTTGAGTAGTGCATTGCTCTGAAGAACCTAAGTAGCAAGAGAAATCCTAATGTCATTCCATCCTACAAGATTATCCTTTTGGGCAACCCACTAGTGTCTTTGTTATCCCATGTAGTGTATATGCTAGCATATTTCTTCTTTCCATTAGGTCTATCAACTATTCTTCCATGGCGCACATTAATACCACATGATAGCCTTCTCTGGTATAATAGCGTATTGAGTTGTTACCTATCCTCCTGAAATAACGTGGTTTGATTCCTCTAGGAAATATTCTCTTTACTTATCTCCCTACCAACTCATAAGTGCTACGAGCCCAATTATCACAAGCACCATTTGCAGTATTGCTAATGGACTATGCATTATCCCATTGAATTATTCCTTATTTAGTTGGCTCAAGCATCACCTGGATCTTGGATGGCACATACATAAATCCTATTAAGATCTTCTTCACTTAAGGGCTCAATAAAGGGTGCATATTTTCCATATGTTAAAGGGATAATAACTCTCTCCTCCTTGTTTTCAAAACTGATATAACCCTTGTGGAATTGGAGATCAACATTATTTACATAACACCAAGGACACCCCAATAGAGTTGGGAAGCTATCTGACTCAGCCAACGCTTAAACCTCAAAGTATCGAGTGATTGTGGCTCCTTTTATGGTAACGAATGAATATTTAAAAACTCGATGGGAGTGGCCTTAGTCTAATTATCCATGAACAATACATTAGAGGATGGCTGAAATGGGGTCTTCGCATTTGTACCCATGCATCTAAAGTAAGTACATTGACTTCCACACACTGTATCAAATAGTATATTACTCAATAGCCACCCATCCACAATAGAATTTATAGTGATTTCCTTTTCATAATTTGGGCTATGAGGGGGAAGATTCGCATACAAGATCTTCCATCTAGTCTTAGCACTTGCATGTGGAGTGTTTCCTTTTAAACAATTCCCTAACAATGGAATGATATGTTCCTAGCGAAACAATTTGCACACTTCTCTCAAGTCATCCATATTAGTTTGGACCATCTTTGATTCTTTATTTTGCTCCATATTTCATGATTGTTATTTTAAGTACTCTATATCACCTTGAATATTCTTGAGAACTTCCATGGTTTCTTGATAAACCTCCTTTTGATGGGTAGGATCTGGGTACCGTGTATGTAGAACCTCCTCCTTAGTGATGGTAGGCTTCTGCTACAATGCTTCTCTCAGCATGTACCGCTTCAGTGTGGGTCATGATCTTCACTTGTAATGCCTCGAATCTACTTCCAACCTTTGGATCCAATGATTTTCAACATTTCGTTGTATCCTAACCATCCTTGTGCCTTTATTTTCTTTTTTCATGCTACTCGACTATGATTATACAAGTTTGGGAACTCCTCATACCTATGTTTCTTTCCATAGAAAGAACATGTAATATTCTGGGGACATTTTCTCCTATATTGGTCAAGAGATCCAAAAATATAACACATTCCACAAGAGAAATCACCTCTTCCAACACCATGGCCTCATCCTCCGATTCCACCATAGTATCCTCGACCTCTGCCATGACCGACTTCAAAACACCTTTCATTCTAATCATAGTGCACCTAATTGTGATCCCTCTCTTGATGCTCATTCTTTCCCTTATATTTATTTAAAACTCCTTTCTATTGTACACCAATATCTATAGCATCATGGATTTGACCAATCAGCTTGATCTTCCATATCATGAGTCGTGGACTGTAAATTTTACAAGAACTTTAAACATTATTCCTTATCGTGCATTATAGTAAGGGGTTATGGATAGCATGATGGTTTCAATTACATATATCACAATATAACAGTAATGAGCACACTAATCTACAAGGAAAACTATTCTTTGTGTGTCCTTCTACTTCACAATCTGTGCAACAAACCCCTGTGCTCATGTGATGAATTTGCCGATAGTTTCTCCTACTATTTTTCCATAGCAACAATTTTTTCTTCTAAAAAAAGGCTCACCCGAGAGTGTCTATGCTTCCAACTTCCTCAACATGTAAGGTTGCTTCAAGTGCCTCATGTGGATCAAAGTGTATGTCTTATGTGATAATGCCCTCCTAAAAGGGGTAATCGTGCCCCAACGAACCATTTTGTGTGTTGTCTTACGTGTATATCATAAGAAATCTTACATAGTAGTGTTTTAAAATTGGCATCATACTCTGTCACACTTTCAAGTAGTGACTTGCTTAATATCCTTGAGTGCACTTATAATCTTCTCGCTCAAACTCAGGGATGTGAAACTCTTTAAGGAGTGCATATTTTAAAGTTATATAGTCTACGTAAGTCTAATTAGGGTCAAAATTTTGGTACTAGATATGTGCACACCCTTGTAATGTAGTAGAAAATCAGCTTTCCCTATGCTCAGAAGTCATGATTCCTTTTCCACACAATATTATTTCACACATATGCACATGTTCAACATCTTCTATGCCCATATAACTGGAAGATGAAGAGACATCTCCATGTAAATAAGTTGGGGTTGGTGTAGATCTTGCCCACCGATGCAAAACCTCCTATGTTTCCTTGGCCTCCAAAACCACTAGATCCACAGGAACTAGAGATACCTATGCCTCTTAATCCCAAACCTATAGCTAGCTTCAGATTAGAAGATTTACTTCCCTACGTCTCAACAAAGAGAACTAAACTATACGTCAACAATCTACGAAGCATTACCACTCCTAGAAGTTAGTCCAAAAATTAGCACACTTTTATTCTACACTCGATGATACACCCAAAAAGGTAATCCCATATAACAACGAAGTTTTTGCACTTCCATCGATGTGCCTTTCATAAGACTTTCTCCTACTCTCCCACTACTTAAATTAGCTTCTTAACTATTTATTGTACTAGATGCTAGAAAACCAAGCATAAGGGAAAGGTTGCTAGGTAGATTTAGATGCGTGCCCATGGTCTAGGTCATCTCTGCTGGCACACTTCTACGTGAGGCTGAGGAGAGTTCCCTATCATGTTTTCCCAAATGTGGGAGTTAATGAGGCTCAATATCCACATCTTCTATATGAACTTCCACTCCTTCCCATACTATCTTTCTCCATAATGCCATTTCCTCTACAACCTACCACTCCTCTTGCACCTCCCTCTTGCATTCCTCATTATAATTAATCCACCTTTCCTCTCTCTTCCTTTCTATCACTAGGTCTTCCATCTTTCACCACACTTGCTCCTTCCCCACACATGGTGGGGTTTAGTTAGCATCATCGTTTACTCTCCAAATTCAAATTTACCATCAAGATCTTGATCACTAGTGGAATGTCTTATAGGTAAATTCCCTTGGATATCATAACAACTAGAATTCAGCTACCTTTGGGCACGAATAAGTGGAAATTAAGTACTCCAAGATATAACTGTTCAAAACACCACAAAACCACATATCCACAACATGAGTCCAAATCAGATCAACATCATAAAGGGCCTGAAATTCTTCCCGCATCCAGAAAAGTGTGTGATACCTCTAGTTCCACTTAGATGCATAAGCAATCAGCCACTTGTACAATTCTACTAGAAAGATAGTAAAGAATATCACATGTAAATTTTCATACAGATTCTATTCCACCCACATACGTGTGTTAAAATCAGATCCAATGCTGAAATGACGTGCATATTTTTCTTCCAAATCATGTATCCACTCCTCAAAACTTGCTAAGGTCAACCAATATTTTTTCATCACGAACCATCCTGAAAAAAACTGAAAAAAAGGTCTCGACAATGGAACCAATGATGCATCCTAGAATTCACCAATACAATCCTAGGTGCTAAAGCACATTACTCAACCTAGTCGAGCACTCACCTGAAGCATGCAAAGGTACCAAGCCCCTCTTTAGGGTTTGATATTGTAGGATGTTAGTACAATGAAGAATTAAGGCATTCAAATCTATGAATAATGTATCCTTCTACAATACATGTTCAGATCTAGATCTAGAGAATAACAGACTTAAAAGATAACCATGATGAAATCAAGCATGCAATACTGAATTATAACCATGATAACACTTTGATTCAGTCCATAATATTCATTATATTAAATTTAGTAATACACAGAATCTTCCTTACAATAACAGTAGTATATGCTCATGCATGTATTAGATTTGGCAGCATAATCTCACTATAGCACGTTCTCTCTCTCTCTCTCTCTCGCTACAGAGTTGAATATATATTTATATGGGTGGGGACTTGCCCTTCACCACTTATCTAATCCCAAAATAGGTCACATGTTATTATTAGCCATACACTATTAAAAAAACCCACACATGCAAGTGCACTAACAATAGACTGGTTTTAGTTAATCGACGTATGGGAGATCTATTCTCGCCTCGTGTCCATGTAAAGCACTTCATAGGTGATCCTCCAAAAATATACAATGCATGTCACGTATGTCTTTGACCAGTTTTTGTGCTCCACATGCTATCTATAAAAATAGATCCTCACTTTGTAAAAACTACTAAGTCTCAAACTTGTTTTTGTTCTTTGTGCCCGATCCTTTCCGATATTTACGTGCTTTTGAATGGGCTCTGCTTTCCCGCATGAACCTTTTGTATTCTAGTTTCTAGGTGTTAGAGTATAATTGATCAACATATGTTGGCTTCATGATCATGGTAAAGGTATGAAGAACATGCTAGGAGTATTTTGAGAATCTCACTTGAGTTTTAGAGTGTAGGTACAGGTTGAGGACTCAATTACAAATGCTCATCTAGACCCAGTCTAGGATTTTAGACGACAAATAAAGCATGAGTGTGACATGTAGACACATGTGAGCTCATGAAATAATGTAGGTGAGTAGGAAATGATGTATAAATGTTTTCAAGTCCTTTTTAAGAGGTTTTGTGTTGATATATAGGGTTCTTCTACTCAAGTTTTTGTTAGAACATCTAAAACCCTAAGACCTAGTCATGAAAGTCATAGTGGTTGAAAAGATGCATACTTATTAAAGACAATATAATGATTGGAGATGATATAAAATGGTTTCTTAGAGGAACTGTGGGAAAAAATTCAGGTTTTCATGATGATGATTTTGCAAGTTATTGAGCTAGGACAAAGCATGGTACTTAAGAGTGCATTTTCCAGCTTAAACCGAGAGGAATGCTCATGGTTGGAATTTGTAAGGTTTGCATGGGAAGATGATTCTTTCAAGGATGTTTTGGAATGGATTTAAGAATATCTCATAGTTTTTGTGATGTCAAATGATGCCCAACCATTTTGAACTATAGTTAAGAAGGTAAGTCACTTTTTATGGCTTTAAAAACCCTAGGTCATGAGAGATGGAGAAGATCTTCTTTGCAGGTTACCAAAATGGATTGTTTTTGAAAATTTTATGATTGAATTTTTATAGGACTCATTTATATTTACAAATATGTATTTTATAACTTGTGACACTATGTGGGTCCCACTAAAAAATCTTGTTTCGAATATTTTTAGTTTTTCATTTTATGTGACATTGTTTGACATATTTACACTTATTTCTACATTTTATGGACTTATTTTCTGCAAACAGGTCTTTTCTATTGTTATTATTTTCATTTTGTTGCATTGACATTGTTCTTGTTATCATTCTTCTTCTTTGGTTTCTTTTATTTTGTGTCATGTATTTTACAATGCATATCTTCCTCAGAGGAATAGTTCCTCTTGGTGGAAATCACATTGATCATTTTAAAGGTTAGACACATGTTTTTAACATCAAATACATGGGTGTCTATATTTTGTTTTGATTTTCTCACTCAAATTATTCATGGCACATGCCGAAAAGAGGGGTGATATCGAATTATTATTATACATTTCTAGCAAATACAAGCATATTTTTGGGAGAAACATATGTATAAGTAGATACAAATTCCTTAGAATACAACCTAGGAACAAAAACTTACAAAAATATACAAGGGTCAAAATGTACATATTGGTCATTACCATATCGACAGATCTGAACCTATCATAAAAGTATTCCCAAGAAGAATTTTCTTCATATCTTTGAATGCTCTCAGGTTTTTCATCACTTTTACAACATTTTTCATATATTTTCATACTAAAATTAACTCAATTTGGCATAAATTCAAGGGACATGAAGTATATTAGACTCTCTTACTTCATGTTAATTTGTTTCATATTTAGTTTTTCAAAATTGGGGGCATGAGTCTCCTTTCTCCACTCATATTTTAGCATGTAATCAGTTCTACTTAGTTTCTACGCAGTTTTGTGGAACATGGGAAGAGTGTATGGGAACTTATTTCTCTTTTCTATTATGTGTCCTAATTTACAAAATTGGTCTTATATCCATCTATAGTGATACATTTTATGGTGTTATGGAAGGTATCGAAGTCACTAAATTACTTATAGGAGAAAATTTCCTATCCTCTTTACACTTAAGGGGAAGATATCAAAGTTATTGAATTACTTTTATATATGGTCTTCTTCTTTGGTGGGTTACTTTGACTACTCCTTTTGGTTCTTTTATTCGAACTCATTTTTTCGGTTAGTAAAACTAATGTATATAACTCTTCTCGTAACAATTGGGGAATGAACACCCAAAATTATTCATCATAGCTCATAAAAATATATAATATTTGAGAAAAAGAATGGGATCACATCCCATTCACAAAATTGACATGTGTATTCCTTCCATGGTTTGTATCTCTTTTATCATTTGTTATTACATGTTTCTCTCGTAGTAATTTCATTACATATTCTATTAAAGTTAATTTTTATATCTTGGGAATTGATTTCGCACTTTGCGTTACATGTTTCATTTTGGAGTGTGCCAACACCAACATAATGTGATACTACAAAATAAATTTATTATGAGAAAAGGAAAAGTTTTTCTAAACACTCAGTTATTTTTCCTTTAATCATGTAATTTCATTTCATAATTAAAGGTAGGGAAAATATAGCTTCTAAATTTTTTCATTCTATCCTTTGATACTATTGATCTTCACATTACACACTTACATGTAAAAATGCACTCTCCATACTCTTGTTTAACACACTCTAATAGATCTTTGATTACTTGTTTATATTTGTATGCTTATCTTTCTTTAGTTTCTAAAGTTTAGCTACATAAAGAACGTCAAGAAGCATTCATTGTATGACCCATAAATTCAAAACATGATTTTTCCCTCCTAGTGAAAACCACCATTTTTGGTCAGTTCAAATCTACAAGACGACCCTACTATATGGTTTTAGACCAAATTTTTTTGGGATAAATCTTTTGATCTTATCAAATTTTCCCTATAAAATACATCCACTTGGTCATAATTTCATGATGTAATAACCTTCATAAAAATATAAGCAAGTAAATCATACATTATTTAAAAATAAAAACTTTAAAATCTATAGTATTATTTTACCACCTAATGATGCTATGCGCATTGGAACTTTATCCAAGTCATAACTCGAATGCTCACCCAAATTGTGAGAAGCTACTGTGTCCCTCCTTTGACTTTGAATTTTCAAGATGTTAGCATGCATGTTCATGATTACCAATATCAAACATACATTTAAGAATATATCATATAAAAATCATAAGGAAACACATGTAATAAGGAATCATAATAGATCAAATAATTAATAAGATCAATTACACCATACAATCTCCATATTCAAACATATCAACAATCATGATCCAACCATAATGATCCATTCATAACATAAGTATTACATATCAGAATTTGAATACATAACAATACTATCATAGGGTCATGCTCGCTAGTAATTCAGAGCAACATAACTCTATCACATCAACCATGTCTAATATAATTGGGTAAAATAAATATATATAGGGGTGGGGACTTTTCCTTCACCACCCATGCATCTCAAAATAGATTTGCATGCTCAAAAAAATCATTCATACATATAAAAACTAGCTATAAAGCACACATGCTTTCCTAATAAGCCTCATAATAGATTAAACCTATAAACAATCTCTTATTTAATCCTATTATATACTCGATCCATACATGACCTTTGAATTTCGATTGAATTTAATTTATCTCCAAAAATAGCCATTCCCTTATCCTTAAGTCTTCATGCTTTTATATAAATATAGAATATTTTTTGAATGCCTATCAAATATGGTATCATTTGATTTTAGCTCGTGGTTCCAAAATTGGATAAGTCTTGAATACTTCATGCTTGGGTATAAGCTTTCACACGTTGTCTATTATGTCATGTTTTCACCCCTTCACACCTACCTCACACACACCCAAAATCCCTGCGTGTGGACAATACTTATTCAAAATGGGTCATTCAACATTACCTTACACTAAATTGGCTTATTATCCTTGATAATATCTTAGTCACCCTAAGATATAAGTGACCTTCAAAATGAATTCAATACCCAAAAATAATATTTGCACCTATAACTTATCAACTTATGCCTCAAGTTGTTGGAGGAGTTTTAGTAACTCGACATCTATCTCACTCACCAATTTCTTCCATTAGTCCAATTTCCCCAATGCATTCCCACGTGGCCCCTCTACAATGCCTATTATCTTCTCGGGCACTAACTCTTCTACTCTTCTCTTGATCTCTTGAGTAACCATATTTAGTTCCATGCATTCTCTCTCAATCTCTTCCATCAGCTCCAATACCAAATTCTAGAACCATTTTGATTTGAATTCCAATTTATCCTTTTTGGGCTTTATCACCTCATTCCGTGTGGTCATTTATGCCATAACCTAGGTACGCTCAATCTTATTTATAGGAATTTTTTTCCTATATCCCATAAGAAGTGTGTAGACACAAAAAAATTACATCCTCGACTAAGAGACATTAGGGACTAAAAGTGACACATTTGTGACACTTCACCATTTCGATCGTATTTTAATTAATTTATTTCACAAAATACTCACATATCCCTAAGGTCTAAATTATTTATTTATTTAATTAATTAAATATATTAGCACCCTCACACCTCACTATGACTTCCTGCTAACTACATGTTAACCAAAATAAGCTCCCCCTTATTTTGGGTTAACTAGCTTCATTTTTGTGCCTTAGTCAAATTTTTACACATTTTAGGCACTCAAAATTTTCTGGGTATTACTTTATCGGATAGAGAATTATTTCCCATTTTAGGAAAGGTAAGGAAGTCCTCCTAAATACTTGTATTTTGTAAGTTATGGCTCAATAGAGTTTAGAGTGAAAATTTGCCAAGCCGGACCCATGGGAAAATTTTGGCACTTAAGCTTTTGGCTAAAAAACTCAAAGGAAACTTTTGGCACGAAAGCCCATAAAAGAAAATAAATTGATTAGGGCCCATAGCTCATGAAATGATGCCACATGTCAAGGTAGAGTGGTGGGGGTAGGAAAACTTCATGTTTTTGGTGTTTGGTCAAAATGCATCAAAGGCAAAGAATAGAAGTGCATCCCCACCGAGCAATGAAATGATGCCATGTGTCCAGTCAGTAGCGGGAGTTGGGAGAATTTGGAAGTTTTTTTGAAAGTTGTTAAAGGTGTAAAGGTAAAAAATGGAACCGCATCTCTGTAGCAGATCAGAAGGTGCCACGTGTCTCGAAGCGGTGGGGCCACGAAGAATTTTAGGAAAATTTCCCATTTTGCGAAAATGGGCAAAATGTTGTTTTGAAGTCACAGATCAACTAGAGGGAGACACATCTCATCAGAGGTGTGGGTTGTGCATATTTTTTTGTGAAATTTTCTTAATTTGAAAAAAGAGGAAAATTTTCAAATTTTGGCCCGCGAACCCGATTTTTGCCCTAATTTTGCCATTTTTGCCCTAAATCTTCAGAGGGGCATATCTTTCGCACCAGAGCTCAGATTTTTGTGATTTTGGCATCATTGGAAAGATGGTGAAATTATCAACATGATGAACCCTTCAATTTAAAATTTTGATGGATTTTAGTGGGAGAAAATTGAGAAAATGTCTATGGCATGGAAAAGTTCTGAGAAAATGACCCCAACAACAAAAATTAATGAAGTATGGGCCTCTTCCTTGCTTTCAAAAGCAATGTACTTCAAAGTATGGGATTTTGCATGAAACCCATCATTTTGTAGGCTAATTAAATAGATCTTATTGGTTGTTTAAGTTTCAAATCAATTTTCTGCGTTTTCTCGTTTCTTTCATTTTGTTCGAGTGATAAAATCTAGATTTGGCTCATTTGTAAAGGTTGTTCATCATTCTTCTCTACCTCTCCCTTATTTTCTTCCCCAGGGTTGAAAATGGAGTTTGAACCTCCGCCCCTACACTGTAATGGAATTTTTTTCCTCTTACCCATGAAATGATGATTATGTGCAAACTTTAAGCAATAAAAACATGTTTTGTGATGCATTTGTCCATCCTTGCTCGTTTTTGGTTGTTTTCTTCTTGCCTCTCTTCATTGTAGGTATTTTTGCATGTTTATATGTTCATTGCAGGTTTTGGAGCTATGTTCATGGAGTTTTGGAACAATTGGTTGTGTGAAATCTATCTTTGGTTTGTGACGCACTTGTCCATCCTTCCATTGCTCACCTCTCTTTGCTCCCATGGCAGTTTTGATAGATGATCAACATTTTCCTTCTCTCGGTGTATTACCATTTTAGTGTAGTCTCTATTTTTTCTAGTTTTCTTTATCTCTCCTGTCTCCTTAGAAGTTATATTAGGATTAGATTAGCTTTCCTGCACTGGAATAACTTGTGGTAGGTAGTTTAGGAAGAGGACCAACCTTCTCTGAAGAGATTTCCCCATTTTTTAAACGTCCCACACTTTGGGAAAGCTCAATGTTGTGCAATCACACCAAATGACATTTCCTTAGAAAAGTATATCTAAAGGTCATTTTGGGGGTGTTTGTTATTTTCACTAATAGTTTTAGCATGCCCGATGGGACCTTAGAGGTCTTCCACTTCATTTTTTTCAAGTTGGTGTGTTCTGTGAAAATTTCAGCCTTTGGAGGCACTTGCAAACACATATGGAGAATCCATCGATCAAGTAACCCATCTCTAAAGTTTGAGACCCTCTTTCCATTCATTTTCATTCATTTTCATCCATTCTTCCTTCCATCTCTTCCATCTTCTTCCATTCCATGAAGTTGTGCATCATGACTTCATTTCCCTCATGGAATTTACATTCATAACAGCATTATATTCCACCTCCAACATCCTTTACAACTCCTTCAAATCAGAATTTTGATCAAATTCAAAACTAGTATGCATATCCATATGAGAAAAGCAAAAATTATTTTGGATATGAAGCACATCAAGCACAAGGGTATGTAGATTATGAGGATAGTCAAGAAGAAAATGTAGATTTCTTGGAGAAGATCCAAAAGATGGAGATTGGCATGGTGCAATCAAGAGCAAAAGATCAAATGGAGGCTTTCAAAATTGGTTTCAGAGCACCCTATCCATGGGGAGGCCCTTTTCCAAGACACTTTAGCCCTCAGGAGAAGTTGGACTTCATGATTGAGATGCTGCCCCAACTTACACAATGGACAGTAGAGATAGAGGCCTATAAACTTGGTGCTAGGCAGCCTTGTCAATGGGTAAGTTCTACACCATCATCTTGTTTTTCTCTTTCCATTCCTCAAGTAGCATCATCTCATTTAATATGCCAAATTCCAAATCCAGCCCATGTTGCCCCAAGTGTTGATTTCATTTCTGCATTCCCTAGTCTTCCACCCCATCTCAATTCTTCTATCCTTTTCCCTTCCAAACAGTCATCCCCTCCAAAGAAACAAGAGTTTCTACCTCCTCCACCACCACCAAAAAAATTGTAACATCAATTGAGTTACAACCCATCACTCCTATTGCATTCCCAAATCCATGTTGGGAAATGAAAATCAGAAAATTAGTCATGAAGGACAAAAAAGAGGAGCCCAACAAGAAAGAAATTATAGACAATCTGAAGAGTTGAGCTGCTAAATTTGGGATAACAAAGATCCCCTTGCTGATTCAGCCTATAAAGGAGGTAAAGGGTGAAGAATAAGTGGTGGCCAACCCTAATTTTATTTGCAAGAAAGAAGAAGAGAAAAAAGATGAAGTAGATCAATAATCATTTTTCTCGAATGTAGTGTCCATGTTGAAACTTTACTTGAAGGAAATGCTGATCCAATTCAAGTTGCACAATTAGCCATGGAAGAGGAAAGCTCTAAAAGAGATCTTGCAGCCCCAACTTTTCCTCTAGAGCAAAGCAGATTGAAGAGTTTGATTTTAAAAACTTCATGCTAGAGGAAGATTTCAATCAAGAGCAAGATAGTCTTCAAGCATCAGAGGAATGAGAAGCTTCTCCAAATCCAAAAGAAGAGGAGCACATTCCAGCTATGGAGGAGAAAAGTGTAGATCCAAAATTTTTGAACTCAAAATGGGCTATAGAAGAACCTTTAGTTCTTCCTTCGACTTCATCCTTCAAGATTTGATGTTGGAGAAGAGTTTGATCTTTTAAAATTCATGTTTGAGAGTGAAGGAAACCATGGTGAGCAAGTTGTAGATCAAGAGAACACCATGGAAGAGGTTGAAAATTTATAGTAGGACAACAATGAGACAATTTATTTGTCTGATTTGGAGGATTATTTTGATGGAGATGAACCATTTGAAATCACATTGTTTTCTCCTTCATCATCCACCTTCCAAGCACATGAGCCTACTATCATGGAGGAGAAATTTCAATTGCGGTAGTGTACATTTTATAGTAGCTCTTTGGAATCAAGGTTGAAAGATATTAATCTTCCATGTTCTTCATTGGAGGAAGAAGGAAAGAGCATAAGGGTTCCACCACTTCTTCCACACCATCCATTCAAGAAGGTCTACAAGAGGACTTCATTTTGGAGTTAAAAATCAGATAAATGGGCACATCCAAAGGATTATACCATGCCCAATTAGGTAATTGGATTCATTGGAGCTAAGGGAGAATCCAAAACTAGTCATGTTTGCTTCTAAGCATGAGGATGATATGCAAAGCACCAAGGATCAACTGTCATACCTCTTCAATCCAAATGTAGAGAAACTAAAAGAGGTATCTAATTTGCTTTCAGTTGACACCTTGCTAATTTGGGTAGAATACCAGCTTCTTGTTGATTTTCCACTCATCCAACCAACCATGATCAGCTCCAAATCAATTGCATGGTTGCCCATTTTGAAGAAAGGAAGCTATTTTACACAACCAGTTGTAGGGTTTGTTTAGCTTACCTTTTCTCTTGGTTAGAGTAGAGGAGGTACATTTGATTTTAGTAGAAGAAGTGCATATGCCCACTCTGCATATCCCACTTGGGGTATGTATGATTTCTAATTTTCTACATAGTTTTTTGGTGTTGTTTTGGTTGCTCTTGCACAATGCATTCAGTGGATTTTGGTGAAGATCAATTTCAAGTTTCAATGGGTTTCCAAGTGGCTCAGAGGTCAGATTTTCATATTTCAAATTAGAATCAATTTATCAGGCTTGAACTCATGCCCAATGGATGCTTCAAAGGCCACTGATCATTCATCTAGCAGGCAAATGACCCCTGAGAGTCGTCAAATTGTTAACCAAAATAAGCTCCCTCTTATTTTGGGTTAACTAGCTTCCTTTTTGTGCCTCAGTCAAATTTTTACACATTTTAGGCACTCAAAATTTTTAGGTATTACTTCATCAGATAGATAATTATTTCCCCTTTCTAGAAAGGTAAGGAAGTCCTCCTAACTCCTTGTATTTTGCAAGTTATGGCTCGAGGAGTTTGGAGGGAAAATTTGCCAAGGCAGACCCACGGGAAAAATTTTGGCACTTAGCCTTTTGGCTAAAAAACTAAAAGGAAAATTTCAGCCGGAAAGCCCGTAAAGGAAAAGAAATTGATTAGGGCCTGTAGCTCATGAAATGATGCCATGTGTCAGGGCGGGGCGGTGGGGGCGGGAGAACTTCAAGTTTTTTGGCGTTTGGTCAAAATGCGTCAAAGGCAAATAATAGAAGCACATCCCCATCAAGTAATGAGCTGATGCCACATTTACAATTAGTAGTAGGAGTCGAGGTGTTGGGAGAATTTGGAAAAATTTTCCAAATTTGTTAAAGGTGCAAAGGTAAAAAATGGAACCGCGCATCGTAGTAGATCGAGGAAGGTGCCACGTGTCTCGGAGCAATGGGGTCGTGGATAATTTTGGGAAAATTTTCCATTTTGTAAAAAGGGGCACAATGTTGTTTTGAAGCCATGGGTCATCGAAGGGGCAGGGCATAGAGATTTTTTGGGAAATTTTCCCAATTTGAAAAATGAGGGAAAAAGTTCAAATTTCGGCCCGCGAACCCAATTTTTTCCCTAAATCTTCAAAGGGGCATATCTTTCGCACTAGAGCTCGGATTTTCATGATTTTGGTATCATTGGAAATATGGTGAAATTATCCACACAATGGACCATTCAATTTCAATTTTTTTTTATGGATTTTGGTGGGAGAAAATTGAGAAAACGTCTCTGACATGGAAAAGTTATAGAAAATGACCCCAACAACCAAAATTAATGAAGTATGGGCCTCTTCCTCGCTCTCGTGAAGTAATGTTCTTTGAAGTATGTGATTTTTCATGAATACCCATCATTTTGTAGGCCAATTAAATGGATCCTTTTGGTGGTTTAAGTTTCAAACTGATTTTCTCGTGTTTTCTCATTTCTTTCATTATGTTAGAGCGATAAAAGCCAAATTTGGCTCATTTGTAAAAGGTTGTTCATCATTCTTCTCTTCCTCTCCCTTATTTTCCTACCCAAGGTTGAAAATGGATTTTGAACCTCCTCCCCTACTCTGTAATGGAATTTTTTCCTCTTACCTGTGAAATGATGATTCTGTGCAAACTTCTGGAGCAATAAAAAATGTGTTTTGTGATGCATTTATCCATCCTTCCTCATTTTTGGTTGTTTTCTTCTTGCCTCTCATCATTACAGGTATTTGTGCATGTTTGGATGTTCATTGTAGGTTTTGGAGCTGTGTTCATGGAGTTTTGGAATAATTGTTTATGTGAAATCTATGTTTGGTCTGTGATGCACTTGTCCATCCTACCATTGCTCACCTCTCTTTGTTTCATATGTAGTTTTGATAGATGATCAACATTTTCCTTCTCTGGTGTATCACCGTTTTAGTGTAGGCTCTATTTTTTCCAATTTTATTTCTCTCCTTATCTCCTTAGAAGTTAGATTAGGATTATATTAGCTTTCTGCATTGGAATATCTTGTGGCGGGTAGTTTAGGAAGAGGAACTAGCCTTCTTTGGAGAGATTTCCCCATTTTGCAAAGGTCCCACACTTTGGGAAAGCTCAATGTTGTGTAATCACACCAAATGACATTTCCTTAGAAAAGCAGATCTCGAAGGTCATTTTGGGGGTGCTTTATGATTTGGCACTAACACTACCTTCCAAAAATCACTAACAAACTACTTTCCAAAAATGACTACCAAACTACCTTCAAAACATCACTAACAAACTAGCCTTCCAAAAATCACTAACTAAATATTATAAAAAAGATAATTCCGTTCATCTAAACTGAATTTTTTTATGTTTTTTAACTGCTCCTCATCCTAACTATTTCAAAATCTGTCATATCTAGTTCAAAAAAAGGAAAATAACCCATCTAACTAACTTAGTTAAGATTTCCCATAATTGCCAGTGATTTTCCTAATTGTCCGTGATCTATAAATATGTGCATTCGGACCTCCTTTGGACAGGAGGCATTCTCACATTTTTGCAGGTACATTTTGTCTCATTTCCAATGTATCAGAGATCAAGCCATCCTCCATTAGTTTTCACCAATGTCACGCTGCTTCAGATTCATCAGATTGATCGTCAAACCACTCATTCTCATCGTTAGGATATCATCCTTTGTCTTTCAATCAAATCATTTCGTTATTCAAGGTAATAAACCTGTCTTATTGGTTTTTAATCACGGTTTTGTAGGTAATATCTACCTTGTTTGTTTATTTTGTCATATAATTCTTTTAATTCATCTTAAATCATAGTTTCCCATCCTTGTTTTAATAAATTGTTGGAATTAACAGTAATCTCTAGCGATTCGTTTATAGTATTTCTTTTTTAACATATTTTCCTAATCTACATAACATATCTCTTTATTTTTATATTGTCTGCTAATATTCTATCCAAGATGGTGATTTTAGATGGAAATATATCGTAATAACTTCCCATTGTTTGACATCCACTCTATTGGGAGCAATATGAAATCCTTCACAAACTAGAGCTTTGTGTAGTCTTGAATGCACCCTTCAACCATCTTGAATCTATCTTCACAACAACTCAGTGCATCCGAGAGGCTACTAAAGCATTTTAGAATGCATACGACAAAGCTATAAGGCTCCATGAAGATCTAATACAATACAAGCACAAATATGAGGTCGTCCAATACCTCCCAGAAAAAGACTACCGCATTTCTTTAGAACTTAACACCCACAGCCACATCAGCATATCTAGTATCGACACTACACTTTCTCACCTTTTTTACACCCTAAAGGAATCCTTTTATTTCTTTTTGGAGGACTACATTTCTATTCCCAATTCTGACACGAGAAGAGAAAGAAGTAATTGACTCTGTAGGATCTAATGTGTCTAAGAACCTATATCCTAACCAAGAGTCAAATCTATGGATCTAAGTCATGTCATTAGTATCTATATGTATATCCATCTAAATAAGTGATGTTAGCTTGTCATGTTTTCATTTCATCACATTGTATCACAATCTTAATATCAATAAAAGCTTAATTGTTTCTGAGTAGGTTGATAACCGCCAAGGAAATTCATTGGGATTTTTAGGGATTGGATTTTTCCAGATAACCTACCCATTTATTTACTAATATCATCTTGTTTAAATTCTTTGACTTGTAGGCTTACTTGCAGGAGAATGAGCCTTGTTTTCTACATGGTGTGCAATATCACATAGCCCACATTGTGGGTATCCTAGAAACCCCACCATACTGAGGTTGAGTTAGGTGATTACCTTCTTGAATGACAAGAAAACTTAAGGTAAGAACCGTGATTAACATTTTTTCATTCCTGGTGGGACCCTAGTACCTTTTTAATTGCTTCATTTTATCATTAATTTGATAATTGTTTTAACTAAGCGCCATTCACCAGCCTTTGATTCACTCTCGATTGCACATGATTATCCCAATTGCCCACGATTCCACTATACTACCTTTTTTATCATTTCATAATCAATCAGTAGTCTATTTTTTGTTTCTTCTATTCTGATTATAGGCTATTTCTCCTCTGGAATTATACATTCTATATTTTCTAAGCACATGCTCGAAAATTGCTAAAATTTGGAAAGAATAAAAAATGAAATAAAAATGCTCTCACGGTAAGTTTTTGAAAACCATTTTTTACTTTCCACTTTACATATTTGTTCACTTTTCCTCATTGAAATCAAACATTTCATTTTGGGACTTTAAAATGAACCATTGCATACTTGTTGATCATCTAGTATTAAATAGGGGACTTAATTCATCACATTCACTTATCTTCCCTCACACACAACCAAACCACTCATTAATCTAAAACACATTCAAACATTTCCCACCAGGTGAAGCGATTGGGATTTCATCACCCAATAGGGAAAATAACTTGATGTTCGGTCCATTATAAACATCTGCATGTCATTATATTTTGGCTCAGCACCTAACTCCTTATCGCGAGTGGAATTGTGAAGTGAGGTGATAGGCCCTAATAACATGCCCACATCTTGGCAATACGCTGAGTTGGGTCTCATGTACCTTTGGGTATATTGAGGACTCCACCCATAAAAATACATGAGTCCAACCATAGATGGCCATTTCTTATAACTCTTGTTAGCCATCTTACACATTTCAATTTTCATAATTAATCAAGTTAAATACAAAACAACACTTTAATTGTTCTTGCTTGTTATTTATAAAATAACCCCTCTAGTTGTTTTCCATTTTCTAGGATCATTTGTGTGTTTTTTCCTATCATGGTACTTACAAGACAACAAGCACATAATCAACCTTTTAAAGACATGTCTACCTCACCATTCTCACCTCAACAATAGGTCCCACTTCATACTACACCACTTCCTACACCCTTTTCCTCACCAACACAACCATGAGCATTACTCTATCAAACAGACACAACCAATCCCTTTTCTAACACAAAAACTTGGACTGAATCAGAGACCCTTTATAGTCATGAAGTAGGAAAGCTATCCTTCCATTCCCCACACCAATATCATGGACAAATTATTTATACGCCAGAATCAGGACACTCATTTGAACCTCCTTTTACAATAGAGGAGATCTTATCTTTGAAGAAATGTTAGACTCGAATCCCATTACACTTAATGCCTAATTAGCAGAAAGAAATGTTCAAATGCAACCATTCACACCCAAATCTGCTCCATACACTTACAACCCTTCATCTTCCATTACACAACTCATTGATCAAAATCAAGACCCTATTGTCCAATAATTATATCCCCACACTTCAAATCAACTCAAACGCTAAAAATAGTCAACCCCATATTTCTACAAGCTCTACTAATCCTTTTGAAACATCCAATGAACAATTATTCACTAGTCACTCTGAAACACTCGATGTCTCCTTAGCTCCCGTCTATGATCTTCACATGATCTCATCGCAAAACACATCTACTTAGCAATCCACATCCTCACCAATTCCTTTTATAGGATCCACACCTCCTCTAAGTAGTACTTATGCTTCCTCATCAACTCCTCTAGCCTCCTAATAGTGTACTTACAACCCCTTCGAGTTTCGTTTCCCCTTCTACAGATTATCACTATGTCCATCCCCATACTGAAACCATTAGTTAACACTATATCTATTGCTAATATGCACCTCGTCTCACAATACATACCGTAATATTCATAATTGTTGATCTCTACACCACAAACCTTATCTCAACAAAACATTCCACAATACAACATCTCACAACAAAGTGTACCACAACAAGCACCATCCTTTGTCACTTTGGCCATACCTTTCCAACAAACACCTACACATTCACTACCTCTTATGTATCCATCAATGCCATTGCAGTATCAGTATGTTCAAACCTCATAGCCTCTTGCTTTGCAGCAAGGCTCCTCATCCCATAAAAACACCCCACAACACAACATTCCTTACTATCAAAACATCCCCAAAAAATGTCCCATATCAACAACACATACCTCAATAGTACCTACCTCAATAGAACATTTCTCAATACCATGTCCCACAATAGAATAACCCTTATCAACATAACGTTCCATATCAATAGAACTTCCCTCACACCTCCTATCAACAAAACATCCCACAATAATATCAAATGTACTCATAATCCAATTAGTCTTTGTATCAACCCAACTCATCCCTATAACAATCAACGCAAATTGACCCCCTTCACACTCTGTTGAGTCACATATCTAGTTTAGAAGCCACTTTTTCAACATCCAAGAATGTGCTCTCCTATGATCAGATTTTCAATGAGCCCATCCATCCTTCTATACCATATAAATCATATCCACCTCACTGGGAACTTCCTAAAATTACTAAGTTTTATAGCAAAGAAGATCCCCAACAACACATATGTGTTTTTTGTCATGCATGTTATCTGATAGCTCATGATTAGGACCTCATGTTGAGGACCTTTCCCATGTCCCTTGTTAGCCCTACCTTAGACTGGTACAACAACATTCCATAACACTCACTATTTTATTTCACACAACTTGCACAACTATTCTTAGACCACTTCTCCATAAACATAGCCCATAAAATTACCATCAATGATTTGTATGCCATTAGACAATTTGAAGACGAATCCATTGCTGATTTTTACCCGTTGGAGAGCCACTACCAATCAATTATCCTTCACACTACCACATCCAGAGATAATCGAGATATTTTTTCACGCTTGTGCCAAACATATCTCATCCACTTTACAAATTCAAACCTTCCAAACTTTTGATGAGGCCTTTACCATGGCCCGTAAATTAGAGTTGTGAGCCCTAGAAGATGGATGGGTAAAGCTTCGTCCTAAGAAACCAAAAGTATAATTCCCATCCAAGTCAGTACCCAACTCAGATAATTCTAAATCATCCACCAATGCAGTCGTAGTCAAATCAGCTCCTAAAGAAAATCCTACCATTGAACGCATCCATCAACAATGCAACTATACACCCATAGTAGAATCTTATGGCATAGTTTTTGATAAATTTCTTTCCTCAATGTGATATCACTTCCCCATTCGACCCATCGATATATCAGTTTCCAAACCCATTTGGTATTGAGATAATGATTATTGCAAATACCATAGGGTCAATGGTCATGACATTGAAAGGTGTTGCACATTTTGCAATGTGCTTCAGGACTTGATTGACAAAGGTGACCTTCACTTAGAAAATCCAAACACACCTCCTAATCAGAGTCTAGACATATTTAAACAACCTTTTCCAAATCACCCTTCTTCTTCCAAGTAGCCACAAACGAACACAATTCACACCATTAATATAGTAACTAAAATTAAACCAATCTCTTTATCTACCTTATCACTTGACAAAATAAGACCCAAAAATTGACATCACTTTGTTAGTGTAGGTTATTATTTATCCTTTTATTTATTTATTAGGATAATTATTACACTTGTGTTAGCCCTAAACTTGTTGGGTTATCTTTCTTAGGTGTACTAGTTGTGTGGAGTTAGCTTCTCAATTATGTGGAGTTAGCTTACTAGTCTTTTGGAGTTAACTTAACTACCAATATCAATTAGTGGGAGTTCTTCACCATTTATTTAGGTAGTATTTGCACTTCCATCCTTTTATATGTACATCTTTCTTATTGAGTAATTCAAGTCATTGTATTGTAATGTATTGAGCATTATGGATTATGATGGATTTCCATATATGGTATTTTAGCTCTTCTATTTTGAAAATCTAATGTGGTGTACTATTATCATCTAAGATCGTGGCTTAGAACAATCTTCTTATCATTCCTTTCATGGTATCGAGTGATAGATGATATAGAATTCCATATGTAACTTTTTCTTTGTAAGAAATAATTTATTATTTTCAAGTATTCAAAATTTGTTAGAACTTTTTTTGTAGCATGAATTTTTATGAAAAATGGAGTGCGTCATTGGAATTGAAGGTTCCAAACCCCAGAATCGACTATAAAGTTGACCATGTTTTGAGATAGTCAAATATGGACACAAATCTATACCCTCTCGATGCATTCTTTTATCCATTGGATATAAGCATGTACCTTCCGGATGCATTCTTTTACCCTCTAGATATTTTTGTTTTGGATGTAGTCTTTTATCTCTGGACATAGATCTATAGCCTCTACATGCATTATTTTATCCATTAGATATATATGTGTACCCTTTGGATGCAATAACTTACCCTCTGGACATTCAAGTTTTAGGCGTAAGCTTTTATCCTTGTTCGTAAGCCTTTATCATGTGGATACCATATTTTGACCTTTGGAAATTTGGTTTTCATATGTACCTTCTAAAAAAATCATCATTAAAATATTATTTTAATAGGAAAACCTTCTAGAGCTCATAACTTTTGATCTGTAGCTCAGATTAAGGTGATATTTATTTGAAATTGTTTATTTTTTCAAGATTTATGCATTAGTGAAATTTTTATACACATATTTCAAATCCAAAAGGTAATTTTAATCATTATAATTTTTACATGCACTCAATTATAAAGTTCCAATATCGAGAGGGTGTTGTAATCACTTGTGGATGTAATTTCGGTTGAGTCTAAAGTCCTAAACTTTTGGGTGTTGCATTCTTGTATAGATGGGTGTATACATTTATATCTCTCTTGTTTGTTGAGATAATTTAGATCTGTATTTTTGACATTTTCACCATGTTGACAATCTCTCTTGTGGGGGAGCTATTATGGTAAATCCAAGTGTTAGTTTTCCAGTGTTTGAGTAGTTGATTTTGACAACTCATACAAATATTTGGTGTCACTCTACCCATTCAGAAGTATGGGAGGGTGTGGTGTTGATCTTCGATTCTTTGGGTTTTATGTTCTTGCCTTATTACGTGTTGATACCAATTCTTTGGGTTTCATGTCCTTATCTTATTACCTTGTATTTTCTTGGATCATGGAACTCCTATTTATTGGATCTTATGTCCTTACCTTATTGCCTTGGTTATTGTTCTAGGATCGTGGCACACCTATTTGTAGAAATTAATCTTTCTTATTCGTATTTTATGTACTTTCCTTGTTACCTTGGCTTTTCTTGGATCATGGTACTCCTATTTATTTGGATCTCATGTCCTTTCCTTGTTGTCTTGGTTATTCTTGGATCATGGCACACCTATTTGTAGTAGTTGATCAAATTATGTTTGGTGTTTTTTTACACTTTCGACATCACTCCATTGATAGTCTCTTTGCATGGAGCTATTCTAGTGAATCCCAATGTTAGTTTTTTTTGAGTTCTATGATCGAGTAGTGGATTTAAACCACAGTATACACCAAAATTCTTTAGCGTTGTATGATTTTTTAGAGCGAGAGATTTCTAGGATATCTTGCGGTGGGATTTTTCTCTCTACTTTGTTATTATTGGTTTTGGGTACCTTGCGGTGTCTAATTTTACGAGTTATTATACATGGGTACCTCATGATCCATAGGGATCCAAAATGACTCTACTTCATTAGATCAATCAACACGAAGAAGGAAAAATAATACACGTAGGTTCTATATTCATAGTAACAAGACTATTTCTCTGTGTAGAGTAGCGGTTATAAAACTACTACCCAACTAGGGTGGAGGTCCTAAGATTTCTGATTTACATTAGGTGGCGGTCTTGGATCTTTCGGATAGAAAATAAAAATATGAAACCAACAACCCCATAATTTAAAAGGTTGTCTGTGTCTCTTCTCCTCCATGACCTTTCCCATTCTCCAGTGCATGAGAGGACATGAGAAAGGCTATAAATACATGTTTGTAGAAGATAATAAGGAAATCAAAGAATGAAAGAAAGTGAGAAAGAAGTTCTTAGTGTTAGAATTTTGTTTTTTAGAAGAAAAGAGTGTTGAGACAGAGAAAACAAGTAATTAGGAGGAAGTGTGAGATATTATCTACTTCTCTTTCATACTTATTGTAAATTTTGTACTTAGTGTTTTGAATTGGCCAATAAAAGTGGGAAGAAAGAGCAATTGCCCTTCCCGACTAGTTTTTCCTCCTCTGGAGGTTTCCAAGATAAAACTTGTTGGTGTTTATGAGTTTATATTCTTTCCTTTCCTGCAATTGTGGATTCTAAGCATAAGCAAAATTCATTCACTAGCTATCTCTATAATTTTATACTAGAAAGTAGGACAAAAACATTAATTTGTGACTTATGGATAATTCCAAAGTTGAAGAGTTTACTGAGATCATTTTTGTATCGAGCTAACAAGTTTCCATGATCTGTGGTATTAATTCTTAGATTTTTATGATAGTGACAAGATCTAAAGGGAAGAGGCTTTACCTTGTGATCTAGAAATTTCTAAAAGAAGTGGAAACAGAGAATTCAGGGACAAATGGAGGAAGATAACTTGTTCCATAGAATCGAGATGCTACTGAGACCATGATGGATAGGTTGTTTACAAGGTAAGAAGAACTTGTAGATTTGCAAAAGAAAAATTTTATCATGCAAGAATCCATGGACTCGGTGGTTCGAGGCTTAGCTAAAAAATTTGGAATAGAGAAGATCCACCATGAAGAAGATTATGGGGAAGAGCATGAAGAAGATACTTCAAACACAAGAGAAAAGCTAAAATTTGACCATACTCCTTTTAAAGTTGAGACGAAAGTTGAAATTAAAATCTTTGAAGGACAAGTAGATGAAAGAGTTTTTGATAAATGGTTAAAATAGTTATAAGTATAATTTAGTGTCCATAATGTCATTGAGGCACAAAGGATCACCTTTGCATGTCTCAAAATGGAGGGACACACTCTGGTTTGGTGGGAAACCCATCTAACCACTTGTGAAAAGAAGAAGCATCCTATTGTGATATCTTGGCAAGAATTTAAAGAATTACTTAGAGATAACTTCTATCCTATTGGCCACAAGACTAACCAAATGATTAAATGGTAGTATTTTAGACAAGGTAGTAGTCAAAGTGTGTAGAACTATACGATGAAGTCTCATAGGTAAGCCATGTTCCTAAACATGGACTTGGAGGATGAGGATATTTTGAGTAATTACTTGGGAGGACTTCACACTCACCTTTGAAGATAAGTCATCTCCACAAAGCTCAAATATATCAATGAGGTATGTGTGTAGGCATACTACATAGATGATGAAAATAAGAAGGAGAAGTAGAACCAAACAAAAAGTAGTTGACAAATCAAGAGAAAAAAAGAGTATGGGACAAAAAAGTAATAAGGGTAAGTGGAAAGGGAAAGGTAAAAATGTTATCACTACTTTAAATAATTATAAAGATCCCAAGAATTTTACAATAACTTGTGATATCAATGGTCATACCGATGCTACATGTTGGAATTTGCATCTAGAGTTACATCGAAAAACTAAACCAAGGACTCAAAGAAGTCCATAACAGCTGTAAAAGTAGAAATTGAAGGTAGAAATTGAAGATGACTCGATGTAGAGGAAAGGCTTGGATGCACAACCACCAACATGACAGATAGGAAGAGGAGAGATGAGACTATTCCAGATCAAAATCCAGATCAAGAGAACTAAATTAAATGCTTTGGTTGATACAGGTTCTCATGCTAACTTGATTTCTGAAGTAGTTGTAAAGCTTTGTCTTGAGACTTATGAGAATCCACACCCTTATCCTTTGGGTTGGGAGAAGAAGGGTGTTAAAATTATGGAAACAATAAGATGTAAGGTCAAGTTTGGAATAAATTCCCAAAGTATATTGATGCTTTGTAAGTTGACATTATTCCACTTGATGCTTTTGATGTTGTATTTAGGATTCCTTACTTGTATATTAGGGATGCTATATTTATGAGAAGGGAAAACTGATATAGATGGGTCAAGGATGGGATCAACTACAACATCTAGGCACACCAACATAAGACACGGGTTACTATGGTGAGTGTTAACCAAGAAAAATGACTTATTCAGGAAAATCATAATCAGTTTTGTTTACTTTTGTTAAAGGATAAAAAATATGGGGTAGAAGTTTTAGAGATTTCTAACCAGGGAAAACATGATTTAGATAGTATTATTTAGTCTTTTTAGGAAGTATTTCAGGCTCCAGTGGGTTACCACCAAAATGGGAAGTAGAGCATGAGATTCAGCTATTGTTAGAATCCCCTCTACCAAACATTAGGTTGTATAGGCAATCCTTGCTTGAGAGTACTAAAGAAAAAAACAACTCAGAACTACTAGACCAAGGGGTGATACGTCCAAGAACCTCACCATGTGGTTCATATATTGTGATGGTGTCAAAAAGGATGGTTCTTGGAGAATGTGCATCTACTACCGTGCTTTGAAAATCTCACCATAAAAGAACAAATATCCACTTCCCGCATAGATCATCTTTTAGACCATCTTCAAAATGCCAAATTATTGAAGTTGGATCTCAAGTCCATTTATCACCAAATAAGAATGAAAGAGGAGGATATATGGAGGACTTCCTTCAAAACAAAATAGGGTTTTTATGAATGGTTAGTACTTCCTTTTTGTTTATGCAATGCACCCGCTAGATTTATGAGATTGATGAATGATGTATTGTGGGATTCATAGATTCATGTGTCATTGTATATCTAGATGATATCTTGATTTTTAGTGCCACATGGGAAGAACATCTAACTCATTTACAACAAGTCTTGCAAGTTCTCAGGGAGAAATAATGACTTTGTAATATGAAGAAATGTGAATTTTCCAAACGCCATCACTTCTATCTTGGACACATTGTTCAAGTAAGAGAGCTACGAGTGGATCAAAATAAGGTGAATCCATCACTAATTGGCCAACACCAATAGGAGCCACATAGAATAGCGATTTTTGGGAGCAATACAGTACATGCAAAAGTTCATTCTGGGCTTCTCCGTGATTGGAGTACCTCTACACATAGTGGCCATAAAGAGTAAGGGTTTTGAATGGGGTAAGGAACAAGACAAATCCTTTAAGTTATTAAAAAAACAAGATTACTCATGCTCCAATACTTTCTCTTTCTAATTTGCAGTAGCCTTTCAAAGTAGAGATAAATGCTAGTGATTATGTTATGGGTGTAGTATTTCTTTAAGGAGGTAAACCCATATGCTATCATTATGAAACTTTCACTTCAGTAGTTAAAGGATATTTAGTATATGATAAGGAAATGTATGTAATAGTCTAGGAAATTAAAAAAAGAAAGCATTATTTTTGGGTAAAGAAACTATTATGCACATTGACCAAAAATCTCTCTAGTATTTGCAAGCATAGTATAAATTGGAGCAAGAAAGGCACTACAAATGGATGGGGTTCCTTTAGCAGTTCCATCTGGTGATCAAATACAATAAGGGTTGTAAAAAATTGGTGGCAAACATGTTGTCTAGGCCCCCACACAAGAGAAGTTCTCATGTTTGGCCACTATCTCTCAGATCGAGCTCTTCACGAAGGAATCTTATGAGAGAGGCTTATGCCTAGGATAGAGACTTTGGAGTGAAATTTCAGAAGTTTCAGTCCCAAGGGACTGAAAGGATAGGGATTGAAGATTGTTATCTCAAGGACAGGTTTCTCTACCAATGGGGGAAGCTTTGCGTGTCTAAAGAAGAAACACTTCTACTGATGAGGGAAGCACACACCTCAAAATTAGTAGGACATTTCGGTGTTGGTAAGACCCACTTGTAAAGGTACATGTATTGGCCCAATATGCAAGAAGAAGTATCAAAATCTATACGTGGATGTAAACTTTGTTGAACAAATCAAGCCTAAGACTAGGAAGGAGGGTTTGTATATGCCTTTTCCAAAGTACTTACTTTTCGTAGGAGGACATTTTATGAATTTTTAGGAGGATTACCTATGTCTAAACATGTCCATGACTATGTCTATGTTTTTTTGTTGATAGATTCAAGTAAGATGTGTATTCTTATGGCACATAAAAAAGAAAATAAAAGCACATGAGGTAGTAGATCATTTTTGTTAATGTATGGGTGAATTTTGGTTTTCCAAAGTCTATTGTTTCTGACAGGGATTCTAGGTTCTTGGGGAAGTTTTGACTACTTTGTGGGACAAGATGGATACCAGGTTACAGAGGAGCACATATTTCCATCCACAGATAAATGGATAGAAAGAGGTGGTGAACATGACTTTGGTATAGTTAATTAGAGGGTATAATAGAAAATACCCAAGGACTTGGGATGATTCCTTAGCCTACATTCAACATTGTTATAACCGGGTAGTACACACATCCACTATGAAGTCATCTTTTGAAGCATCTTGGGATATTTACCTATAAATATGATAGACAAAAGAAGTTGGGTAGTAGGATGAGGATGAGACATGAGACACATAAGTGAATAGAGAAAATAAACTCATTGAGAGGATCTGGTAAATCCATCTCAAATTCAAAGAATAGATAGAGAAAGCTAAAGCCAAGTACAAAGCTAGGCACATAGGAGGGAACATAAGCTTCATGTTGGAGATAGATTTTGGCTTTACTTGAGAAAGGAGAGACTACAAGGTCAATAATGAAACTGAAGCCACTACGATATGGGCCCTTCACCATATTGGAGAAGGTATGAGAAAATGCCTTTTGACTTGATTTATCGGCATTTATGAGGATGTACTCTATAGTAAAATATGAGAAATTTTACCTATATAATCCATTCATGCTAGATGAAGATGAAGGACTATAGTTTCTACCTTCAATTGAGGATTTCATCACGGGACTCATGAGGAAAATTTGAGGAGGATGTAGTGCAAAGGAAAGCATAGTTTAGTAGAGAGACTAGGAGAGGTCCTGCAGGAGTCTTAGTAGATTGGAGATGAAAGGAAAGACACCAAGGTAGTCATAGTGGTACTCAAAGGAGAAAGTGAGGCAACTATTTCCTCATCTACTCCCCCAAAATTTTGTGGGACAAAAATCCTCCTAAGTAGGGGAGGTGTTATCCATAGGGATCCAAAATGACTCTACTTCATCAGATCATTCAACATGAAGAAGGAAAAATAGTACACGGAGGTTTGTCTTTATAGTAACAGGATCATGGATCTGCATGCAGAGTGGTAGTTACAAAAGCCACCCAACTAGGGTGTGGTCTTAAGACCACTAGTCTGCATTGGGCGGTGGTCTTGGCTCTTTCGAGATAGAAAATAAAAATATGAAATGAACAGCCCCATAATTTGAAAGGTTGTTCTGTGTCTCTTCTCCTCCATGACCTTTCCCATTCTCCAGTGCATGGGAGGACATGATAAAGGATATAAATACATATGTTTACAAAAGAGAATAAGGGCATCAAAGCATGAAAGAAAGTGAGAATGAATTTCTTAGTGGTGGAATTGTATTTTGTAGAAGAAAGGAGTGTTGAGATAGAGAAAACAAATAATTGGGAGGAAGTGTGAGATATTATCTACTTCTCTTTCATACTTATTGTAAATTTTGTACTTATTGTTTTGAATTGGCCAATAAAAGTGGGAAGAAAGAGCAATTTCCCTTCTCCACTGGTTTTTCCTCCTTTATAGGTTTCCAGGATAAAACTTGTTGGTGTTTATGAGTTTATATTATTTCCTTTCCTGCAATTATGGATTTTATGCATAAGCAATATTCATTCACTAATTATCTCTATCATTTTCTAATAGAAACTAGAACAAAAACGTTAATTTGTGATTCTATGGATAATTCCAAAGTTGAAGAGTTTACGATCATCACCTCATTAGGCCTTTTTTTGGGACCATTACCTTCTTTTTCACCCACCTAAGCTATGCTTATGGGAGGGTGTTAGTGTAGGTTATTACTTATCCTTTTATTTATTTATTAGGATAATTCTTACAATTTTGTTATCCTTACACTTGTTGGGTTAGCCTACTTACTTGTGACTAGTTGTGTGGAGTTAGCTTACTAGTTGTGTTGAGTTAACTTCTTAGTTATGTGAAGTTAGCTTACTAGTCTTGTGGAGTTAACTTAACTACCATTATCAGTTAGTGGGAATTCTTCACCAATGATTTAGGTAGTAATTGCACTTCCCTCCTCCTATATGTACATCTTTATTATTGAGTAATTCAATGGAACTTGTATTGTAATGTATTGAGCATTATGGATTATGATGGATTTCATAAATGGTATTTTATCTCTTTTTTTTTTGAAAATATAATGTGGTGTGTTATTATCATATGAGATTGTGGCTTTGAACAATATTTTTATCATTCCTTTTAATCACTACCAAAGGAGCCTAAAACCAAGACTATGGAGTTTTCCCCTAATGAAATCATCATTCAAATCCTTTATGTGTCTTTAACACCTACCAAGTTGACACCCATATAATCCATGCAAAAATCCAACAAGCTTGAAATTTCCAAACCACCGCTTGCTACTAAGAACATTCCTACATCTTCACCACATACTATTACCAAACCCATACTCTTTCCTCCAACACAACTCCACTAGCACTACTAGATAAGTTTGAAAATATAGCGATGATACATCTTAAATATTCTTAGTGCAACCACCTCCACCTAAGTCGACTAGGGGTTGTAGTCATTCTCAACCCGTAAAAACAAATAATCTAAAATATGCTAATCATTTAGACCACACCATCCAAACTTCTCCCTCTTCATTAGCTTCAACCTCGATGAATAAACCTAGTACATTTAAATTTGTGAAAGGTCCTAATAAACAAGGCGTATTTCAAGTCTTTAGAAGTCCTTATTATGATGAGACCTATCATTTCCATGTGCCTCCATCTTTCCATCTAACATTTCATCCAAAAATCATACCTACTTTTGGAGATCCTCTTTCCATGTAAAAACCAAGACCTATGAGACCCCCTGAACAAAAAATTATTTGAAATCATAGGCTTCTAGATCGGGACCTCCTACACAACCCTTTTCTCATCGATTGGTTAATCGCCCCATTATTATGAGGTAAAATCTCATGTATCAGACCCCACCATGATTTTGTAGAAAATTCTAACATCCCGCAATAGGCATCCCATGTTTTATTCCTACTCCCTATCTCTGCGAGGATGCGCAATATTGTTATTCTCCATGGCCCTCGCTTGTACAAAAATCCTAGTTCTTCACATGTCACAATAGGTAGAAAGTCTCCATGACTACAAGTAAATAGTCTATTTCAAATAACTCGATTTACCTACTCCTAAGAAAAATGAATCTTCAATTACATTCAAACATAATGTTCTTACACCACCATTTTGGATAACTTATTATAAGAGTCACTAATCAAATTACCATCTCCCAAACTGTCAGATCATCATGGGTGGAAACCATCCTGGTATGACTTTAGTGCCTTCTATGATTACCATAGAATGTGAGGCCACTCCATAGAGGAGTGAAAATATTTTCATCAGAAAGTTGTGAAGATTGGTAGTTCGCTCCTTCTTTCTCCTCAATCAAACATCACATCAATATCAACATCAACATCACTAGAAGAGTCCATCCCTAAGATGTTGATTCACTAATTTGATGTCGTCCACATTCTACTACTCACTCACAAAGTTATAACAAAGGATCATTTGAGCCTCGAAATAGAAAAGTAGGAATTCCATCACCATACCTCCACCCCTTGAGTTATCAAATCCACTAAACCAGCCGAAGGTATCCATTTCCTTACCTTCTAAATATTCTAATCAAATATCATTATCGAGAGAAAAAAATTTCTATCCAAACAACAACACCACCTTCAAATGAAATACGAAGGTCATTGTTAAAAATTACACAATTCTCCATCTGGATGTTGTGTTATAAGATCATTCAAACTTTCCTAGTCATAAGCATGTCATGATGAAGCTCTCTAATCAATTACTATACAAATAATTGACCTAAATCCATTCATAAAATTTTTGGGCACTCTAAAAAGATCCACCTTAATATCATTTGATCCATCTGAAATTTATTCACTAAGATAGGAGGATCATGACTTACCACTCTTCATTACCGCTTAGATCAATGATATCTCTATTAAGAGGGTCATGATTGATAGTGGTGCAGCCATTAATATCATATCCTCTCTCACCTTTGACCAGCTCAAATTTCCCAACACTATCATTGCTCAAACCCCAATCCTATTATGATCCTTTAATGACACTATCCCACCAACATTGGGTACCATTATTCTACCACTTAAATTCATTTTCAATACTTTACCTAAAATTTTCTACATTATGGAAGGAGACTTCCAATATGTAATATGTTGTTAGGATGTGAATGGATATAAACGATTATTGTGTTCCTTCCACATGTCATGGTCCATCATTTTCTTAAATATGAACATGAAGGTGTTGGTATCCAAATTTATTTTCCCTTTCAAGTTGAACAAACATACACATTAGACGTGGAGCTTAGAGGATATAGATCATAGTGTGTGTCATTTTGTAGCTGGGGATGAGATATAACTGGCCCTTTGTTACTCATATTTGTGGAGAGATGGATAGCACCTTTAAGAGGATTTGACCTATCCTCACTACTTTAGACCGTGCCCCATCAACTAGGGTGAGAGGACCCTTAGTGTAACCTCTATTTGATGAAGGAGATGGAGATATTATTTTTTTGGAAAATTTTTATGAAGAAAACCTTGGGAAAATATGGTCAATACTCCATAATTTAACTCTTAAGAGTTGTCACTTCTAAATGATGGAGATAATTTCAACACAAGGCTAAGGTTACTGAAGACATTAAGAAATCTTGAGTGTTCTGCATATTTTAGTAAGTAGATTTTGTTCCTTTGTTCATATATAAGGAAAATGGGGTAGTTCAGGATGGATCAATGGTTTTTGAATGTTTTTGGTGGGAGATGAATTAGGATAAAGTTGATTATACTAGATATTAGAAGGGACTTCACAATAATGAAATACTCAACAACAAAAACTTTAGAACAATTAAGATGTTCCTTCAACTGAGAAGGTGTGCTTCAATGGAGGTCCATATCAAGAGTTTTCATATTCTTTGAGAATCTAACATGAAGGCTCAAATTAAAAGACTCAATTAAACACTACAATCTCTCGATCAATATGCCTAAGGTACACCTAAAGACTTATAGACAATATTTATCAATAAATGATAGTGAATTGATTTAATATATTTTTATCTCATCCAAGATGAAGGCTCTTCTTGAAATAAAATTGAAAATACCATTAAACATCACAAGGACAAGATCTTCTGTGATTTTACAAATATTTCAATGTAAGATTACAATAGGAATGAAAGAAACTATTTGTAGACATTTGAAACAAAGCACAAACAAATCAGACACAAATTAATTTCAAAATTGTCTTAGATTCATCACCAGGGAAAGCTTCAGAGAAATCTTAGTGCTCGTCAATGGCTATACATATGCAACCACTTGACATGATAGAAAATCTAACATAGAAGAAAATAATAGGTTATCTCAGCTTTTGTCTCTCATGAAGATGACTTTCTCAAAATTTTCCTTAGGAATTCAATCTGACCATTTGTAAGAGTATTCTCATTGAATTTATACATTTTACTCACTCAATTTTCCCCCAAAAGAGAAAGAATATTTGAGGGACCTTTTCTTGTTAATAGTTTCCTCAGAAAGTGACATTTAACAAATTCACATCCGAAAGATGCTAGGTGGACCAATTGTGAACTAATCATGTTTCTTGGACCCTCGACTATGAGACTAGGACGCCATGCCACAACTTTTTCGCAATCCTTCTAATCATTATGATTTTGTCATGAGAAATCTCCTTTTAATCATTCTCCGGAGGCTCTGCATATTTGGATATGACATCGGTAATCCTTTTTTCTCTCAAGGCAACACCTTTTTCATCTTTTACACTGCACTTTTGTCATTTCATCCTTTTCCCATATCTTTCCTTTTAATTCTTCCCGCATCCATCTCCTCTAGTAATTCCTATTTTGCAAGTGCCTAAGCAATTCTAACTTCAAAATATTGACCTTAACAATATTTGGACTCACAAATTAAGGTCCAAATCCATTCAATGATACTTTTAGATAAAGATGACAAGGAATTTAATCAAAAACGATGAAAAATAGTGCGTATTCGCGTCTCGAGGAGTCTTGGAGCAAAATGGTAGAAAAAACAGACACAATACACAAGAGTTTTTGATTCTACCCCTTTTCCACTTTATATCATAGTCATCCACATGTTTCCTTAGAGTAACCACAAAGGAAAAATATAGAGGAAATTCCTAAACAAAGCGTGGGCCTTCCACATGAGTTTGGCCCAAGAAAAACCCTTTTGGAGTTTAAAAGTCTCAGTGTAAAAAGGAGCCAGTGGAAACCTCCACATGTATCAATGGCACATTTTGAGATGGTCCCCGAAAGAAGAGACCCCAAACAAGCATGTGGGCTCACGACATGTTCTCATTCTAATAGAGTTTGTCAAAAAATTTGAAGGCTTAGTAGATGTTGCCATGTGTCTAGGATCTGAGACATTTTTCTTTGGTCGTTGAAAAGTACAAGCAAAGGGTAGAGTGAGTGGAAGCCTCCAAGTGTCCTCCTAGTTCTTCTTCAAAATAAAACTTATGGGCTAGTCCCCAAACATGTGCAGTCCAACCACATGTCCTAGGCCTTTAAAAATTTCTTTGAAAAATTTAAGTACAAAGTGGAGCGGTGGAAGCCTCAACATGTCTCTCCTGTCGCAATTGTTAAGTAGGAACCCAAGGTGGTCCTCAAATGAACGCCAACCCTCCACGTCTGCATGGTCCATGCTAAAACTATACCGGCCCTCGCATAAAATTTTTTTCTAAGTCTTGTCAAGGCAAGCGAAAACCTCCCGTGTCTCCGGCGTAACTCCAAAGCCAAACCAAAAGGAAAATTTTAAAATGAACACGTTCGCTCTCCACGTGGATAAGTTTTGAGTTGAATGAGCCTTAGAGTTTTTAAATTTCCCACCAAGACACATCAAAACAAAAAGGGATATATGTTTCACTAATGTCGAGATGTAAATTTGACCAGAAAATACACCCATCAAATCGTAAAATGCAGAAAATCACCATTTGAGCCGAGAAATGAATCTTTCTTCAAGGAAAAAAATTTGGAAATGTTATATGGCTCAAATATGATCCTCCAAGCTATATCCAATAACGATTCCATAGGTATTTGGAAAAAATGATAGGGACAACCAAACATGATGTGGAAAATGAAAGGAAAGGAAAACCCGAGTTTTAGTCCAAGTTCTGAGACTCTTTCAGATGGAAAGAAGAACCAAAAACAAAATTTGGACCTTTAAGTGATCCTCAACCAAGGAAGGGACTGATCATGGCAAATAAATGGAGGAAAATTTTTTTATGCATCAATACGGGAGATAGAGAAAATGACAGAGCCCGTAAACTAGATAACTTCAATGAAAAATAGGGCAGGACTAATTTGAGCACCAACATCAGCTCCGAATAGAGGATGGGAACTCCATGTGAGTACCACAAGAACAAATAGTAGACCAAGAGCCAAAAATAAACCATTGGGCAATGGAGTCAAAGAATAAGCTTCAGAGCAGAACAACCATAACCATCCTCAAAAATGAACCGAGAAACTAGAAAAACCAGGTCACCAAGGACCAGAATGAACAAAAACACAAAAGCAGATGAGAAAAAAGAAGTATATAGTGTATAAATGGAATATACCTTGATTCTGAGAAATAAATCAAGTAAATGTTTCAAATTCCTACCATTAACCAAAATTCAAGTATTTCCCCATCTAATTCTTTTAGGAAGAAGGTACTTTCACCGATTTAAATATCAATGCAATAAGGGCCCATCAACAATGCATAAAATTTACCATGCTTTCCCTTATCTTCATGCCTACTATCCCATAAAAGCACAAGATCCCCAATGTTGAAAGCTCTAGAGTCACCTTTTTATCAAATAACTTTAACTTTTTCTCCGAACTTCACACGCCACGATGGGATGCCCTTATTTCTTCATCCAACTCAATAATCTGATTTATTTGAGCATCATATGGACTAAATTCTTGATCTTCAATTTGTTGAACAAACTAAAATGAAGAAAATTAAAAATGGAGGGGAAACAAAGCTTTACTTCCATATACTAACTCAAATGGGATTTTACCAAAGAGCTCTTTTGACAGTGATTTTGTCAGCCCAAATAGAAAACTTCATTTGCTCACCCCACTTCCTTTTGTTTAGCTCCAATGTTCTTCTAATGATCTTTAACAATTTTTTATTGTTGGACTTAGCTTGTCCATTTCCTTGGGGATTGTAGTTAGAATCATATGTCATATTGATTCCATACTCTTTGCACATTGCCACCAAAGGTTTGGCTCTAAAACTCATGGAATTATCAACAACAATTTTAGCTGGCACTCCAAATCTGCATATGATTTTATTGGGATGAATTCCATGATAACTTGTTGTGTTTCATTTTTGGTGGGGATTGCTTCCACCCACTTAGTGAAAAATCGGTGGCTACAAGACTCCATTTATGACCAAAGCAATGGAAGGATCATAAATTTTCCTAATGAAATCCATTCCCCATTATCGAATGGGGCTTCAATCGACACATGATATAAAGGAAGGGAGCCCGAAGCTTTCACTCTTCCAGAAAAATGCTAACAAGTTTCACATTTCCTAACCAATAGAGTTGTATCCTTGAAGATAATTGGCCACCAATAACCAACCTTCAAGATTTTATGTGTTGTAACTCTTCCAGAAAAATGTCCCCCACATACTCCTCCATGGAGATCAGCAATTATTTTGGGGGCCTTATCTTCAGTAATGCATCTTAAGGAATTCTCTTAGGGTTATTCCAAGCTAACCCAAAATTAGTAATGACATACATTTGAGAGGTAACTTAAGAGATCTTTTATTATTTTTAATCAAATATTCAAGGCAAGCATAGATGTACGAGATAAAATATTATATCTTTGTACCATTTAGAACTTACCAAATTTTTAAAGACATCCACCCTTTCTCCTTCTACTTCATTCATCTCAATAGTTTACAAGTTGCTCTCATCCATAAGCTTAGCTAGGAGTAAACCTCTTACCAATTTTGTTGTTTGGATATCCGTGTCATACTCCTACAACTTTTTCACCCATATGCATCTTTTTCTTAAGACTTCCATCTCTGATAAGATTTCTTTAACCATGGTGTGGGGAGCATAAGCAACAACTTTAGAGCTCAAGATGTAGGGTCTGAAAACCTTTGTTACTTTCACTAGGGAAAATTCATGATTCTTCATGATGGTGTACTTTAACTCAACTCCATGTAATGCCTTCTTGAAAAAGGCAATTGATCTCTCACCCCTTCATCATCCTTTTCTATAACAAAACAAATGCAATGGTGTTTTCTGTAGAAAAAGAAAACACTTGAAAAGGCTTCTTGTAATTTGGGGCTGCCAAAACAGGGGCATGCTTTAGTGCTTCTTTAATCCCATTGAAAGATTGAATGGAAACCTTCCCATTTGATAACTTGGTCCTTATTTAAAATACTAGTAATGGGGATGGTCATCTCAACAAAGTTAGACACAAATATTCTGAGAAATATTATTTCTCCAAAGAAGGATTGAATTCCCTTATTAGTTCTTGGAATTGAACCTTTTGATGGCTTCCACTCTCTCTGGATCGATCATGACCCCTTATTTTGATACAATGTGACCAAGAAATTTGCCTTTTGCACTCCAAAGTGGCACTTCTTGGGATTCAATGATATGCCATACTCTCTACACCTTATCAACATTCTCTCCAAGTGTTGCAAGTGATCATTTATTTTTCTAGAAAACACAGTTACATCATCTTGATAAAAATTAATTAATTCATTGATATAACCAACAAATGCTACATCCATTGCTCTTAGGAAAGTTGATCCAACATTCATTAAGCCAAAAGGCATCCTGACATAGACATAAGTTCCCCAAGGAGTGGTAAAGGAAGTTTTTATTCTTTCTGAATCCTTCACAACAACTTGATTATGGCCAAAGAAACCATCCAAATTAGATAACAATTCAAAACCAGTTACCAATTGTAGCATATTCTCCATGTTTGGTATAGGTTAATTATCTTTCAATGATGACTTTTTTAGTTTCCTAAAGTTTACGCACAACCTTATATCACCACTCTTTTTTCTAACATGCACTAGGTTTCCAACCCAAGATGAGTACCTTGTGTGCTAAATGATCTCTCCATCCCTCATCTTCTTCAGTTCTTATTGCATCTTTAGAGAAAGGAGCAGATTGATGGGCCTCTATTTTTTCCTGAAAGTCATACCATTAGATTTAAGAGGAATCTCATGTTGGAACAAATCTTCCCTATATGGCTTCAACTCAAAGTAAGACCAAGCTAGGTAGTCTTGATATTTCCTTAGAAATTGAATATAGGACTGCTTCTCTTCCTTGCTAAGATTGCTTCCTAACAAGATTTTACGTGGCTTTTCCTTTGTTCCCAGGTCATGCTCTTCCACATCTCTTGAAACCGACATACTTCTTTTAATAATGCAATCAGCATTATCAAAGTTTGACTCAAGAGCCACCAAACCTTTGGGAATCATGTTTGTCTTTAGTTAGATGATGTATTTTCCAAATAAAGTTTCCTTTCCTTTAAGCAACACACACCATTGGTTCCCAATCTATATTTTGGTCAACAAAATTGCCTTGGTTCTACAGAAACCATTTCACCTAGGCATCATCATCAAACACTTTCCAATTTTTAACGTTATTAGGGATAGATGGCCTTGTTAGTATTTCAACATCATACTCACAAAATGGAGACACTGTACAATTCCTAAATCTAGATCCTAGCACTGCTAACTTTTTTGTAACAACATTAAACTTTCTATCATGGTGCACAATATTAAAAGAGTCAAACATTTCAATCAAATCCTAGACCGCATGCTTGTATTGTTTCATTCTTTGATTTTTAGTAGCATACAATTTTCTAATTTTCTTGAAAATCAATTCTGAATCCCCTTTGACAATGATATCCTTTATACCATATTTCCATGTAATTCTCAAGCCTAATAACAATGCTTCATATTTAACAATGTTGTTAGTGCATTCAAAGTTAAGTTTGAAAGAAAAGACAAACTCTTCTTGGCTTGGAGAAATCAGAACAATGCCAACACCATTTCCAAACTTGGAATAGGCTCCATCAAATAACAAGGTCCAAGGTAAACCCACTTGTTCAAGACATTTACACTAATCAATCTTGTGCTCCTTGCCATTAGTAAACCCCAAAAATTTATTTGCATCTACATCAACATATAACACTTCATAAGAAGCATTATTTGGATCTTCAATGAGGTGAAAAATTTTGTTCTCTCCATACAAATTTACAAGGCTGCCTTTAATTGGAATGGTGGAAAAAGACATACCCATTTGAACACTTCCACCAACACTTGCAGCCCACTTTCTTGATAACATCATGCCCCATTTGGCAAGGAAATCACTAATGACAACATTAAGTTTTAGGTTCTTACTCGGATAAGCTACAAGTTGTACCACCAAACCTCTCACACACCCTATAAATAAGACCTCTCTAGAATCCATGCAGTACACTTGTCATAAGTTGTTGTCACTTTAATGTTTAATTCATTCATGACTTCCAGAGGCATAACATTGCATGATGCTCCAGAGTCAAACATACAATTGTGCAGCAATCTGTCTTTAATAATTAGTGTTGTAAAAAATGGATCAACATTTAACTAAGACTCAACTAAATATGTCCCCAAGTAAACTTCAGGTGGTTCACCTATCTCCTCCAATGTTGGTGGTTTTTCTAGGTCTGCAATGGTTGAAGGAGGAGTGTTTACATTATTTATATTTCTACCTAGGGAACTCCTATCTTCCTCCAATCCCAAATACTCAAAATCCCTCTTCTTGTGCTCAAGAATTCTAATTAGTTCAACAATTGGAAAAAAATATTAATTTGACTCAAGAATTGGGAAATGTCATAGGGAATGCATTTGGGAAAAGAAGCATTTGGAGAATGATTGACAAACTCCTCGGATTCCATAAGATTTTTCACATTTTGGGCATGGGTGGGAACACCGGTTCTACTTGAGACAATAAGGCCTTTACTAGACGCATCTTTATTTTGACTTTCTTTTGGGACATTGGTGAGAAATGGGTTATTTGGTTTGGCTTGAGGTCCTGCCCCTTTGACAACTTTACTTCTTGTGTTATACTCTTTTTCTTGGGAAACAACAACATTCATTAACAACTATCTATCCTCTTCTGATGGGATTCCTCCATCATAATTTTTAATAATTAGATCTCTTATGTACTCAAAATCATTATTGGGAAGTTCAAATGCTTGTAACATGTCTATTTATAAAGCATGAGAGGGAGGAAGAAGAGGTACCAAAGTGAATGCAGTCCCAAAACTTACAAAAGCATTTCTTACACTTATTACCTCGGTTGAAGTTTCTCCCTGCTATGACCTTGTAGAGAAGTCCACCATGCATGCATCATCATCAGTGTAATCATCATCATCAAATTCTTCAAATTTTTGATCTACTTCACATGGCAGGTGGGGTAAGAAACATTTGTTACAATAATCAATTTTATTTGTCTCTTCAACAACAACTACTCGACATTTAGAGGATCATGCACTACTCTATTCTCCCTAGCTTGGGGTTATCTAGCTCCCATGGGTCCTTTACCTCTATCATCAGATATATGTTCATTTCTAGGATGATTTAAAAAAATTCTTTTCCTTGTTGCCTATGTTGACTATTAGTGCAAATTCACAGCACCCCAAATCGACCCTCAGATCTACTGTAGACAAATGGCCAATTCGGTGTGAATGCACAACATGGATTTTTCCTAAGTGTGGGACGTTGTAAATTTGGAAAACTCTCTATATTGAAGTTGTTTCTTACTCCTCTGTTTAGGTTTATGCATGAAATTTTTGCAGAGGTTCTGATTCAAAATTCCTACTCTAAAACTACCAAGGAGACAGGGTTGAGAAAAAGCATGGAAATGGAAACAAAACTAAGAAAAAAACAAACAGTGATACACCAAAGGAGTGTTGAAATTATTTCTTTGAAAATTAGAAACAGATCATAATAATGCAACACAAAGCATGCATGATTTCCAAAATATAATGAAAGATCAGAGGACAATAATAAACACATGAGAGGATTGGAAAATCAATCACAGAACATACATTATCATTCCCAAGTTTGATACAATGCATTACACTGGTAGAGAGGAAAAAAATGTGCTACAATCCATATGGGAGGTCTGAAACTCCTCAAATCCACTTGCTAAGGAGAAAAGAAGAGCTTACAAGAGAAATAAACGTTCAACCCTTACAAAATGAGCCAAAACTGGTTATTAACGATGAAGCAAAATGAAGAAAGGTGAAAAAACGTGGGAAAATTGATTCAAAATCTCCAACCACTGAAAAGATTCATTAAAATAGAAATTTCACCCTCAAAAATCCATTTTTCGATGCATTCGGCCATGCTGGAGAAGAAACGGATGCCATACTTCATCAATTTTGGTGGTTGGGGGTCGGTTCTGCATTTTTTCCCATGCTAGAGACATTTCTTCAAATTTTTCCCATCAAACTCTATAAAAATTCAAAATTGAGGGGTCCATCATGTAGATAATTTCAAAATATTTCCAATGATATAAGGATTGTGAAATCTGAGCTCTGGGTCAAAAGATATGGCCCTCTAAAGATTTAGGGAAAATTTGGTAAAAAATAGAGTCAAAATTAGGGTCGGTGGGTCAAACTTTAAATTTTTCCCTTTTGGAAAAATTTCCCAAAAATCTCCATGGCCCCTTAGGTCCACATGACATGTGTCAACTTCTAATTCATCTATGGGTTTCAGAATAACATTATGCCCCATTTTCCCACACTGGGAAAATTTCCCAAAAATCCTCGCCAACCCAACCTCTACTCCGATGTGGACACATGGCGTCTTCTATTTTGACGTAGAGGTGCAGCTCAAGTTTTTACCTTTCTCCTTCATGGGCCTATGGTGAAAATTTGTAATTTTTTTTTTTTTTTAGCCAAAAAGGCTAAGTGTCACAAATTCCTCCCTGGCCCCGCAAGTCCGTTTCCTTCCTTCATCGGGCCCACGGGCCAAAATTTTCCTTTACGCCCTTTTTCCGCAAAAAGGGATAAGTTCCAAAATTTTCTCTCTATCTCCACCAACCCACCAATTTCCTTGGAAAAATTTCCTTTTCTTCTCTGCTGGCCCGAGACTCCCGGCAAATTTTCCTCCTTACCTCTGCAGGCCCGCCTAGGGAAAATTTTCACTGTTAACTCTACCGATTCATAACTCAAAAATACAAGGAATTAGAATGACTTATTTACCTTTCTAGAAAGGTGGAAAAAATATCTATCTAATGAAGTCATACCTAGAAAATTTTGAGTCCCTAAAGCATGCAAAAATTCATTTTAAGTATCAATAAATAAAAACGAGGAGGATTTCGTTAAAAATAAGCATGGGCTTATTTTGGATAACACTTTTGGTGACTCGGAGGGGTCATCTACCTGCTAGATGAAAATACCAGCTACCTTGAAGCATCCATTGGGCATGGAGTCATGATAGATAGCCTGCAAACTGATCCTCTACTTGAAAACTTCCCTTTTAAGCCTCTTGGAAACCACTGAAAACTGAAACCAGTTGTGACCAAAAGCCAAAACAATGCACTGTGCAAGAGCAAAACTAGCACCACAAAAACTATGTACAAACATGAAAATCATACATACCCCAAGTGGGATATGCAGAGTGTACACAAGCACTTATTTCTCTAAAAAAACCTACCTACACTACTCTAACCAAGAGCAAAGGGAGCTCAAACAAAGCCTCCAATTGGCAGGGAGAAATAACTTCCCTTCCTTAAAAATGACAGCCATGTAATTGATTGTCACCGAACATGGCTGGTTGTATGATTGAAATACTAAGCATAAGCTAGTCCTCCACCCAAATCATCAAGGTATCAACATTAATGGAAAATACCTCCTCAAGATGACCTGCCTTAGACTCTTGGAGGTATTTATGGTGACCCTTGGTACTTTGATGATCATCCTCATGCCCTGAAGTAGGCATGACTGGTTTTGGCTTCTCCTTTGGCTCCAATGAAGCCAAATACCTAATTGGGCATGGTTTGATCCTTTGGATGTGCCCATTTCTCTGAAATCTAACTCCAAGAATGAAGTCTTCTTATGGACCTTCTTGAGTGGATGGTGTGGAAGAAGTGGTGAAAATATCTTGCTCTTCCCCTTCCTTTTCCCATGAAGCACATGGAAGATTTAAATCTTCCAATCTTGGCTCCAAAAGGTTGTTACAAAATGCAATTTGTTGTTCTTCAATGTTCTCCTTCATGGAAACAGATCTTGCTATTGAAGAATGAATGGTGGAGAAGAGAATGTTGTAATTTCAGTTGGCTCCTCATCCAAACATTCTTCTAAGTCTGATAAGCAATCAAACTCTTCAATGTCCTGCTACAACAAAGTCTCTTCCTCTTGCATGGTGACCTTCAAATCTGCATTTCTTTCACCATGTTTAGCTTCATTTTCAAACATGAAACTTGGCAGCTCAAACTCATCCAAAAAATCAGATTTTTGGAGAGATGAAGTGGGAGAGAAACATGAAGTTTCTTGTGCATCTTGCTCATAATTCAATGCCTTTGGACCTATTTTTTTCACCTCCATAATGGCTTCATCAATCAAATCAGCCCCTTCAAATGAAAGCAAAAATTCATCAATAATGCTTCCTTCATCCAATGGCTTCAAACATGATTTAATCTCTTCCATTTTCTCCTCTTCAATGGGGTTTGGAGCTGGTTTTTCTTCCTCAACTGCTGTTAAAAAATCAGCCTTGTCCACCACTTGTTCTCCAACTCCAACTTCCTCTTTTGGCTTCACCATCAAGGGGATTTTTGTAATCCTAAATTTAAGAGCCAAGTTCAACAAACTTTTGATCTTTTCATCCTTGTTTGGATCTTCTTCTTGCTGTTGTTTTCCTTGACTGGCATTCTGATTTTTATCTTCCCAACATGGATTTGGGAATGCAAGAGGAGGGGTGGGTTGTAACTCAATTGATTTTGCAATTTTTTGTGGTGGTGGAGGAGGTAGAAACTCTTGTTTCTTTGGAGGGAATGGCTATTTGGAATGGAAAAGAGTAGAGAAATTGAGGTGGGATGGGAGACTAGGAGATGAAGAAATGGAATTAACTTTTGGGACAGCAGATGGGAAACTTGAAGCTTGACACCGCTTGAGATAAAAGCAGTTGAGAAAGAGGAAAAGAAAAAGCATGAGATGGTCATTCAAGAACAACATATTAGTCCTCTAGAACAACATATTGAAGAGTTTGATTTGTCAAACTTCATGCTAGAGGAAGAGGTCATTCAAGAGCAAGATTGTCTTCAAGCAGCAGAGGAAGGAGAAGCTACTCCAAATCCAAAAGAAGAGGAGCACATTCTAGCTGTGGAGGAGAAAAATGTAGGTCCAAGAGCTTTGAACTCAAAACAGGCTATAGAAGAACCTTCAGTTCTTCCTTCCACTTCATCTCTCTCAAGCTCTAATGTTGGAGAAGAGTTTGATCTTTCAAACTTCATGTTGGAGGATGAAAGAAACCATGGTAAACAAGTTTCGATCAAGAGAACACCATGGAGGAAGTTGAACATTTGCAGTAGGACAATAATGAGGTAGTTTATCTATCTGATTTGGAGGACTATTTTGATGGAGAAGAACCAGTTGAGTTTCTATTGTTTTCTCCTTCATCATCCACCTTCCAAGCACATGAGCTTGTTGTCATGGAGGATAACTTTCAATTGCAGTAGCCTACATCTTATAGCAGCTCTTTAGAATCAAGTTTGGGAGATTTAAATCTTCCATGTTCTTCATTGGAGGAAGAAGGGAAAGAGCAGAAGAACTTCATCATTTCTTCCACACCATTCACTCAAGAAGGTCTGCAAGAAGACTCCATTTTGGAGTTAAAATTCAAATAAATGGGCACATTTAAAGGACCATACCTTGACCAATTGGGTACTTAACTTCATTGGAGCTAAGGGAGAAGCCAAAACCAATCATGCTTACTTCTAAGCATGAGGATGATATGCAAAGCACCAAGGATCAGTTGTCATACCTCTTCAATCCAAATGTAGAGTAACTAAAAGAGGTATCTAATTTGTTTTTAGTTGAAACCTTGTTAATTTGGGTAGAAGACCAGCTTCTTATTGATTTTCCACTCATCCAACCAGCCATGATCAACTCCAAATCATTTGCATGGCTACCAATTTTGAAGAAAGGAAGCTATTTTGCACAACTAGTTTTAGGGTTTGTTTAGCTTACCTTTGCTTCTAGTTAGAGTAGAGTAGGTAGGTTTTCTTTTAGAAAAAGAAGTGCTTTTGGACACGTGGCATGTTCCATTTGGAACATGTATGATTTTCAGCTTGTACATAATTTTTGGTGCTATTTTATTGGTCTTGCACAATCCTTTTTAGTGGCTTTTGTTGAAGATCAACTCCAAGTTTTAGTGGTTTCCAAGAGGCTTAAAAGGGAATTTTTCAAGTAGAGGATCAGTTTGCAGGCTATCTATCATGAATCCATGCCCAATGGATGCTTCAAGGTAGCTCCTCTTTTCATCTAGTAGGCAGATGACCTCTCTAAGTCACCAAAATTGTTATCCAAAATGAGCCCCTGCTTATTTTGGCTAACTCACCTTCATTCTTTCCTTACTTGTGATTCAAATTCAATTTTTACACATTGCAAGCACTCAAAAGATCTTGGAAATTGCTTCATTAGATAGGATTTTTCTTCCCCTTTCCAGAAAGATAAATAAGTCCTCCTAACTCGTATTTTTTGAGTTATGGCTCGACGGAGTTTAGAGGGTAAATTTTCCCTAGGTGGGCCCGTGGAGGTAAGAAATAAATTTTTCCAAGGAAAATTGGCGGGTTGGCAAAGGCATGGAGAAAAAATTGACACTTATGCCTTTTGGCTTAAAGGCATAAAGTCATAAGGCAGCCTACAGGCTTGCGGAGGGGAAGGGTGTGCACTAGTGGGCCAACAAGAAAATTGTTAGCACTTAGCCCTTTTGGGTAAAAAATCAAAGGAAAAATTTGGCCTGAAATCCTGTAGAGGAAAATGAATTGTTGAGGCCATAAACCAATCAAGATGCCACATGTCCATTCATCGGTAGGGATTGGGGCATTAGGAGGATTTTGAAATTTTGCCAAATTTGTGAAAATAGAAAACGCAAGAATGGGCGTATCTCCACATCAAATCAGATGATGACACATGGCAACCAATGCCAAGGTGGGTAGTCAGAGAAACAAAGGAAATTTTTCCCTTTTGCCGAAAAATTTGAAGAAGAAAAACTAAACCAAGGTTCCGTATCCAATAGAAAAGCACCACATGTCATGCGGACCTGAGGGGTTGCGAAGATTTTGGGAAATTTTTCCAAAAGGGAAAAATTTAAAGTTTGACCCCGCCGACCCCAATTTTGACTCTGTTTTTTACCAGTTTTTCCCTAAATCTTCAGAGGGCCATATATTTCAAACCAGAGCTTGGTTTTCATGATTTTGGTGTCATTGGAAAGATGTTGACATCCTCTACATGATGGACCCCTCAATTTTGAATTTTGACGGAGTTTGATGGGAAAAAATTGAAGAAATGTCTCTAGCAAGGAAAAAATGTAGAATCGACCCCAACCACCAAAATTGATGAAGTATGGCATCCGTTTCTTCTCCAACATGGCTGAATGCATCAAAAATGGATTTTGAGGGTACCCTTTCTTTTTTTAATGAATCTTTTTAGTGGTTCGAGTTTTAAAATTGATTCTCCCACGTTTTCACATTTCCTTCATTCTGTTTGAGTGATAAAATTTAGTTTTTGGATCATTTGTAAAAGGTTGTTCATCCTTCTTCTCTGCCTTTCCCTTATTTTCTTCTCTAGGGTTGAAAATGGAGTTTGAACCTCCTCCCTACTCTGTAATGGCATTTTTTCCTCTTACCCGTGAAATGATGCATTGTGCAAACTTCTAGAGCAATAGAAAACGTGTTTTTGATGCATTTATCCATCCTTTCTTGTTTTTGGTTGTTTTCTTCTTTCCTCTCTTCATTGCAGGTATTTGTGCATGTTTGGATGTTCATTGCAGGTTTTGGAGCTATGTTCATGGATTTTGGAACTTTTTTTGTATGAAATCCATATTTGGTCTATGATGCACTTGCCCATCCTTTCCATTGCTCACCTCTTCTTATTCCATGGTAGTTTTGATAGATAATCAACACTTTCCTTCTCTAGTGTATCACCATTTTAGTGTAGGCTCTATTTTTCCTTGTTTTCTTCCTCTCCTTGTCTCCTTGGAAGTTAGATTAGGTTAGATTCACTTACTTACATTGGAATAGCTTGTGGTAGGTAGTTTAGGAAGATGAACCAACCTTCTTTGGAGAGCTTTCCCCATTTGCAAAGGTCCCACACTTTGGGAAAGCTCAATTTTGTGCAATCACACCAAATGAATTTGCCTTAGAAAAGCAGATCCATAACTCATTTGGGGGTGATGTGAATTTGTATTAACATTGTCCTTGAGAACCTTATCCAATTCATTTCTCTACCCTGGCTATCTTGTAAGATATTTATTTGATAGCTTTGGCCAAAGTTTTTACAACTTCCTCAAGATCCATGTCCTTACTTAATTAAGGCTTCTCTAGGTTAATCGGTTTAATGCCATCCCTCTTAGGAGGTTTTCCATTTACTGCTTTAATTTTTTTCTCTATTTACATAGCCATGGTAAAGGCCTACCTCAAAGTTCTAGGGTTCTTATCCCTCAAATAGTAAGCAAATTTTTTATCAAATGCATCGAGAATAATTTATCAAACATGATTCATCACATGGCCTCAAATTAACAGGCATTATTCTCAATGTTTTGTTAAATCTTGTATTAAAATCATGCACTGATTCATTAGGATTCTTTTTTATATTTTCAAATTATGATAAAAGAAACCTAGGGTCTATTTTATCTCCATACTACAATCTAAAATCATTCTTCATCTTAGTCCAAGAATTAATGGAAATATATGGCAAATATTTATACCATTCCCTTGCATATTCTTCTAGAGTATGGATAAACAATTTAATGTATACATCCTCAAATTCTATTTTGAAGTCCTCTATCATATTGATAAAGAGCTTCAAGTGTTGATCACCAGTGATTGCATTATTTCCCTGAAACTTAGGCAATCTATTTCTTACATCTTGTTTCACAACATTTGGATAGCCAACCATACCTCTAAACCGATAGGACTAAAAGTATTAACAACAAATGGAGGTGCAGGTGGAGGTGGGCCATATTATTTTGAGGAGGTGATCTTATAGGAGAAATAAAATGATATGGAGTGAGGGGTATGTGTGGTACAGGATGCAATTTTCAGAATGAATGCCCTTTAAAGGCTCTATTTCTTAGAAAAATATACTAGATTTGGAAAATACAGGGTGATTGAGAAGAAAATGTTTGAATACAAAAAAGGACCCTTCTTCGATTGGAGAATTCATATTTACAAAGATTCTACCCGATTCAATAGCACTTGATGAAGTATTGCAATCTTCAATCATAGGTTGATCGGTTTCACTAATGGATATCTCTTTTCTTGATGCTTGATCTCCAACAACATTCCAAATTCTTCTTCCTTCTAAATTCGTCTTTCCCATTTCTCTGGAAACAACTTTCTCAGTAGGGTCTCTAGCAAAGAAAGATCTTCTTCCTTCCATCTTTGTAAAGACTAGTGATAAATTGTAATTGACAGAGGTTAAGACATCGGCATTTATCAAAAATTCATTCAATACAAAGTCACCACTAAGGATTTTCACCTTAGTTGCACAAATTCACTAAAAGCTGTCCTATCAAATGTATGTTAATACTAAATTCAGTAAAGCTTTATAGATCTAACCCCTGTTTACCCATATTTAACATTGTTGATGTAAACTTAGTGTAAAAAACCAAAGAAACTAGAAATATTGGACGTGGAACTTGTAACTTTGAAAAATTCTTACAGATCTGAATAGAGAATGATGTTTCAACAATGTATTTTCACTTTAAAATTTGTAAAAGCATTACCATGGTCTATACATATACACCTTTGTTTAAATACTTCAAAGAGTCCTTAGAAATGGTGTCACGAGTGTTGGTATCCAAATTTGTTCTCCCTTTCAAGACGAGCATCAACATATATTAGAAATGGAGCTTAGAGGTAGATAGGTCATAGTTTGAGTCGTTTAGTAGATGGGGATGAGATCTAACTAGTCCTTTGTTACTCAGATTTGTGGAGAGATGGATAACACCTTTAAGAGGATTTGACTTGTCCTCACTACTTTAGGTTGTGCCTCTTCAACTAGGGTGAGAGGACCCTTAGTGTAACCTCTATTTGATGAAGGAGATGGAGATATCCTTTGTTTGGATAAATTTTATGAAGAAAACCTTGGGAAAATATGGTTAATACTCCATAATTTAACTCTTAAGAGTTGTTACTTCTAAACGATGGAAATACTTTCAACACAAGGCTAAGTTTACTGAAGACATTAATAAATCCTGAGTGTTATAAATATTTTAGTAAGTAGATTTTGTTCCTTTGTTGATATATAAGGAAAACATGGGTATTTCAGGATGGATCAATGGTTTTTGAATGATTTTGGTGTGATATGAAGCATGATAAATTTGATTATACCAGATCTTTGAAGGGACTTCACAACAATGAACAACTCAACAAAAAAATTCAGAATAGTTAAGATGTTCCTTCAACCATAAGGTGTTCTTTAATGGAGGCCCAAATCAAAAAAATTTCACATAATCTTTGAGACTCTAAAACGAAGGCTCAAATTGAAAGACTCAATTAAACACCAAAGTCTTTGATCAATCACACCTAAGGTACACCCAAAGACTTACAAACAATCTTTATCAACAAATGACAAGTGAATTGATTTAAAAAAATTTATCTCATCCAAGATGAAGGCTCTTTTGAAATGAAATTGAAAATACCATTAAACATCACAGGACAAGATCCTATGTGATTTCAAAATAAAATCAATGTAATATTGTAATAGGAATGAAAGAAACTATTTGCAGACATTGTGAAACAAAGTAGACACAAATTACTAGAGATTGGACAAAAATTAATTTCAAAATTACTTAGATTCATCAAGTAGGGGAAAGCTTCCAGAGCAATCTCAAAGTGCTCTTCAATGGCTATACATATGTAACTATATTGACAGGATAGAAAATCTAGCATAGAAGAAAATAACATGTTATCTCGGCTTTGGTCTCTCACGAAGACAACTTTCTCAAATTTTCTCTTAGGAATTCAAACTATGACCATTTACAAGAGTATTCTTATTACATTTATACATTTTAATCTCTAAATTTTACCCCCAAAAAGAAAGAATATTCAAGGGACCTTTGCTTGTTAACAATTTTCATCGTAAAGTGACATTTAACAAATTCAGTCTAAAAGCTACCTGTGTGGACCAATTGTGAACTAATCACATTTATTGGACCCTCAAATAATTACTAGGATGACATGCCACAACTTTTTGGCTATCCTTCTAATCATTCTGATTATGTCATGCAAGAAATCCCCCTTTTAATCATTCTCCGAAGACTCGCATAGTTGGATATAACATGTTATCCTTTTTTCTCTTGAGGCAACACCTTTTTCATCTTTTGCACCGCACTTTCATCATTTCATCCTTTCCCCTCTCTTTCCTCTACAATTCTACCCCACATCCATGTCCTCGGTAATTCTCAATTTTGTAAGTTCTGAGCAATTCCAACTTCAAAATATTGACCTTAACAATCCTTAGACTCAAAAATTAAGTTCCAAATCCATTTAATGGCACTTTACAGAAAGAGATGACAAGTAATTTCATCAAATAACAATGAAAAACAATTTGTATTCATGTCTCAAGGAGTCTTGGAGAAAAATGGAGGAAAAACAGACATAATCCACAACAGTTGTTGATTCTTCCCCTTTTCCACTTTATATCATATCCGTCCACGTGTTTCCTTAGTGCAACTACAAAGGAGAAATACTCGATGCAAGTCTTAAATAAACATGAGCCTTCCACCTACCTCAGGCCCAAGGAAAATGCCTTTTGGCCTTTGAAAAGTTTTAGTGTAAAAGGAGGCAACGAAACCTCCACGTGTCTCAATGGCACATTTTGAGATGGTCCCCAAAATAAGAGACCCCAAACAAGTGTGGGCTCACCATGTGTCTCAGTCCGATAGAGTTTGTCAAAAATTTTGAAGGCTCAGTGGAAGGCACCATGTGTCTAGGGTCTCGAGACATTTTTCTTTGGTTGTTGAAAAGTCCAAGCAAAGGGTAGAGTGAGCGGAAGCCTCCAAGTGTCCTCCTGGTGCTTCTTCAAAATAAAACTTAGGGGATGGTCCCCAAACATGTGTGGTCCCTCCACGTGTCCTAGGCCTTTCAAAATTACTTTGAAAATTTTAAGTACAAAGCAAAGCTGGTGGAAGCCTCCACATGTCTCCCTGTCATAATTTTTAAGGTGGGACCCTGAGGTAGATCCTCAAATGAGTGCCAACCCTCCACGTGTGCATGGTCTACTAATACCATACCGGCCTCATGAAAAATTGTCAAATTCTATGAAAGGTAGCAAAAACCTTCACATGTCTCCCTGGCGCAACTCCAAAGCCAAACCAAAAGGTAAATTTTCAAATGAGCACCATTCCTCCATGTGAGCAATTTTTTATTTGAAGTGAGCCTTAGATTTTTTAAAGTGCCCCAATAAGCAACATCCAACCAAAAAGGAACATGTTTCGCTTGATCTTTGAGATGTAAATTTGACTGGGAAAAATACACCCGTCAAATTGTAAAATGCAAGAAAATCACCATTTCAGCCCAAAAATGAATCTTTCTTCAAGGATAGATAATTTGGAAATTTTATAAGGCTCAAATATGATCCTCCAAGCTACATCCAATCACATTTCCATAGGTATTTTTGACAAAAAAATGTGACTATGGAAAATGGAAGGAAAGGAAGAACTTGATTTTTACGCCCAAGTTACAGACTCTTTCAAATGGACAGAGGAACAAAAAAATATTCTGGACCTTTAAGTGATCCTCAACCAAGGAAGGGACTAATCATGGAAAAAAATGGAGGATAGATTTTTATGCATCAATACGAGAGATACAGAAAATGAGAGAGCCCACAAACTGGATATCTTTAATGACAAACAGGAAAGACTAATTTGAGCACCAAAAGAAGGTAAGACTTATATTGTCCCTACCGATCCAAATCCATTCGTTGATTATTACATGATGTACCGCCCAAATGATGTGCTTCTACCTAAATCTTAATATGAGTCATCTGATCAAGCCTCTTCTAACACACCAATATATTATTCTGAATTACCTAATGATTTCTTTGTCACTAATGTCATAAAACATATTACCTTAGTGGATTATCATCTATTCATGCTCAATTTCATCCCTTCACCTAAAACATACGATCTCCCTGAAAAATAGCCCATGTACGACCCCAATGTCGGAGATGTTATCTCCTACGAAAATCCTATCTTAAAACAAACCTAGTTTATGGTGGATTTGATAATCCACCATCCCATCCTATTAACCCACATCATGTCATGCCATTTGTGTTAAAATTTAAATCCCTTGACAACCCAAAATTTTCCTGCATGTATCTCCATCATTGCGCCTAGAAAGGTTTTGGCCTCAGACGTTATGAACAAGGAATTCATGATCAACCTATCCTATGTACCCTCAAATCTCATGAGAAAAGTGGGGTAGGTTATAAGAGCTCCACCTCTGACATGTACAAAGCCACTACATCCAAACTTGCTACATCCCTAACCATCTCTAAACTAGAACCAACATTGTCAATGAACCCTAAAAACCCATGAATATGGATGACACTATACCCATCCCACCTAACATTTTTTTAATCAATACATATCGCTAGGAGCACTCACTTATAAATCTAGTCACTCCATTAAAACACTACCACTTATTCATCCAGAGATGGTTGAGGTAGATTTACCTACCATAGATATCCTTCAATGTCAAAATTATGAGGATATCATATCTCACATGGGAGCTGAGGATCGTTATCTTCATAAGTCCTTACCATCTGAAACACCCACTCTTCTTAATGAATCTACCATCGACGTAAACATAGGAACACTCTAGGATCCTCATATAGTTAAGGTTATTCAATCGATTGATCCACAATAATTGAATGATTTTACCTCATTCTTAACAAAATATCACCAATCCTTCACCTATTCATATAGTGATATGCTTGGGATCGATCCCAACATTTTTCTACACAACATAGTCACATACCCTGCCACTAAACCTGTCAAAAAAAAAATCTTCGTAAAATGCACCAACATATAGCTCTCCTTGTCAAAGAAGAGTTGAAACATTTTTTATCTTTTAATTTCATCATACCCATTGACTATCCATAGTGGGTCTCCAACATCTTCCCAGTAACTAAAGCCTTAGGAAAGATTCACATGTGCATGATTTCAAGAATCTCAATCTTGCTTGTCAAAAGGATGATTTCCTATCCTAAACATAGATCATCTTGTCGACCTCACATCCATCCATGAAATTATTTCCTTATGGATGGTTTTTCTAGTTATAATAAAATTCTTATTGCCCCAAACAATTAACATAAAAGATCTTTTATCACCCCTTGAGGGACCTTTTGCTACCATTCCATGCCATTTGGTCTAAAAAATGTTAGGGAAATGTATCAACGTGTAATTGAATAAATTTTTCATGTTCTTATCAAAAAAATCATGGAATATTACATTGACAACCTTCTTGGGAAATCTAAATCATGAAAATATCATCTTAGTGTCCTTGAATCAATCTTCACCCATCTTATTCAATTTTGTCTTCGTCTGAATCCTGCAAAGTGTGTTTTTGGTGTTCTCACTAGAAATATTTTGGGATTTATCATATATCTTCATGGAATTGAAGTCGATCCTGCAAAATTTAGGGAAATCATCGATATGCCTCCGCCTTCCAATCTTAAACAACTATGCAATCTGCAAGGAAAAGTACAGTCCATATAATATTCTATATCACATATATCTGATTTTTATCAACCATTTCACCATATTCTCTATAAGGAAATCATATTTCATTAGGATTCTAACTACGAGAAGCCATTTGATGAAATCAAACAATATTTATTATCACCTCCTTAATTACACTAGCTTGTGAAGGGGAGTCATTTTTAATCTACATATCTACCTCAGAACATGCCCTAAGGGCCATGCTTGCCCACCATGATGATCAAGGTCATGAGTAGGATGTGTACTACATTAGTCATACACTTCATGAATATGAAACATGACACTATGAAGCTGAAAAAAATGTTGTGTATTGACTTTCGCTACTTCCAAACTCTTAAATTATCTCCTCAACCAAAAACATACATTGTCACTATTTTTAACACACTTAAAGCTATACACGAAAAACCATATCATAATGATCGTATAACCTAATGGTTGATGTTAATGACTAAATTTTATCTTGAAATTATACCACAAAAAGTCCATTAAAGGTTGGGCCATTGTTGATCAAACCACTGAAGCACATCTTTCAAACAATCAACCACCTTATGAATACTTTCCTAACAAATCCATCAATAACATTAATGAATTTCACCCCCATCAAAATTACCCTCTTCTTTGACGATGCTAAATTTTAAGAAGGTGGAGGGGCCAAGGTCATTATCGTACCACCCTAGAACATTCTCATTCCATTATCATTCAAAATCAACTTCAAATGCACTAATAATAATTGTGTTCATTTAATAATCCATTCACTCAGTTGAAATTTCACGAATATCCACCATGTTTGTCAACTTAGATATGCACAAAGCATATGACATGATTTTTGTGGGCCATCCTTCCGCCATTCAATCCAAGTTGGGGTTTGATGCCTTATTCATCAATATGTTTATATTCTACATTTCTTCTTCCAGTTCTCTGTTATGATCAATGGTAAACTAGAAGGATTATTTCAAGCTGGTAGAGGTCTTAGACATGGATACCCCTTCTCTCCCTTCCTCTATACAATTGTCATAGAAATTTTGAAAAACTTGACAATCAAGAGGTTTCTCTTAACCTCTTGTAAGGTCTCAAAATTTATAATGTCCTTCAGCCTAACTACCTAAACTAATTCATGGACGATAATTTCTTGATGTGGAACACATCTATACAGGAAGCCTATATATTTAAAGAGGTTTTGAATGAGTATGAGGAGGTCTTTGGCAAGCTGGCCAACTTCCTCAAAAGTGTTATTTTATTCAAAAATGTGGAAGAGCATTTCCAAGAGAGACTTTCCGAATTTTTGCCTATAAGATAAAGAATTTTCTGACTCTTATTTGGGAATGCCCCTCATTCACAAAAACTAAATTATTTCATCTAAAACACTCTATTTGAGAGATTTTCCAATAAGTTTTCTTCTTGGAAGGGGGTTCTCTTATCTCAAGCTAGAAAAATTAAACTCCTCGAAATATCTCTTCAAGGTGTTCCAATCTATGTCATGTCCCTTTTTCATCTTCCAGATAAGATTTTGGAACCTCTTGAAAAATTCAAAAATGTTCCTTTAGGCTGGGGTTGAGGATAAATTCAAATTTCCTCTTGTGTCCTGGGAAAAAGTAACCAATGCTAAGTAGTGTAGTGGGCTAGATTAAAGAATATGAGACTCATGAATGAAGTTCTTGGTCGGGAAAATCAAAATCTAAGTTTTGCAAATAATCAAGATTGAGTAATGAATTCTATTAAAACCAATACAAATTCTTAATGCCATAAACTTTTCAATGCAATGTCACAATAATGCAGATCCTCCCTTGATGCCAATGTGAAATCAGGAGTTTTTTTAGTGCATGCAAGATAATACATGGTTAAAATGTAGATAGATGTGCAGCTACAAATCTATAAATTCTTAGAGCTTCAAATAATTTGATGCACAAAATTTTTTGTGTAACTAAAATGAATAGTCCTAATATTCAAAATTAACTATTAAAATAGAAACAATATCATACATAGATCTACCATCTACAAGAGAAAAATAGAAATATTTATTCCCTAAAATTCATTAAATTCCCATCACAAAGCTTCATCTCGATGTCTCTTCTCTAATACCAAATGAGAGGTATGAGAAAATTGCAAAGGAAAAATATTAATCTTGTTTGAATTCATTTCTACATAGCCATAACATATATAGGACTAAATTCTCCTTTTATACTCGGAGTAAAATTTGGGTAAAATACATTCGCCTAATTTTAACATTTTCCTATGGTTGGCTACTCAGAATAGAATCCTCACTATGGAAAATTTGAGGAAACATGGTGTTCTCGTCCCTAATAGGTGTTTCCTTTGCAAAAAGAGGAGGAAAGTGTTAACCACCTCCTCATCTCATGCCCCTTTTCTCAAGTGGTGTTGTCCAAGGTGTTGGATATTTTCAAGGTCCAATGGGTCTGTCCTAATTCCATTGAAGAATGTTGGTTACAATGGGATTTCCCTTTTAGGTATCCCTTTCTTATGGCTACCTGGAAAATGGCCCTACCACACTTCTTCTAGAGCTTATGGAAGGAAAGAAATTCTCTCATCTTCATAAATCAGAAGGCCAATTTTAGAAAGGTCAGTGTTGGGTTGATTTCCTCAATTAAAGAGAACTCCAAACTCATTAAGGTGAAGTCTAAAAGGGTTGCTTCTAGTAGAGAAGAGGAAGTGCTCAAACAATTCACCTTCATTCCACCTCAAGTCAGTTTCTTGTCCACTAAAATTAAATGGTCCAAACCTGAAAGGGGAAAAGTCAAACTTAATTTTGATGGGGCTTCTAAAGGTAACCCTGGCCTAGCTAGTGGAGGAGGCATAATTAGGGATCATAATGGGGATTGGATCTTAGCCTATGTTGGTCCTTTGGGGACTCAGAGAAATAATGTGGCTGAAGCTTGTGATCTTCTCTAGGTGTTATTCTTGCAAAGGAGAAAGGAATTAAACATATCCTTATTGAGGGGGATTCTCTTCTCATTTTAAATGCAATCAGTAAGACTATTCACAATAATTAGATCTCAGAAATATTATTAATGATACTAAATAACACCTTAAGTACTTTGATTCCCATATCATTACTCATATCCCTCACATAGGCAATGCTTGTGTGGATAGATTGGAAAATGAGGGAGTTCAAAATAATGATTAAAAGGTGTGGCAAAAAGGTGAGGTCATACCTGTGCATATTAATGATATTATCAATCATGAAAAGTTGTAAGCACTTCACCTTAAGTAGCGAGGGAGAATAATGGGTTCATTTTCCAATATTACAAAAGTGTTTCTAGCTTAAGCTATTCTTGGAAAGACAAGTCTAATTTCAAAATTACAGACCTCAAAGTGTTGTGCATTGTCTGGCTGTCATGGGTGGTGATAGAACCAAAGTTGAGTCATCCAGCCATGGGTGTATTGTGGAGGATAAGTCTATGTGGCACCTTTTTTGAATTGGGGGTTTCAAGAACTTTATCACCAGACTCCAAGGGCATGATCCCTCACTTACTATGGAGTTTGAGCTGGCGTGGAAGGAAGGGAAAGTGGTGATCTATGGCATGGAAATAGAAACATCGGAGGAAGCCATAGCCCGTATGCTACTGGAATGGACATGGAAGGTCTGAAAATCTTCAAGGATAGGAATAAGAGAGAGTATGAAATCAATACTTTTTTTCGTAAAGGAAATTTCCCATTACTTCACCAATGGTATCACTCATTCCTACATTCCTAGGGTGTAGAGAGAGGTCTACCTACACATAATGAAGTATTTGACTCTAGAGGGTAAGTATCGCAAGATATATACCCACCACTTGTTGTTTCTAAATATGTTCAGACATAAGAAGCTGTTTAGTATCCCATTCTATCTTTTATGTCTCTGACCACCTCGGTGAGGGATTTCCAATGGAGTAAGGTGGAGTCTCCCATTCACGAGGGCCTCATTATTCGAGTTTTGCAATGGGAATCTAACTGGGATAAACAAATGCCCTCAATCAAGAGGAGGAGAATATTACCCCTAGCTGAGTGTTTGTCCAAAATGAGGGAAGGAAATCTAGGTTCTAAGTAGATGGGTGAAGGGAAGAATGGGGAAGGGATAGAAAATCAGGAAGCTAGTCTGTCGAAGGGGAAGGATAAAGTCTCCTCGGAATGAGATCATGGTATTGATATGTGGAAGAACAAAGTTTAGTACTTAGAGATAGTTGTCTAAGTCCTAAAAGAGACTAACTCAGTGGTGAGAAAGGACATGATTGAAAGTGTTGAAGCCAAAGATAAAATATTCTTGGCCCACAAAATTATCTATGAGGATATGAAGCATTTGGATTCTCTAGTTTTAGATTTGGGCATTTGTTTGGATGTTATGGAAAAGAGAAGTGGAAAAGGAGGTGGATCAGTTCTGAGGAAGAGGAAGAGGAGGATGGAAAGGTAACCCCATATGAATTTGAATTCAGATTATAATACAAAAGATGAGACCAAGGAGGTTAAACCTTCACAAAAAAGTAAAGCTAACTCATGGAAATTCTTTTGAATTGTCTACGGACTTTCAGGAAATTTATCTATTTTTCTTATTTAATGTAACATTCCCATTTTAAGACTTTAGAAACAAGGGATTTTTTTTTATAAATAATGTTCTCTATTCTAAATTCATAATTTAGAACACACATTCTTTATCAACCATTCATATAAAAAATAACCATATACAGCTGTAATGAATCGGTGTGCTACCAATCTATTCATTTCATGACTCGGTAAACTCTGATCTATTCATGTTTAACATAAGTATTGAATAATTTTCTATATAATACGTAAACTTAGTTCTCTTTCCTATTCAGGTTATTGAGTGATCTATCTAAGGAACCTATTTGAATATTTGCTACCAATATTCATCTACATCGTGAACCTTAGACTAGGTGACATAGGACAATGCAACAAGAAGCTCGCGATACTTTGGCCAAATATCTCTAAAAATTGTTCGTATTACTATTCCTTGACGGAAAACTCATCAATCTAGAATACATCCTTCACCCCACTTTATTATTATCTATAAGGCCTTTACCGACTTCCATCAGGTCCACTTGCCCAAGGTTTAACCCTAGTTCGAGTTAACAACATATCCCGAGTCAACCTAAGTCAACCCCATGTGCCAAGGTATCCCGAGTCTTAGAGGGATACCCCATATCTTAGACATGTTACTAACTGACCTAGAGGGAAACTAAGATCAATTCCATGTGTGTAGATCTAGATGATCAATACGTAGGGTGTTGCCACATGTTGATCGCATCTTTGTATCCTTGAGAAGATCCTAATCTTCTCGAAGGTACAACCCCGTAGTAGGTTTGTTCCAAAGATCCTATAGAACAACCTCATCAAGATGTACACACCTCAAGGAGTTTATTATAAATTTAATTAATTTGGATTTTTAAAAGAGATCTAAAGATACAAGTTTCCAACACTCCTTAAGTTATTCTCTACAACGAAACCCATAACCTATCCTAAGAGATCTAAAGATACAAATTTCTACGAGAATAGAGGGAAAAGATTACCCTCAATTAAATGCCATTGACATCTCAAAAAAGAGGAAACAGTTCTTAAAATGAATTACCAACTTTATTCATCAAATAAGGACGTTTTCTGTCAAGATCTCTAAGAGTTTTCCCAACAACTAAACCAATTATTCTCCCAGTTTTCTTTGAGCAAAGACTCGACAAAAGAGTTGTAATTTTTAAATGTTTATTACAAGTAGAACCCAACTCCAAAGTACTATAATAGAGTTGACACAAAGTCCTAACAAGTTAAAAACTATACAAATAACCAAATACGGGTGAAATGAAAATAAAACCCTCCATTAACAGCTCAAAATTCCACTAAATAAAAAATGGGTACAGAGCCACATACGACATCAACAATAGTCTCGATTTATCCAAAAATATGAACACCGATTCATAGCGAAAAATGGGTCCAACAAGAGTTTGTATTAAAATGCAAAGCCCAAATACTAGCTCCTACGGCCTCAAGGTTCCTACAAAGTTTAGAATCTACACAAATAATAGAATATGAGTCGTTGTGTATATTATGTACCGACATTAATAGTCCAGTCCTTATAAGGAAATAAAACTCAAGTAACGAGTTACATATGGAATTCAGCAATAGCCTAGGATTATCCAAGATTCTGAACGCCGGTTCAGAATAACAAGAACCTCCATCAATAGTTCTCAATAAACACAAAACCATAACCAAGTTCCAAACCAAATACGAGCTTGAATAAAGGCTAAAAAAAACATGATCTTAACATAAGCTCAAGATCAAATAAGGCACGAAATCCAACAAGGTCAGACATAACCCAATATTCTCAAAAACACTAAACCATATCTAAATAACAACGAAGATCATTTAAACAAAATACTTCAATTACATTGCTCCGTAATGAAAAAGTCGAGCTATAAAGATACATTTTTGCATGCATTATCTTTTTTAAGAACCACACATGGTAAGTTTCTAAACGTAACATCTTTTACCAAGGATTCAAAATCAATATCACAATATTTAATAAACCCAGCAAAAAAATAACCAGATAAGATAAGAAATCCAAGAATTTCAAAAGAGCATAATCATTTTAATGAAACATTTATAAGAAAGTGTGAGATCTTAAAGTTTAGAGCCTATCATGCCTGATAGCACTTCTGTCAAATCGAAGAGAACCTCTAGCCAAGCTCACAGATTCTCCTCTTCTCCATGAAATATCAAACAAAAATATTCTTTTTCCACCATGCCTCTTATATATTCCACAAACCAAAAATAGGTCAAAAATCTCAAGAATAGCCATTAAGTGCAGTTCAATATGCTGGTTTGAAAAACAAGAGAGCATGCAGAGAAAAAATGTGAAACATGCAAGGTGAAATGACCCCATACAAACCCGTTTACATGCTTCCCAAAACGGTTCGAGCACAAAAACCAAAAACAATAACTTCCATTAATTCCTATTTTCTCGCCTATCCTTCCTCGCAATGCCTTCGAATTTTAGCGAATGCCAAATCAAATTTAACAAGGAATTCCATTTTAGTGAAGTTTCCACATAATCCTCCACCAAGCCAACTAGCCCCTACCATAATTGGTAGTACCTCTATGCAATTAAAACCTTATCAACAACTTAAATGCCTTGGAACCATCGCCTATAATACATGCGACCACCAATTCCCCTTCATGCCCATTAGTTTAGGGTAGACATAATTGCTTAGGTTAGATCTTAGGTTAGCTTAGGATAGGTAACCTTGGGATATAACCCAATCAATAAATCACCACCATAGGTAGTTTCCACATAGGTTAGATTAATTCCAACTCAATAGTTTTTAGGCATTAGGTTAGATCATCACACAACCATTAAGCATTAGGTTTTAGGATATTTTCAATAACCTAGAAACCTCTCCATAATCCTTTAGTAAAAAGCTTAGGTTAGGATAAAATTTAATTAATTAACATAGCTAGATAATATATATTTTCTTACCTAGCTTAGGATTCAGTAGGACAGTCCCTTTAGTTTTAGGAACCAGAATGTTTCCCATGCCGTGAATAGGCTATAATTTGTTTGTGCCAACATTGTCATGCCACAATTGAACTAAAAAGATCTAAGCACAACATATGACTAAATAGAAACACGTTCACACAATAATAAAAGAACTTGTAATCAATCAAAGTTTAGTCATATGTCTTTTAATTCATGGAATGTTGATTTACCATCCATTCAACAGAGCATATTTAAAACATTCCTTGGATCACTGAAATTGATCTTAGGATGAGTTAGATTAATAGATAGGTTTACAATTCTTAAACTAGATTGCAACTCACTTATAAGAAATGAAAAATGGATTCAAGGAAGCCATTCCAATTCATTCGAAGGATCTTAAGAATAGAATATGATTTATCCATATAAAGCATGATCTCCAAAAATCAAAAGAACATATCTTTATAAGGAAAATCACATGTCAACACTTGAAATGTAAAGGAGGAAAATAAAAATTGTCAAAGGTGTTACATTTAATGGCTTAGTTCTCTTCTTCTTGCTGCTTATTGGACCCCCTTCTCTGTTTTGGAGTTAATTCTATTTAACTCTAGGGGTATTTTTACTTTTTTGTCAAGTTTTGCTTCTATCATGATGTAATATTTTGTACTCGGCCTCTACGAGCCTATCCTTGCTTTTTACTCTATCTAATAAGAATATGGAAGAATATGAAGCCTTAATAATGGGAATTACTACCGTTATTCTCCTAGGTGTCCATGATCTAGAAATATATGGAGATTCAGAACTTTTCGTCAGTCAAGTCAAAGGAGAATATAAATGTAAAAAGGAGGTCCTTCAGAAGTATAAGGCCATTTTCGATTTCTCCTTGGCGTATTCAACCATTACACAATTCAATATATTCCATGATCTTCTGATAGATTTGTAGACACCATGAAATCTCTAGGCTCTCTTATCCATTTTGAGATAGAACAATATAAGGATAACACTAAATGATGTTTGTGCCATCATCTTCACATCATAAAATGAGCTCCCATCATATTAATGTTTGATGAAAATGAACGATTCAAATCACTGATCTTTGGTCACTCAAAAATACCATCACTAAATACAATATATCATTATTTGCTAAATGATGGTTTCTCGATACAACTAACTATGTGAACAACTCGATACAAGGATGGCCATAAAGGCAACAACGATACAAAACGCGGAACGTTCACACCTATCAAGGACAATTTACTTTTCTTTTAGACATGACAACATAGAAGTCCAACCACAAAACACACTTACAGTTAGGGCCAACCACAATGAGATATTCTTGAGGGTTATTTATTTTAATAAGACATCTTGCAATTCTTAGCTTACGTTTTCAAGGAGACTCAAGATATGATTCATACAATTCATCTTACCAAGCTAAGTTTATTCCTTTTTCACTGAGTAATTAACTTTAAATCTTCTCTATTATGACATTTATTTGTTTAATTCAATTATTTAATAAAGGAGGTAATTTAATTCCACAAGGCCATCTATCCTCACTTATGCTACTAAAACTCGCTCATAACCTTATTACAATATGGATTCGCTTTCAACATACTCAAGAGAAAGATTACCAAGCACCTTAAAAAAAAACAAGGTTAGAGGAAGAAGGTCGAGTTGAATTCATCTTTATGACCTCATTAGTTATTAACCCGGTTTTTATTGAAGCTTGAGGATTTATCGAAAATTATTAAATATTTTACTTAGGCTTTACTGGATGATTTTTACAAAAGAAAACAATTTACCTTTCAAATGGTTGAGAGACAGATTGCGTGGTTTCGAAACCGATTCCTCCTACTTATTAAATCGTATTATCTTATATCAACTAACAATTTGTTTCACCTTAGGATCATTCTAAGAATTCACCATAAAAAGGATAATGTTCGCTAGTGTAGCTAGGGATATCAAGTTATAAAATTTTTACTTCACAAAGGATGGTTTCATTTTGATCACTCATGGAATTATTTGATTTCAAGTAGATCACCTCTACATTTATTTGTTGAATATAAAATTATTATTTTTGTTTAGCTTCTTTAAGGGTTAACCGACCCATTTTACTTTACTTATAAAATATTGTCACTAAGTCTTAGAAAGATTTAACTTAACAATTTATTCTCAAGATCAAAGTTTTACAATACTCATATCAATGTAAGGATTGAATACCATTTCTCACAAAGATAAGTTACCAGTTTACCTACAGAAGGACAAGACAACATCATCACGCAATTTCTGAACAACCCAAGGCAAGAGGTCTTCTAAACTCCTTTGCAAGCACTATTACAAAATTTACCTCACATTGGACATTTTTACAAGGAACTTCATAAATTGCACTGATGAAACCTTTACAACTCTTTCCTTTAATCTACTCGCATAATCCATCTGCACAAATACTAGCTAGAATCAGTTCGCGAGAACTGAGCATGTTAAGGCTACACATTGCAACAGTAAGCTAACATTTAACAATATCAAGAAAGGAATGTTCTAATTCAAAAATGGATTAAAGCACAACCCACAACTCCAAAAATTATTCGCATGAGAAAGAAATCTAAACCAACCAACAAGGAGAAAGTCAAAATACCAGTAAGAACAAAATCACATAAAACAAGGCAAGACCTTATGGGTTAGGAACAAGAAGGTCAAGAGTGTTGATATCTCCTTCATGTAATCCTATGGATTACGTGATTGGAATCCAAAACTCAATCCATCCAACTAAAGGGGTCCAAGAGAAGACAAAACATACTAATTATGATCGTAGGCGCGAAACAAAATGACGTTATCCAATTCTCCCAGGGGAGGCTTCATAGTAATATGGGTTCGACGCCCTTAAAAGAAAACAACTATAGTTTCAGTTTTAACCAAGGAGTTTACCACTACCTCCTTATAGGATTTCTTAAACGTAGTACTAGTTAACAAAACAAATCCACTCTTCCAAAAGCATACAAATGAGACACAAAAAGGGCCATTATTCTACCAACAAACCTTATCCTAATCATCAACTTCTCTACATAATATAAGGGAAGGCTAAACCCAAAAGTCGTTAATAATTTTTATATATTTCCGACAATGTCAATAAGTATTTTAAAAAAAAAAAAAAATTGATTTCCTTAACAAAGCCACAAAATGGGACTTTTAGTAACCAAGTTTGAAGTATAAGATATTCGAGTTCGAAAACAAAGGGATTCGATACACGGTGGGTAATACACCAGCGATGCCCTGACTCAAAAGACCTTACCACGAGTGCAAGCACAAAAATAAGAACCAACACACATATCCATCAAGAAGGTTACGCAGTGCGCTGTGCCTAGAAGTTCTATGAGCTCCTTGCCAATGGTATAGAAGATGGAAATTTTACCCGATCCATGTGGGCTTATCAAGGAAATGTCTAGCAAATATCAAACAGATGAATATAATAGCCACCTATTATATTATCACTGTAATCAGCTGTCATCTAACAGGAAACGAGTTCACGAGTCCAATACCATGGATTCACCTACAACTTTTGTTTCAGTCCAGCTATTAATAGCTTGCTTGCGACCCTTAATAAAAATTGTAGAGATTTCATTCAATAAAACTTACAATGTTTCCCCCTTACTTTAATCAAACAAGAGTTTGAACCAGGAAGTAGGTATAGTAATTCTCTCAACACGTAGAGGCCAAAATAGATGTCAGGTTATTCATCCTCTAGAACTGGGTACAAAAGTCAACCCATACGGTTCTAAAACAAAACCCTAATGCCATTTTCTAATTAAACAAAAGTAAGGAATGCCCACAAGCTTAAACAAGTTTTAGAACACAATGTCACTATTAATGTACCTTTTAGCAAAACAGGAGAGCCCTAAACAGGAAATACGTATTTATTCAACCAAATAGAGATATGAAGGCTTAACCTTCCATATAGTAAGCCTTCAATTATAAATACCATCACAGAATTCTTTTAAAAGAGAGTCATATAAGCAAACGAAACTCTATAATGTTTCCTTCCCTACGAACTAGACTGCATCACTCAATATTGCAGTAGCCCATTTAGACAAATATGAAATAGAGTAAGCTATAAGAGAGGAAAAGAACATTCCAAGCAAAACCAGTGAAATTGGAACGAGATTTAAAGGAACAACCAACACAATCAGGAAGTGATTTAAACAACCATGAAAACATTTTGTCTAGGCGCCATTCAAGAGGAAAGAATATTCTTTTCAAGATACTGAAAGAAGGTAGAAAACTATTACAAGGAGTATATTTAACATGCCTGATTAGAATTCTTCCAACCAACAAGCACGTCGACCAGGGCTCAGCAACAACAACACAACCTGCGCAACTTCTCTTCCTCACCTCAAGGTCCATACTCATTAACGGCCACTGCTTGGCATAGGCTTCATAGAAAAGTAATGGCTACACGCATTTCATTGGGAAGCTCCAAGCCCCTTTTCCTTTTGCCCACAAACCCAACTATATTCTCCACCAAATCCTCACGCAGCCAGCCAATAATTGGCGTGAGCAGGTCACCAAAAGAAAAACCAGGGCATACGTTTAATAAGCAAATTGTGCTTCATGAATATTCTGATATGAAACAGATCCACCTCTATGAGATTCTCTTCCATGAGTTACATCGTAAAACAAGTAAGGTCTCAATAGAGAATCTTTGTAATAAATTTCATCAGGTCTCCTGGTAACACTCTCACTGTCACTTGATCGATTTTGATAAAAATATCTTGAAGGAGAATCCGAATTTGAGGATGCATTCGATACAGAAAAGATAACAATATAGTTGGACAACCTGCTTGTTGGAAGCGCCCAAAAAAAGGCTTCTACTATACTGAATACGGAAGTTAACAGCTTTCCAGCATGCTGGCTAAGCTAGTACACTAGATTGTCAATGTGGATCCCGACAAAAAACACACCTCGCAAAGCACCCAATGAAAGTGGAGGTAACACAAAGATTGCTACAAAACCATGATTCAGTAGCTTCTTAATGAACATGTCCCGGCTAAGGAAAACCAACCATATCAAACCCATTCTTCGCGCCCATACGCATTGAATAATAGAATAAAAATGAGATCATGGTGAAGAAAGTCAGACTCCATCGACTCCCATCTCCCTCAAACCCGCCCCAGAAAGGGTGGAAATAATAGCCATTGAACAAATCTACAACATTGTTGATTTGAAAAAGGAGACTAATGCCATCTACTTCTTCTAACAAGACATAAAGGACCCAGTGTGCGCACCCATGGCATGGAATGAAAGAAGATTTTAAAAGATTTTAAGAAATTTCAGTCCATCACTCACATCCTATTAATTCAATGAGAGAGGTTAAAAATATTTTTGTACCACCCAATGAACACTTAGCATTTAGAAATTAGTTGGCCATTGAAAATTACCAAGAAAATCTCATTATCCAATTATTTTTCCCTATCCACAATAAAGAACAATCTAAATTCATACAAGGTCCTCCTTTGGCATGTACTAACAACCTAGTGTGTTAAAGCTAAGCAAAAATCCCTAATGAAAACACCACTTAACTTAGAAGATCCATAATGGAAAAACAAACTTTTGGATGTCTCTTTTTGGATAGTAAGCTTTATTAAACAATGAAAATTTGAGGGAGTTAAAATATTCTATCAGTGGCCTAAAGTTTGTGATTTCAAGACCATTATAAGATAGGACTTGAAAATCAATTGGAAACATGAAAATTAAAGAAGTTCGATGTTGAATCAATTCTAGAAAATTGTAATGTGTATGTTACTTCAATTCTGAATTCAAGAAGAATCAATTAGAATAAATCAATGAATGTATTTAGAGGAAGCTACTAAGTGTCTTACAGAATAGCATTTGAATTTTTATACATATTCTAATAATCAAGATTTTTAATGATTTCAAATAAATTTATAAATGATGGGAACCGACTAAGTGTCTTGCAAAATAGATATTGAAAAAAATTCCATATTTATGATAATCTAGATTTTTAATGAGATTCTTTAAATATATTTGAAATCACACTTCCTCCCCATCACCAAGAAGGAAAGTGCCCCCATGAGCCCCTCCTTCAGCAAAGATATGGGATAACAAAATCTTACTACTAACTAAGGTAAGGTAAGCTCACAAAGCATACGAAAGAAGATATATTAATACAAATGCAAAAGGAGTTACAAGATTACCCATTTAAATACACAGTAGTTTTCCCATAAGCTAAAAAAGGTATAAAATTTTTGTATGATTACTATTCAACCCGAGAAGATTAAATCGCAAACAGATGAGCAAGCTAGAGGAAGTAAGAATCGAATTGCCCATTACTCACAATGATTAAAACAACATGTGAACAGGCCTAAGCAACCAAGGGAAGAAAACTAGAGTTTGACATTCCAAAGTGAACACGAAGCAGGGAACGACCATGGCACCAAGATGGGTAACCCCTTATTTTATTTATATATAGATATTATATAAGGTTCATTCTTATTACGATGAATGGGAAACAACTAGAAGAAATACTAAGGATCAATTACTAAAAAAAGAACGATGATACTGACAAAAGGTAAAACAATAATACTATAAAATAGAGGCCAATCGATAATTAAATTAAAACAACATTGTTATCATTATATACTATAAATATAAATAATTTCTACTCACATCAATAATGACCAATGATCCAGCTTAACCATGCGACAACAAGATCCTTCTTTAAATAGGTTAACGCACAGGACATTACACAGTCCACACACAAAGGTGTCAATAATGACTTGAGAACGCAAGAAGGAGAGGGAAGGTTCTAAAACATCACTGAGACAAGATCTAAGACAACGGAAATTCACACAGCCATTCGACACTCAACAAAAAGGGTCATTATGACAAGAACTAGGGTCAAAGAAAAAGAGCAATGACGAACGGGGCATTACATTCTCCTCCCCTTAAGAAAAGCATCATCCTCGATGCGACATAACACAAGGAAAAGAAATGGTTCGCAACCAAGAACAGGTAAAGGAGAAAGTACACCCTATGGTTTAAAATTTTAGTTGATTAAAGCACGGCCACAAGGTAGCCTTAGGAACATTTGGTAGAAATTTTAACTTTCAAGGTTCTGTGAAGATTGGCAGTTCCCTCTTATTTATTATTTCATTAGTTCCTTTCCATTAGCATTATTCTTAGTTTAATTTCTTTTAAAATTTCATCATTGAAGAGTTTTGGTTTATTCCTTATTGTGGGTGCCCAACATGAACTGCTAACACAACACCCTATCAGGTTCAAAAAACACGACTACAGATTCACAAGCACACAAGTATATACTTCATGATTGTATTACACCACAAAAGGTTACTCAAATATGGAATGGAATAGGCACAGTCCACATAACATAGTACTCGTCACACATCAATGACTGACATACCAAATACTCAAACAAAAGAGTACTACAATCCACCAAACATTTCCTCAATTCCACGTATGAGGATTTTCCATGACTCAAAAAAACTACATGTACATAGGGTCCACAAGGGCATCAATGACATATCCACAACATCACAACACATATCCATTTGACATGAGTAACACATACATCAAAAGACCACTACCAAAACATCACAATAACTCAACATATATCCCAAAACAAGTCTCTATTGTCAAGAAACATCTACATCAACCATACACACACATATCATATGCCTCCCTCAAACTCTTATGCCTCCCTCAAGTCTCTTATGCCTCCCTCAAGTCTCTTATGCCTCCCTCAAACTCTTATGCCTCCCTCAAGTCTCTTATGCCTCCCTCAAACTCTTATGCCTCCCTCAAGGAGGCCGGTTGTCCCTATGGCCCAAGACACATAGAGTTCGAACACTCCTAACCCAAGTGACATAATAACGCGTGGTTCAACAACCCGCTAGTTATCTGTAACTCCTTGGGGCGTACCCCCATACAATGAAGTGGGTCCATAGGTCCAACCATTCCATGGTGCATCCCATGACCCTATTCCACACATCACGACAATAGAACCAAGCACAACAATCCAATCTAAGTGCCAAGTGGCAAAGTACAAGCCTTGGGCAAGGCGGTAAAAATTCCAAATTTAAAAGAAGACCCAAAATCAGCAAAATAAATGGCCAAATAGCCATAGTTAGTGTAAAAATCCACATGTTAGTGCCATAAACCAAGGAAATGCCCAAAATGTAAAGCATGTCAATCAAGAAAAGTTGCTGGTCCTTACAAAATAAAGTAAAAAGCTCAATTTACGAATAAAATAAACTTATAATAATGTCACATTACGATAATTGTGTGGCATTATCTCGCCACCAAAGGGGTACTCAACGAGTTCTAAAGACTTGGAACATCGAGCCTCTTGTAAAATACATATCAATAATACAACTGTCATCATCTCTATCTGAATCATCCCGCCACCACTTCAACAAGGCTAAACATAGTCATAGTTGCACTTAGGTTGCATACATGACAACCACATAGGAGAGAGGAAAGAATCACAAGTTGTTATCTACTAAACATGGAAACACAATAATTTTGCAAGCTCGAACAAAAGTTTTGACCCATGGTACACCATTCCTCACTCTCAACATACACATTTTCTCACCCATATTACCCTCGATTTGGTCGGTTCACAACATAAGGTTCACAACATAACATGTAACTACATCACTAACACAATGGTGGTACATATACAAGGTAGATCACAATCATACATTCACTGGGTGTAATACATCACTTTACCACATTCTGCACCCAAAGTGCAATCACTATACAATAGGGTTCATATGCTCACCGTATGCCCCTAAATCACAACATGAATCATTACATATTACACAAATCATACATATGATGAACATAGTAACATCACAACATAACATTAATTGCTACATAACAAGGTGATACACACATTTCTTCAAAACATGGTAAAACATCATGATACAACTCATTTCATTTTACATCAATCTAGTCATACAACACATTCGATACACCTACATATCACAATATGCCACAATGCTCCAACACTACGTCATCCACATTAGAATTCTTTTCACACATCATAAGTAGTAATTCACACGTGAACTCTTCATAGAATCCACAAGAAGGAGAGAGAATACTCCCATCCCCAGCACATCAACATGATAACAAACACGCACTAAGTGACATACACATCATGTGCGTTCACAATATCACAATTACGACATCAATCACATCACGCTTATACCACATTACTCTTCCAATATAAACCACCATCATGCAATACCATCATCTCCATGTAACACTATCATGTACACCATCATCATCATGTAATACCATCATAACTCCAATCTGGCCCATAGGTTCGAGAGCATGAACCTATGCTCTGATACCAAGTGTAAGACACCCACAAAAAGACACACAAGACTACATAGGAAAACACAGGATAATTTTTTTGACTTGCTTGACACATAACATGACACAACATGTCGTCACCAAGGATACAACTAACTCTGTGAACAACTCGATACAAGGATGGCCATAAAGGCAGCACGGAAACGTTCACACCTATCAAGGACAATTTACTTTTCTTTTAGACATGACAACATAGAAGTCCAACCACAAAACACACTTACAGTTAGGGCCAACCACAATGAGATATTCTTGAGGGTTATTTATTTTAATAAGACATCTTGCAATTCTTAGCTTACGTTTTCAAGGAGACTCAAGATATGATTCATACAATTCATCTTACCAAGCTAAGTTTATTCTTTTTCACTGAGTAATTAACTTTAAATCTTCTCTATTATGACATTTATTTGTTTAATTCAATTATTTAATAAAGGAGGTAATTTAATTCCACAAGGCCATCTATCCTCACTTATGCTACTAAAACTCGCTCATAACCTTATTACAATATGGATTCGCTTTCAACATACTCAAGAGAAAGATTACCAAGCACCTTGAAAAAAAAATAGTTAGAGGAAGAAGGTCGAGTTGAATTCATCTTTATGACCTCATTAGTTATTAACCCGGTTTTTATTGAAGCTTGAGGATTTATCGAAAATTATTAAATATTTTACTTAGGCTTTACTGGATGATTTTTACAAAAGAAAACAATTTACCTTTCAAATGGTTGAGAGACAGATTGCGTGGTTTCGAAACCGATTCCTCCTACTTATTAAATCTTATTATCTTATATCAACTAACAATTTGTTTCACCTTAGGATCATTCTAAGAATTCACCATAAAAAGGATAATGTTCGCTAGTGTAGCTAGGGATATCAAGTTATAAAATTTTTACTTCACAAAGGATGGTTTCATTTTGATCACTCATGGAATTATTTGATTTCAAGTAGATCACCTCTACATTTATTTGTTGAATATAAAATTATTATTTTTGTTTAGCTTCTTTAAGGGTTAACCGACCCATTTTACTTTACTTATAAAATATTGTCACTAAGTCTTAGAAAGATTTAACTTAACAATTTATTCTCAAGATCAAAGTTTTACAATACTCATATCAATGTAAAGATTGAATACCATTTCTCACAAAGATAAGTTACCAGTTTACCTACAGAAGGACAAGACAACATCATCACGCAATTTCTAAACAACCCAAGGCAAGAGGTCTTCTAAACTCCTTTGCAAGCACTATTACAAAATTTACCTCACATTGGACATTTTTACAAGGAACTTCATAAATTGCACTGATGAAACCTTTACAACTCTTTCCTTTAATCTACTCGCATAATCCATCTGCACAAATACTAGCTAGAATCGGGTTCACAGAGACCGAGCATGTTAAGGCTACACATTGCAACAAAGTAAGCTAACATTTAACAATATCAAGAAAGGAATGTTCTAATTCAAAAATGGATTAAAGCACAACCCACAACTCCAAAAAAATTATTCACATGAGAAAGAAATCTAAACCAACCAACAAGGAGAAAGTCAAAATACCAAGAAGAACAAAATCACATAAACAAGGCAAGACCTTATGGGTTAGGAACAAGAAGGTCAAGAGTGTTGATATCTCCTTCATGTAATCCTATGGATTACGTGATTGGAATCCAAAACTCAATCCATCCAACTAAAGGGGTCCAAGAGAAGACAAAACATACTAATTATGATCGTAGGCGTGAAACAAAACGACGTTATCCAATTCTCCCAGGGGGAGGCTTCATAGTAATATGGGTTCGACGCCTTAAAAGAAAACAACTATAGTTTCAGTTTTAACCAAGGAGTTTACCACTACCTCCTTATAGGATTTCTTAAACGTAGTACTAGTTAACAAAACAAATCCACTCTTCCAAAAGCATACAAATGAGACACAAAAAGGGCCATTATTCTACCAACAAACCTTATCCTAATCGTCAACTTCTCTACATAATATAAGGGAAGGCTAAACCCAAAAGTCGTTAATAATTTTTATATATTTCCGACAATGTCAATAAGTATTTTAAAAAAAAATAAAAATTGATTTCCTTAACAAAGCCACAAAATGGGACTTTTAGTAACCAAGTTTGAAGTATAAGATATTCGAGTTCGAAAACAAAGGGATTCGATACACGGTGGGTAATACACCAAGCGATGCCCCAGACTCAAAAGACCTTACCACGAGTACAAGCACAAAATAAGAACCAACACACATATCCATCAGGAAGGTTACGCAGTGCAGTTAGGCCTAGAAGTTCTATGAGCTCCTTGCCAATGGTATAGAAGATGGAAATTTTACCCGATCCATGTGGGCTTATCAAGGAAAAGTCTAGCAAATATCAAACAGATGAATATAATAGCCACCTATTATATTATCACTGTAATCAGCTGTCATCTAACAGGAACGGGTTCACGAGTCCAATACCATGGATTCACCTACAACTTTTGTTTCAGTCCAGCTATTAATAGCTTGCTCGTGACCCCTAGTAAAATTTGTAGAGATTTCATTCAATAAAACTTACAATGTTTCCCCCTTACTTTAATCAAACAAGAGTTTGAACCAGGAAGTAGGTATAGTAATTCTCTCAACACGTAGAGGCCAAAATAGATGTCAGGTTATTCATCCTCTAGAACTGGGTACAAAAGTCAACCATGTACAGTTCTAAAACAAAACCCTAATGCCATTTTCTAATTAAACAAAAGTAAGGAATGCCCACAGGCTTAAACAAGTTTTAGAACACAATGTCACTATTAATGTACCTTTTAGCAAAACAGGAGAGCCCTAAACAGGAAATACGTATTTATTCAACCAAATAGAGATATGAAGGCTTAACCTTCCATATAGTAAGCCTTCAATTATAAATACCATCACAAAATTCTTTTAAAAGAGAGTCATATAAGCAAACGAAACTCTATAATGTTTCCTTCCCTACGAACTAGATTGCATCACTCAATATTGCAGTAGCCCATTTAGACAAATATGAAATAGAGTAAGCTATAAGAGAGGAAAAGAACATTCCAAGCAAAACCAGTGAAATTGGAACGAGATTTAAAGGAACAGCCAACACAATCAGGCAGCGATTTAAACAACCATGAAAACATTTTGTCTAGGTGCCATTCAAGAGGAAAGAATATTCTTTTCAAGATACTGAAAGAAGGTAGAAAACTATTACAAGGAGTATATTTAACATGCCTGATTAGAATTCTTCCAACCAACAAGCACGTCGACCAGGGCTCGGGCAACAAAGAACACAACCTGCGCAACTTCTCTTCCTCAGCTTGAAGGTCCATACTCTGTTAACGGCCATGCTTGGCATAGGAAAGGGGTGGGCAGAAAAGTAATGGCTACACACATTTCATTGGGAAGCTCCAAGCCCCTTTTCCTTTTTCCCACAAACCCAACTATATTCTCCACCAAATCCTCACGCATCAATGACCAATAATTGGGTTTGAGTAAGTCACCAAAAAAAACTAGGGCAACGTTTAATAAAAAATTATGGACTTATGAATATTTCGATAGGCCCCATTCCACCTCATGAGATTCTCTTCCATCAGTTACATCCAAAACAAGTAAGGTCTCAATAGAGAATCTTTGTAATAAATTTCATCAGAGACCTGTAATAACTCTCTCTCATATTGCCCTTGATCAATTTTGATAAAAATATCTTGAAGGAGAATCCATATCCAATTTGAGGATAAGCATCCTCAATTAAGGTTGATAACAATATAGTTGGACAACTCGCTTGTTGGAAGTTAATCCCCAAAAATGCTTCTACTATACTCAAGATGAACATAAAATGGAATCGGCTGATCACATTATGCAGCCATTAGCAAAGTGGATCCATGAGACAATAAACACCTCGAAACACCAATGAAAGTGGATTAACACGCCATCGCTTCTCAAAGGCATCTTCTTCTAACCACCATATCAACTAAACCTTTGCACCCATACGCATTGAATAGAAACATCAAAATGAGATCATGGTGAAGAAAGTGGGACTCCAACAAAACTCCCATCTCCCTCAAACATTAGTGGTCGTCAAGAAGCTCATAATGGCCAATATACAACATGAATGTTGATGGTTGGGAGGAGACTAATGCCATCTTCTTCTAACATGAGACATGTGAAAGGATCAACCCAGTCTCAATAGAGGAGGGTAATGAAAGTAGTTTCAAAAAGAATTGAAAAAATTGGGCACTCTCACATGACCTATTAATTCAATGGTAGAGGTTAAAAATATTTCAATGGGTTTTTCCAATGAATTCTTAGCATTTAGAAATTAGTTGGCCATAACAAAATACCGAAAAATCTCATTGTCCAAATATTTTTCCTTATCCACAAGCAAGAATTTCAATCTAAATTCATACAAAATCCTCCTGGGAGATGTCCTGCAAGAACAGAGTGTGTTAAAGGAATAAAAAAACCTTTCTAAAAACACCACTTAACTTAGAAGATCCATAATGGAAGCAAGTACAAACTTTTGGATGTCTCTTTTTTGGATAGTAAGCTTTATTAAACAATGAAAATTTGAGGGAGTTAAAATATTCTATCAGTGGCCTAAAGTTTGTGATTTCAAGACCATTATAAGATAGGACTTGAAAATCAATTGGAAACATGAAAATTAAAGAAGTTCGATGTTGAATCAATTCTAGAAAATTGTAATGTGTATGTTACTTCAATTCTGAATTCAAGAAGAATCAATTAGAATAAATCAATGAATGTATTTAGAGGAAGCTACTAAGTGTCTTATAGAATAGCATTTGAATTTTTATACATATTCTAATAATCAAGATTTTTAATGATTTCAAATAAATTTATAAATGATGGGAACTGACTAAGTGTCTTGCAAAATAGATATTGAAAAAAATTCCATATTTATGATAATCTAGATTTTTAATGAGATTCTTTAAATATATTTGAAATCACACTTCCTCCCCATCGCCAGGCGCCCCATGAGCCCCTCCTTCAGCAAAGATATGGGATAACAAAATCTTTACTAACTAAGGTAAGCTCACAAAGCATACGAAAGAAGATATATTAATACAAATGAAAAAGGAGTTACAAGATTACAATACAATTCCCATAAGCTAAAAAGGTATACGAATTTTTGTATGATTACTATTCAACCCGAGAAGATTAAATCGCAAATAGACGAGCAAGCTAGAGGAAGTAAGAATCGAATTGCCCATTACTCACAATGATTAAAACAACATGTGAACATGCCTAAGCAACCAAGGAAAGAAAACTAGAGTTTGACATTCAAAAAAGTGAACACGAAGCAAGGAACGACCATGGCAAAACGGGGCGCAGACATGGTTCATCTACTACACGATGAGAGTGAAACAACCAGAAGAAATACTACAGATACAATTACTAAAAGAAGAACGATGATACTCGACAAAAAGGTAAAACAATAATACTATAAAATAGAGGCCAATCGATAATTAAATTAAAACAACATTGTTATCATTATATACTATAAATATAAATAATTTCTACTCACATCAATAATGACCAATGATCCAGCTTAACCATGCGACAACAAGATCCTTCTTTAAATAGGTTAACGCACAGGACATTACATACACACACAGAGGTGTCAATAATGGACTTGAGAACGCAAGAAGGAGAGGGAAGGTTCTAAAACATCACTGAGACAAGATCTAAGACAACAGAAATTCACACAACCATTCGACACTAAAAAAAAAGGGTCATTGCGATAAGAACTAGGGGCATTACACGTTAAATGTCAACTTCATTATGATCTTATTCATATTCTCGAGTCAAGTGCTACAATCCGCACAAGACTTGTGGTCTTTCTCTCAATGGGGATTAGACCTCATTAGCTTGATCAATCCAAAATCATCTCAACAACATCATTTAATCATCACTACAACTGAATACTTCACTAAGTGGGTTGAGGAAATTCCTTTGACCTCAACAAAATATGGACCTATCATTAATTTCATATATCAAAACATTATATGTCACTTTGGCATCCCACATAATATTATCATAGATAATGGAAAGTATTTTAAAAATAAGGAAGTCAAAAAGATCTATGATACATTCAACATCAAACTTATCTTTTCTTCACCATACTACCCTCAAGAAAATAGACAAGCAGAGGCCTCTAACAAAAAACTCAACAAAATCCTCATGAAAACTATAAATGATGTAGGTAGAAACTGGCACACTCAAATCCCATTCACTCTCTAGGCTTATTGAACCAACATTCACACACCTACCGAAAAACATCATACTCACTCATCTATGGCTATGAAGCCATTATGCCTCTCAAAATTCAAATTATGTCACTACATGTATCTCTCAAGGATTTCATCCTGACGAAGAATATCGCTAGGATCATCTAACACAATTGGAATTGTTAGATGAAAAACATCTAGTAGCTCTTGAACATCACCAGGTTTATCAACAATGTATTAGTAGGGCATACAAAAAACATGTTAAAGAACAATATTTTAAAATTGGTGATTTCATCCTTAAAGAAAATTAGAATGTGACTACATTATAACAGAGTAAACGTGGAATTTTTTTCCCTAATTGGATTTCCCTTATGTTATCACTCACAAATATGGGTCAAGAGCATATCGTCTCACTGATCTTGATGGGGAATATGAGGTGAAACCGTTAAATTATATGAACTTGCATCCTTTATACTTTTAAATAATCGACCGTCTTCATGTCATTTTAGTCAAATCCTATTCATTCTATCATTGCACCAAATTCCTAAAATTCACTACACCTATCCATCAACATCACGAACATTGGTCATGGGGCATGTGGATGTAGGTCACATGTGCATTTATCCCCTCCTCTAAAAAGGTTTTTTAGGGTTCTCTACCCTCAACTTAACAAAATGAAATAAATCCATTTGATGCTAAAAATAACAATAGACTGATCCCTCGAAGGAAAACTATTCACAAAATGCAAATTATCAAGAAAGTAGACTGATCCCCCAAAGGATAACTAGCTATCTCAATCATGGACTTATCCCACAAAGGACAACCATTCAAATAAAAGTCATAAAAATGTAGACCATACCCTTGAAGGATGACTACTCATATATAAGGATTCCCACATCGATCAACCTTTCAAAATATAAATCATCTAAGAAAGCTTCCCGCATCAACCAAATTTCTTGTCATAAAGCAAATTTCCCACATTGATCAGTTTTCTTCAAAATATTATAAAATTTGAGGGAATTGATTCCCTATAAACCCATTGAAAAGGAGAACCTTTTTTCCTTATAATGGCATGCATCCACATGGTCTCCTTCTCTCTTTTATCCTAGCAAAAACATATTTTATTCAAATCCATTGTGATTTACCCAAACTATCTAGTGATGGTCTTATTTAACATCTTGGAAGGCTATAAGTGCAAGTGTTATCAAAACCCATTATACATATTAAAATTTAGTGGGGCATTCTTTCCACTTTTACTTTGTTTTATTTAATCACATCTTGATACACTTTGATGGCTCACATTTTCTAAAGTTAGTTAAACATCAAAAATAGTAATCAAAACATAAAAATTTCTAGATACCAATATATCCAACACATATAACATACAACACGCACATATCAAAACTGAAGACAAAGAGCACATCATCATCATCATTATATATAAAATCCTGAATACAAAGTAACCTCAAGGGATTCCATGAGCCTATCAACACAAGTATAGAAATCATCACCATCATATATATATAAAAATGTCCATATAATCAAAATGACATCATACATAAAGAAAATGGGCTTCCACGAGCCTATATACAATCATATGGTAAAGTCCATCAAACTAGGATCAAGAGTTCCTCCCACTACATGACCACCACCATCATCTCCCTCTCCTTCACCTCCCCTTGGAAGTATCCAAGGTGGGTTCCTACGCTTGTTGTACTATCACTAGACCTAGTCAATGTTATAGCACCCCTTGGGAAGATACATGATCTACATATAAAGTGGCATTGGGGTAGTTCCTGATGATCATATCCACATAATAGTCCCTCTCTGATCATAGATCCTTGTAATGAGATACCACAATCATGCTAGAGAATGTGCTGCAAATGTCCCTCTCTATTTAACCATCGTCGATAGCTCAGGTTAAAAATAGAAGGCCACATGATACCTAAGGCCTTCTGAAATTCTCTCTCTAACTATTAGCTATGTCTTTATCACTAGAGACCCGTACATGCTATGCTTTGATGAAATCCCACTCCAATATCAATCCATCTCTCTCTATAATGAGAGTATCTCTAAATCCCACTAAATCATCATGCTCTCTCTAAGTGGTGTCTCTCTCTACCTTCACTATAGCCTTCTTGGTCGTCACCATCACAACATCTCGAGCTATAAAAATAGGTTCAACCCTCTCCTTGTCAACCTCATCACCCTCCTCTTCTCCTCCCTTTACTCGAGTATGCACCCATCTAACTTCTTGTGCAGCTCGCTCTGCTACCCTCATTTACTCAAAGGCCCTCAATGACTAGGATAACAATGTAGTAAAATCTAGGGTCACCCCCACATCATCACTCATAACTATATGCCCATCCTCATCTAGAACCATCACACCTATCTACTCAACAATGAATGTAAGCCTTACCACAATAGCCTACAGGGTCTCAGTGTCCCCATCCTCTCGTCTATACAAAATTGGATCCTTGGGTATATCCCAAATTAGGCCAAAGTCTCATAACTCAGCTAAAATGTATCAACTCATCCTCTCAAGATCTACAACCCTAAACCCATACGTCTTGTTGTAAATATAATAAATCCTTAGAAAAATCAGGCCAATCAGAAAGTCCACATACATCCTCCACACCATGTTACTAACCCGTAATCTTGATATCAAGTCTCTGTAATAAGTAGGCCCCTTGGCCTTCCTCGCCCAACCTAAACTCTAGCTCTACCAAATAAAACTTAGATTCCTCACCTCAATAACACTATGAAATCCTAATAAACAAGCAATAGAAATGTGCTCGCATTCCAAACATCAGTAACAAGAATCCAACATATATCACATAGTGCTTGTGGTTTGTCAATGTTATGAATATATTGTTTATAACATTATTAATATTGTATTGTGTGTGAGTATTTAATATTATTATTTAAATGAGATGTCAAACTCATTTAATAATAATATAGTGTGAGTGAATGTGAAGTTGTAATAAACAACTCACGGGTAGTTTGATAGAGTTGAGTGAAAGAATAAAGGGATAAGAAGATAAACTAGAGAGATTTGTGGGATTTATAGTTGGAGCAAACTCCTTGTTAGTAGGAGCTATAATGCTCTATATATGTAATCACTTCTCTATGTAATATATCCCAAATGATTTCTAAATTGAATATAGTTATATTCGGTGTTTTTTATATAATTGTGTAGTGTTTAAAAGTAAAATCCCACAATTCTTTGTATGCTTGTGCCAACAAGGTAGGAGCCCACTCAAAAATTGTACAAGTGCTCCATCATCTCTACAACTACCCCTATCATCATCCATGGGAATCCCCACCTCCTGAATTTAGTAGTGCAAAACATGAGATCCCCATCATCATCATGGTCATCCGTGGACAACCATCACTTTTAACATCATATAAGGCCTAGTAATCAAAGGCTCCAGATGAATATCTAACACCGTGATCTACACCCCCATATAACCAATGCATAGTATCTACCTTTTTCTACATATAAAATACAATAAATAGGCTCCCCCCTAATTGGTAGTCTAGTAATTTGATGAACATCCTCAAGAGTGATGCTCATCTCTCCGTGGGTAGCCAGAAAGTATTGGTGGAAGGATTCCACCTCTCTATCAAAGCCGAAATAAGCTACAACATATATGTACTCTCATGTAAAATATCATCCCACAAAATTCCATAGCCTCCAAGGGGTCCCAATTGTCATAAGATAAGTCCTCTCTAACCTCATCTAACATCAAGGGGATGTGGTCTCGAATGGTCAACTGAGCATCCACCTGCAAAATACACACAAAAATAAACATTAATAATGTTGTAAGAATTTTGAAAAATAAACATTTTACCCTCATAACATGAGCCTAACATTCAAAATATGTATAATAAAACCCTAAACATTCCACAAAGTCCAAAACATCTATCAAAAAGCATAGTTTTTAACTTAAAACACAAACGGTGTTGATTGTAGGTGAATTATTAGTGATTCACCTCAATTGCTAACAATTGAAGGAATCACCAATGATTCCTATAAATATAACCTAAGAAATTGAATTTCCCCATTATGGATTTGAATCCCAAAAATTGTAAAAAAAATCACAAAAACAAACAAAATTGCAAAGAAACTTACCTCTCGCTAGCATGGGTTTCGTTTCCGACTTAAAGAAGACATCTAGAAATTATTTTTGTCCTTCAAACATGTTTTCCTCACCAAATCACCTTTCGGCGGGTCATTGTTGCATACAAAGTGGCAATGTCACAATAAAACAATACATTTCATGTATTTATACCCCCAATTTTCCATGCAATGTAATCACCAATGATTGAGGAAATCACTGATGATTTACCTAATTGCCAACAATTCCCTTGTTTTAGGATTTCATGCCTACATTGCCAAAAACATGTCACTTTACCCTTTGCACAAGTGTGCCATGATTCTAAAAAATGTCTTAGCCCTTAGGATCTTTCATCAAAAACAACACAAACACAACATCGGGAGTTTCCATACGTCCATGGGAGATGAGCCCTTTAGCCCCCATCACTTGGTTTTCTCACTCAACAACTTTACCTGGTAAGGGTCATATGTCTACAAGCATCAAGCCCTTTGGCCACCTTGTCAATTGACTCTCCAACACTTTTCCTTGAACCATGTCCAATCAAGGAAAAACTTTTAAAAACAAAACACAATGGTGTTTGTTATATTATGCTACAGTAGACTCACCCATATCAACACAACTCTTCTTTATTTTTTTTTCTAACGATTTGCCAAAAATTCCCGAAAAAAGGGGTAAATGTAGACACCAAAATTTTACATCCCTCAACTTAGAAACATTCATGACTAAAAGTGACACATTTGTGACACTTCACCATTTCAATCATCTTTTAATTAATTTATTTCACACACCCCTCACATATCCCTAAGGTCTAAATTAATTATTTATTTAATTAATTAAATAAATTATCACCCTCACACCTCACTATGACACCTTGCTAACTACCTTCCAAAAATCACTAACAAACTACCTTCCAAAAATCACTAACAAAATACCTTCAAAAAATCACTAACAAACTAACCTTCCAAAAATCACTAACTAAATCTTTTAAAAATATAACTCCCTTCTAAGTAAGTGCAACAAGTTGGGGGACCAAAAAGTGGACATCAAATCCCAAATTTCACAAACCGCAATCACACTTTATAATCCGTGATTTTTCTTTTAAAAACCATGATCATAGTTTGTTTTGTTAGGTTTGGGAATTTCTGAACCAAAACCACGATCATGAATCTAAACTATGATCACGGTCCTCGATATAAAAAAACCATAATTATTTTACAGATAGGTCAATTTAAAACCGTGATTGCAGCTTACAAACCATGATCACAGTTAATAAACCACGATCATGGTCCTAACTGTATCAACAAATTCGACCCTCAAGGCTTGGGAAATCTCTATTTTTCCCAAACTAGAGCTTTTGAAGGTCATTATGGCATGTGAAAATCCAAAAACTTCAAATTTTCTCTTCCACGAACTTGAACCATGTCAAAAAATTGAAAACATGTCACAAAAATGGTACCATCACGTAGGGCAGACTATTAGCTTTGTAAACATATTGATTTAAAAGTTAATAGAATAAGATAAATATAATTTTATAATTTTTTACTAACAGTAGGTCTTTAAAACACTTTTTCCCGTGAATGTTCATGTCTATGTTTAAGACTGTAAATTTTGTTTCACTTATCAAAATGTGATAAAACCTATACCATCCCAAGTGTGGAAACATTCTATACATGTTTAAAAAAATTATTTTATTTTGATAATTTTTATGTAGTTATGGTGGGAAAACAGAAAGTTCTATGTTTTATAAAAATTTTCAAACCACTTTCATGGAAAAAATCGTAAATAAGAAAATATTGCTCAAAAAAATACAAAATAAAATCCATCCCAAGATAGAAAGCAACATATAAATTTTCACAAAAGGAAAAAAATAACAAGTTTTTGTCATCCAAATCACAGAAAATAGACTACACTCTTCTAGTTTTTTTCAAAAAAAAACACAAGTCATAGAATTCGAGTGTTTAGTATAGCTAAACTTTTCCATTTTAAATAAAAACCTAGTATTTTATAAACTAGATTTCGAATGCTATGATTCATATTCATATAAATTTTTCTAATTTTTAGTGCACGTATTGCTAATAATTGGTACAAGTTGAGATTTTGCTTCTTTTTGCAATACGACGTCCACTTATGACCCCTTTTTGGTCCCATAACTTGTTGCACTTACCCCTTCATCTAAACCAATTTTTTTGTGCTTTTTTACCCGATCCTCATACTAAATACTTCAAAATCCATCATATCTAGTTCAGAAAAGAGAAAAACCACCCATCTAACTAGCTTAGTTTAGATTTTCCATAATCACCTAGGTGATTTTCCTGATCATCGGCGATCTATAAATATGTGCATTCAGAACTCCTTTTATGTAAGGCATTCTCACAATTTTGAACGTACATTTTTTTATCATTTCCAACATATCAGAGATCAAGCCATCTTCCATTAGTTTTCACCAATGTCACATTGCTTCAGAGATGTCAGACTAATTGTCAAACTATTGGTGCAAATCAACAGCACCCTTGGATGTTGATTAGACTTCTAGTTTGACATTTTCGACATCCAGTGTGATTGCACAACATTGAATCTTTTCCCCAAGTGTGGGACTTGAAAAAATGGAAAAGAATCTCTAGGTTAGAGGCTAGTTCCTCAACTCCTCTGATCAGGTATATTACTTGCAAGTTGCAGAGGTTTTGAATTCAAGATCCTACTCTAAATTCCAAGGGGACAGAGATAGAAAATACAAAAACTGAAACTAATGCTAATAAGGTGATGCACCAAAGGAGTGGTGAGCATTTTTACTTCTACAAATTGACACAGATCATAGAAATGTAACAAAACATCATGCACAAACTGATAAAATGTAATGAAAGGTCATAAATGAAGCAAACAACACAAACAGAGGATTGAAACTCATTCACAGAGCTTGTATTGTCATTTCCAATATCAAAAATACATGCATTACAACATCAGAGAGGTAGAAAACATGTTACAGTATTTGAAGAGGTCTAATATTCTACAAAATCACTTTTAAGGTGAAAAAGGGAGCCTGCAATACATGAAAAATGTTCAACCCTCCAAAAATGAGCCAAACATGGCTTTTATAATGCAAAAACTGAGCCTAGGAGAGAGAAACATGAGAAAATGTGGGAGAGCTTCAACCACCAACCAAAATGTAATAAAACAACATGGGCATCCTTATAGGTCCATTCCCTGACATTTTTCACCATGTTGGGAGAAAATACGAGCCATGTTACATTAAAAATGGTGGTTGAAATGTCATTTTTGTTCATTATCACGTGCCAGAGGCATTTTTCAATTTTATCTCTCCAAACTCCATCAAAACCCAAAATTGACCCCAGAATCATGTAGATAATTTCACCAGCTTTCTGTTGATATAAAGAACATGAAAAATCGAGCTCTGGATCGAAAGTTATGGCCATTTGAAAATTTAGGGCAAAACAGGGCCAAAACGGGTGGTGGGCCAAAAATTTGAAATTTTCCCACTTTTTGCATTTGGGAAAATTTCTCCAAAAATCCCCACACCCCGCCACTCCTTGTGCCATGTGGGATGTGTTGATTAGAGTCGGGCCTTTTGTGCTTCAATTTCCACCGTTTTGGTCATTGGAAAATTCTCTAAAAATTCTCCGCCAGGCTGATGAGTTGAAGACACGTGGCATGATATGATTTAACGCGAGCATCTCCTCTTAAATTTTTCATCATTGTTTGACCATTTTTCTGACTTGGACACATGGAAAAACCCCATTAGCTATGGGATTTCTTCTTCCATTTGAACCTACGAGCTTGTCTTGCATTTTTTGCCGCCACATGGACACGTGGCATGATCTCATTGGCTCGCGTTTAGGGGGTGGACTTTTCCTTTGAAATTTTTCTTTGATTTTGCTTGGGAAAAATCTCCCAATTTCTCCCACACTCCACCAGTTGAAGACACGTGGCAGGTTTTCATTCGTTGGTGGGCCTTTGGGGTGAAAAATCCTCTTTGCGCTATCCTTTGGGAAAAATTCCCAATCTCTCCCCACGTTCCGAAGCTCCGAGCCCCCTCGGGGACACGTGGCCTATCCTCATTGGCTGGGGTTTTGGGGAAAAATTAACTTTGCACCCTCGCCGATCACTTTTCCAAATTTCCAATCTTTCCTCCGCCCTCCGCCACTTCTTGGCCTAAGGACACGTGGCATAACGTGATTGGTGTGCGGCTTGGCATGGAAAATTTGGTTTGTGTCAACCCTTAGGAAATTTTTCTAATTTCTCCCCGCCTGGACACGTGGTAGCATCCATTCGTTGGTGGGCCTTCGGGCTGAAAAATCCCTTCTGAAAATTTTTGCCAAACACTTGGTAAAAATTCCAAGTTTACCTCTGCCCTCCGCCACTTCTTAGGACACGTGGCCTCATCTTATTGGTCGGGGCCTTTCAGAGGAAAATTTCCCACAAAATCTCCGCCGAGCCATAACTTCAAAAATACATGGAGTTAGGAGGAAAAATTTACATTTCTAGAAAGCTGAGAAAAATCTCTATCCAATGGTGCCATTTCCAAAAGGTCTTGAGTGCATAAAAAGCAAAAAATTATAACTGAGGCACAAGGGAGGGAATAATGAAGGGAGTTAGCCACAAAATGTGCAAGGGTCTCATTTTGGATAACAATTTTGGTGACTCAGAGGGGTCATCTCCCGCTTTGGATGAAGTTACCATTGCCAAGCAATCCATTGGGCATGGATTCATTAAATTCTCTACTTGGTACCCCAAATAATTAGAACACTAGAAGGAGGAAGATGGAAGGTAGAACACCATCTAATTGGAGCAAGGCCTACAAAACCCATTTCCTGGAACAACAAGCTTGTGCCAAAGCACTTAGGGAAAGAAAAGCTAATCTACAACAAACAATGTGCATAAGCACTTGGAGAAATGAAAACCTAAGCTAATATGTACAAGGTGGAGAGTTTCCTTCAGTAGCAATGCTTCAGATGGATTCCATTGACTGAAATATGCAATTCTTCACCATCCAATGTAGACAATTAGAAGGCGTTGATATCCTTACACTTTGTGATTATGTATGGGCCACTCCAAATGGCATCAAATTTTGAATGCCTCCCCGGTTTTGCTCTGTCTGCATCCCATTTTAACACTAGATCTCCAACTTGGAAAGATCTATCCTTGGCCTTTCTATCAAAGGTCTTCTTTATCAAAGCTTGATCCTTCTCCATTGCTTGGGATGCTTGATTTCTAATTTCTTGGAGCTCCATCAATTATGCATATCTAACCTCCATGGGTCCAAACTCCAACAACTCCAACTGTTTCATGAGTTCCAATGTTGGCAACTCAAGTGACATGGGCAAAATTTCCTCTCTTCCATGAACAAGCTTGAATGGAGAATTAGCTGTAGATCTCTTGGGAGTTATTCTATTAGCCCATAAGGCTGATTTCAATTTGGTATGCCAAGACCTCTGATTTTCATCAAGATTCCTCCTAATGATCCTTAAAAAGTTCTTGTTTGTAGATTCAGCTTGGCCATTACCCTGAGGGTAATAATTTGATGAAGTGCTTAGGTAGATCCCATTCTTGACAGCCCATTCAGTTACCTTGGACCCAATGAATGCCAATGCATTATCTGATATTATTGTAGCAGGTATGCCAAATCTGGTTGTTATTCCCTCATAGAAGTCCAGGATGCTAGATTCATTTGCTTCCTTGAGTGCTACTACTTCAGTCCACTTGGTGAAGTAATCTATTGCTGTTAGAATCCATTTGTGTCCTTGGATTGAATTTGGATTAATGACTCCAATGAAGTCCAAACTCATTTGCATGAATGGCTGGTCAACTGAAATTGGATGCAATGGAAGGGCAGCTAGCCTCTCCTTACCCGTGAAGAATGCAAAATTCTTGCACCTCTTGATCCATGCATAACAATCACTGAAAATCTTGGGCCAATAATAGCCAGCCCTCATGATCTTTAGAGCTATCACTCTCGATGCAAAATGACCACTAGCTGATCCACCATGGAACTCTTCCAACACCTTGTGAATCTGATTTGTACCAATGCATCTCAGCAGCACTCCATTCACATCCCTTTTGAACAAAACACCATCAACAAGGGTATATGGGACAACCTACAATCTAAAGTGTCTTCTTTTGGTCTTGTTCATCTCTAGAGGGCATAGACCTATCCTTAGGAAGTGCATTATGTCTTGGGTCCAGCAAGGAGTGAAGACACCATCATTTTCCTTTTGAGCGTTTCCTTTCTCATGGCTATCTTGCAATGCCAAAACAACCTCCTTCTCATTGCATGCTTCCTTGTGTTTATTCAAGACTAGCTGCTCACACAACCCTTTTCCTCTTACCAAATTGGTGACTTTTATCTCAATGTCATACTCCATGACACGAGTAATCCAACCTGCTCTTTTTTCATTCAGGTCTTTGTTGAGGAGGAAGTCTTTGACTCCCACATGAGAAACCATCAATTGAACCTTGTTGTTTGAAACTAGATGCTTGAATTTCTTCAAGCTCCTAATTACTACAAGAACATGCTTCTCAATGAAAGAATAACTCACCTTATAGTCCTCTAGGATTTGGCTGAAGAAAGTAATTGGCTGCTCATCATTTTCTTTGTTCTGTTGTACCAAAATTGCAGAAATAGTATCATCACCCCCAAATGCATAGAGGATGAAATCCTTGGAGAAATCCAGGTTAATGAGAGTTGGGGCTTAAGAGATGGCTTCTTTGATTGTTCCAAAACTTTCCTTACCTTCCGCTGTCCATTTGAAAGCTATGTTTCTCTTTATCATCTTGGTGATAGGATTGATTAGGGCTGTAAAATTTGGGACAAACCTTCGAACAAAATTTATCCTCCCAAGAAACTTTGAAGGGCCTTCTTATGGCTTGGCAATGGTAGTGCTCTTATGGCTTCAACTCTTTCTAGATCAATTGGTAATCCTTCTTTGGAGACAATGTGGCCAAGGAGATTTCCTTCATGGGCTACAAAAATACACTATTTAGGATTCAAGGATACCCCAACTTCTTCGCACCTTTGGAACACTTGTCTCAAATGAAAGAGATGGTCTACTACATTTTTGAAAAATACTGATATCATCAAGATATATCAGCACCATGTTGTTAATCAAATCCTTAAACGATATGTCCATTGCTCTTTGGAAAGTAGCTCTAGTGTTGGATAGCCCAAATGGCATTTTCCTGTATGCATAAGTTCCTTATTTGGTTGTAAAGGCTGTCTTGAACTGATCCTCTTCTTTCACCATAATCTGATTGTACCCGAATAGCCATCAAGTAATGAAAACCTCTCAGAGCCGGAAACAACTTGTAAAATCTGCTCCATAGAAGGAAGTGGATAATGATCCTTGAGAGATGCTCTATTCAAATCTCTGAAGTCAACACACAATCTGATTTCCCCACTCTTCTTTCTAACTGGAACCAAGTTGGCCACCCAACTAGAATGCTTGATAGGGAATATGATACTTGACTCTATCAACTTATTCAATTCTTTTCTCATGAGAGGCTCCATGTGTGGATTGACTGGCCTTTGTTTTTACCTAATGGGTTTAGTACTTGGGTCCAATTCAATTGTGTGTTGAGCTAACTCAGATGAAACCTTTCAAATCTTCATATCTCCAAGCAAACACATCAGGGAATTCTTGACAAAGTTGTATGAACTCATACCTTTCTTGCTCAGTTGTCACTTTACCAACTTGGAGTTATTTACCTTCTTCCACCAGATGGACACCGAATCTTCTCCCTTGACTTAGATGTTTGCTTTCTCCTTCCTAAACTGATCATTAGGATTGAAAATGGACTCCAAAGTAATAATTCCCTTTGGTAGTTTGTTGGTTCTCAGCTGTACCACTTGGTCACCATATTGTCTGTTCTAACTTTTCCTAATTTTTAGCTAAGAACTCAGCCTCTTCTTGCAAGAAATGGATGATTTTTTGATCATTTTTGAACACTTGCCAACTTACATTGTTGTCTGGCACCAAAGGCCTTACAATCACATAGATGTTTGGTTGTACCTTATCCTTTTGGATGCTTTCAACAATGTCAAAGGCTGCTCCAACTACTGCAAGCCTGTCAACAACTTGGTTCTCTTTTCTAGGAATGGATTTGATGCCAAAGCCCTCAAAATCTTCAATGAGGTCCCACACCCTATTTTTGTAGCACTTGAGTAGATCATTCTTGACAGCATGCTACCCCTTAACTTGGTTGACAATCAACTCACTGTCACCAAAGACTTGCAAGTTCTTTATTCCTCTCTTGATTGACCAATGCAATCCTTGTATCAAAGCTTCATATTCAGCAGTGTTATTAGAGCATGCAAACTAAAATCTAAAAGCTGAATAATACTTAACTCCTTGAGGTGAAACAAGCATAGCTCCCCCTCCTACACCTTGTCTACTCCTTGATCCATCAAAAACAACTGCCATACCTCATTGTCATCCTTGTGGTTTGGCTTGGTGATGCTAGGAATAGGATGATTCTCTTCATGCATGCAATAGACTCATACCTCAGATTCTTCTATTTCTTGATATGGATCAGATTCTCATCATTAGGATATCATCCTTTGTCTATCAATCAAATTATTTTATCATTCAAGGTAATCAACCCTTTCTTTCTTGTTTTTAATCATGGTTTTGTAGGTAATATCTACCTTGTTTGTTTATTATGTCATATAATGCTTCAAATTCATCTTAAATCATAGTTTCCCATCCCTATTTTAATAAACTATTGGAATTAACAGTAATCGCTAGTGATTTCCCTAATCGCTAGTGATTCTGGATAATATTTCTTTTGTTTTCATATTTTCCTAATCTCCATAAGATATCTCCCGATTTTTATATTGTCTCGCTAATATTATATCCAAGATGGTGATTTTATATGGAAATAGATGGTAATAACCTCCCCATTGTTGATTCCTTCCTCATTGTTCGAAATCCACTCTATTAGGAGAAATATGAACTCCTTCACAACCTAGAGCTCTATGTAGTCTGGAATGCATCCTTAAACCATCTTGAAGCTCTCTTTGCAACAACTCAACACATCCGAGAGGCTACTAAAGCATTCTGGAATGCATACAATGAAGTTATAAGGTTCCATGAAGATCTAATACAATACAAGCACAACTACGAGGCCAGCCTAGACCTCCGAGATGAAGACTCGCCATATTTTTCTGAACTAAGCACCGACAAACAAATCAACATATACAAGATCGATGCTACACTTTTTCACATTTTAAACATCCTATAGGAATCCTTTGATTTCTTTATGAAGGACTATATTTCTATTCCTAGTTCTAACACCGCCAAAGAAGAGAAAGAAGTTATTAACTTTGTAGGATCTGCTGTGTCTAAGAACCTATATCCTAACCAAGATTCAGATATGTTTATCTAGGTCATGTCATTATATATATGTATATCCATCTAAATAAGTGATGTTAGCTTGTCATGTTTTCATTTCATCACATTGTATCGCAATCTTAATATCAATAAAAGCTTAATTATTTCTAAGAAGGTTAATAACCGCCAAGGAAATTCATTGGTCTTTCTATGGACTATAGTCTTCTAGATAACTTTCCAATTTATTTACTAACATCATTTTGTTTAAATTATTTGACTTATAGGCTTACTTGTAGGAGAATGATCCATATTTTCTACATGGTGCACAATATCACATAGCCCACATTATAGGTATCCTATAAAACCCACCATACTGAGGTTGAGTTAGGTGATTACCTTGTTGAATGAAAAGAAAATGAAACGTAAGAACTATTCTCAACACACTTCCTCTTTATTTTCCACACACGTATCAAGTATTGGCCCACACTTTTGTCATTTTTGAAAGGTTATACCATCCTTGCCACTTTCTTCCTTGAGCTACAAGAATACATCTTCAAGTTTGTAAATTATGGCATCAACAACAAAATTATTATCTTCTTTATATTTTGAAAATTCTTTTTGTTGGCCATGCGCCACTCTTAATGTTCTCTAGATGTATGCCAACCAGTCCTATAAGTACTCTATATCATCTTTGTAAACACTTTGTTGTCTTGGCTCACCAAGGATGGGCACTCGACATAAAATATGTTTCACCATGGCAGAAACCCTCTCGTAAGACTCCTTAGTGCACTTTTATTCTCCTAGGAGGTCCTTCTTCAAATCATTGACCTTGCACTCATGTTGTTTTTTAAATACTACTAATAACTTCATAGTAATGCCTACATCAAGGTTCCAATTCCCAACATCCATGACCAACTTATTCAAGGCATTACACACCTACTCATTAGTGAGGTACATGGGGTTGACTACCTTATAATTCCTCCCCATCTCATTCTTCAACTCAATGAAATCGATGCGGTGGTAACTTAACTAGAAATAAGGTTATTTTACATAATTATGTAAGTTACATATAGACATCTTCCTAGTTCATGACACTTCCCCATGCTTATCCATTAGCTCCCATGTATACAAATTATCATTTAACACTATGATTTGGAAACATGCCCTTAGAACCTTCTTCGATTCATCCAAATAATACATATGTGGCAACCTGGGTGTCGATATCTTCCTCACCGCCTTCACCTTTATCCTTTTCTTCTTCAAGGTATATGCGCATGCACTTGTCCAAACTCTTGTACCCTTTTCTTCCATGATAACATAAGTATCATCGGTCACCTTATCTTCATGTGCCTCCTCTTCCATAAGTGAATTTTCCTTTGCAGACTCTTATTTGCTTCTCCTCTACTGGCATGTAACTACATTTGATCCTCAACATTCTTTCTAAAAAATGCTCAGTCCATTCTTTCTCAAGCTCCTCATGTAAGGTTTATCCTTTCTTCTCCAATTTTTTTTTTCACTTTTTTCTGTGGTGGATATAACCTTCACCCCTCTATGCTTTAATTTTTCCTTCTCCAAGTTTCCTTGCGGTGGCTAAGAAATTCTAATTCCACTACTCCATCTTCTTGTATAGTACATATTCTTATGACAAAAATGATCAAGTTTACCTTCCTCTTCAGAGGTTTCTTCATGTGTTCTCTTAAATGGTGGAACCACTAGTCTTGTAGGCTATGGGGGTAGAATTAGTAACCACCAACTCAATTTCTCCTTGATTTTTGACCTCAATCACACAAATATTAGGTGTATCAATCCCCTATTGGTAACATTCAACTATGGGCTTAAGTCCAACATGTCAAGATCCCACATCTACAAGTACGTGGGACTCAAATCATACCTATACATCATGTGCAATATGTGTAAGTATGATTCAACCTTATCAACACCAAAGGTTATCTTTTGTGCATCTGTAATCCTATTCAAAATACACTTGAAATAATGATAAGTGTATACAAAGGGTAACTTGTACCAAGGACCCATATCACCATCCTCCATTCTAAACCATACAAGACGATAATGTTGCATCACCAAAAAAATTTCCTACTCGCCTACTTCTTTGGGTAACTCACATGTAATGCACCACTCATTCTTAAAATCCCCACACAGCTTGTTATACCTCTTAGAAAATATACCCTTATATGCATTAGTAATTGTGTTGTCATAGGTATAGAAAGAAAATTGTACTACAGTGGACTTGTTTACATGTGGGTAAAAACACATATCATCATCTAACCCATCTCGTTACTCTAATTTCCCAGAAAAAAATGAGTATCTTCAGTTCTTCTTTGTTTTACACCCTCACATATTTAGTAATTCCATCAAGTAACATATTGCGCAATGTTGTAGTGTGCCTTGTTGTCAATCTATGCATAATGTATAAAAACTATTTGTTCACGTCAGTCCACATTTTTGAGGCACTCAACTTATAACTAACAATCTGGTTGTAACCCTAGTTATAGGATCTATTAGGTTGTCAATAAGGCTAGCCTTTCCTCCTCTCTTTTCTTTGTAGTGTTATGGCCAATTCATCAATCTTCACATTAGTGCATAATTATATCCCCATGTCCTCTCTTGTACTCCTCAACCCTATGACTCACTCAATAAGTTGAGTTATAATTCACATCCTCTGGCCCGTGAAATAAAATAAATCCTCATGCACCCTAGACATGAGCCACTAGTATAAATGTGTGGGTTGCATGAAGAAGGATAGTTTGAATAATTATTTGACTCTAAATTTATCCAAGTTCATTTATACTTATTCATCGACCAATAATTTTGATTCCTCTTTTGTTTTCGGTAGCTCCCACAAAATGTATGCTTTAAAATTCACTTTGTGCCCTAGAGCGATGTGGTTATATTCACTAATTTTACACTTTGGAAGTTGAGACTTCCAAGTCAGAACCCTAAGTACTCTAGGTGGGTACTTCATTTCGAGTATATATCCTCCATGGGTTCTTCCACCTTGACTTCAACCCTCTTTGTACAATGCTTTCTTCAAGTTTTGGGTGTCATTTTTCCTAAAAATATGTGCTCTATGTACTCTATCTTACCTGCACTTACTTCGTTAGCCAAGTGCTGCAAACCCTAGATGTTTAAACTCACTCAAAACCCTTCTCTCCATGCCCTAACCGGTCGCTCAAACTAAGCTCATCACAAGGAACTACACACAACTTCATACATACAATGCTCTTGTTTTCTCTTTCTTTTTTTCTCTTTTGTACAAAGTCACTCGATAGCTCAATTGCTCCAAGTTCTCTTCGAATGCAAGGTATAAAATAACTTTGAATTTCCCCCTTTTTATAATTTTTCGTACCTCACCGACTTAATTTTTCCACTTAACCCATGTTTTTTCTCACTTTAAAACTTTTAAGTTACTTTCTTAATAAAGTACCTTTTCCACTTTTTTCTTTATTACATGACTTCCTTTCATGTGTGCATTGTAACCTTCTAGTGTGAGCTACTTTCTAAGCCATAGACCTCCTTTGTACACCTCCCTATGCTAAAGTACATAATCTACGCACCATATACCAATTAGTTTATCATGAAACTTCCTACCTCACGTTACACTACAAAATCATTCTTCTCATGTGGTATTCGACATGAGACATTTCCTTAAGAGAACCTTCATCCATAACACTTGTAACACCTTTCTCTCCCATGCCATATTTTATGAGGATACTCTCAACCATGAAAAATTGTATCAAATATGATGCCAACATTTTTTCTCGTGTAACTAATCCACACTACACTAAAAGTATGTGTGGTCCTCTATGCATGAAATCAATAGATGGTAATCAGATTTCTTTGTGAAAACATGCTTATTATAATAAAACAAAGAAATAAATTGAAAAATCATAGCAATGATTAAAATTAAACATATGAAAGTGAAATCTAATGTAATCTAAATGGAAACACTTCATTATTACAAACACCGAGAATCATTATTTATAGTGTGGATACAACCTACTCCCATTCAAGTAACTAGGAAACATGGTGTCATTCAACACCTACAATCGACAAGTTCTGATTCATATATCTTTATTACTATAAAAGGCCCCAACATATGCACTTTCAGTTTCCCTAGGTGGCACATAAATATTGAGTCATAGACAATTATATTTCCCACTCGCAAATGTCTTTCTCGAAATGTTCCTATCATTGCATGATTTTGCCTTGCCTTCTCAATCTCTTGGCTCTAACGTGTAATGACATGGCACTCATCTAATTTCAAAATTTATCAATGTTCTCTTCTACAATTTTCTCATTAGCAAGTCAACTGTACACACAATACATAGGGATGGTAACAAGAATTCATAAGGAAATATAGCCTCTACGCCAAACAAAAACTAAAAAGGTGTGGCCTTATTCAACCTTTTATAAGTGGTCCTATATGCCCAAAGTAAATCAGAGACTTTATCATCCCAATATTTCCTTCCAACATCACATATTTTTGTCAATGTATGTCCGAATATCTTGTTGAAAGCTTTTGTAGTACCATTAGTTTGAGGGTGATAAGGAGTAGTCTTATGGTGTGCCACCATAAGTTATTCTAGTATAAATATGAGAGTTTCATTAAGGAATGATTTCCTCTATCACTTTTCAAGCTTAATAGGTAGCCATACCTACTAAGGATGTTCTCCCATAGAAACCTTAATGTTGCGGTAGTTGTACAATACTTTTTAGGTGTTTCCTCTCCCCACCTTGTCAAATAATTTTTGCAAGTAATAATATAACTCACACCATTCCTTTTATGGGTAGTAAAGAGGACCTAAAAAGTCAATATCCCACTTTTCAAAAGGCTTAGCACTTGTAATATGCCGCAATGATATCTCATCTCTAGTCGTAGGCTTCCCAAGGTGTTAAAAATGATCGCATGCCTTGATATGTTTTTAGTATCCTTGTACAAGGTCTCCCACTAAAGTCCTTCCATAAAGATATTGTGCATGGTAGTATCACCAACATAATACCCCATTCTATTCCCTATGAGGCTCTCCCATAATGGAGTTTCAATCATGTTCCAAAACATAAAGATACAAAACTTCATCATGGCCCAACTTGTACAAGTATCCTCCAATTAAATCATAAGGTTCCACGTGTATTGCAAAAGTTACTTCATTTTTAAAGTCTTCATTCCAGTGTATAAGAACACTACCATATATTCCAATTCTATGGGCACATGGTTAAATATAAACAACTGTGCATTTGGAATTGTGTCTTCAATGTTCTGTGCATCCTCACCTGAATTAATCCTTGATAAATGGTTAGACCCTAAATTATATTTTCCTAGTTTCAAAACAATGGTGAAATCAAACTCTTATAACAAAAGTATCCATCTACAGATGTTCCCTTGCAAAGTAGGATATTCACCAAGTATTTGAGTGTCATATGATTTATACGAGAAAATAAATGGGTTCTCTAACAAATCATTTGTTTGAAATTATGTAGGGTGTAGATCATAAATAAAGATTCATGCTTAGTGGTTGTGTAATTATTCTCCGCAAGTGTTCACTTCCTACTTGAAAAATAGATAAAATGATCGATAATTACTTCCTAGTTGTGCCAACACTTCACTAATTTCCATGCAGTGGCATCAACATGAACATGGATGGGTTTATCCCATGAAGGAATGTGAAAAATATGTGTAGTAGTCATACTTCCCTTTAATGTCTCAAACACATACTATTGTGTGTCACCCTAGTAAATTTCCCTTTAGTTTGTAATAGTTATTAGAAGGGCATGGTAATATTTTCATATCTTTTGATGAATTTCCTTTAGTACCCTATATGTCCCAATAATTTGTGCGCCTCACTCTGTTTTGTAGGTTATTTTAGACCTACGATGAAAACTATCTTGGCTGGGTCTACCAAGAATCCCTCATTACTAATGATCTGCCTAAGTAAAGTGCTAAAAGGTTTTGCAATGATGCACTTCTTAACACCGAGAGATATGCTCAACTACCTCCATCTCTCAAACATGAGCCTTACATTATCACAATGATATTTGAATAAACCATAAACAATCCAATCATCTAGATATACCTACAAGAATTTATGAATAAAGTCCTATAAGGCCTACATAACAATGCGTGAGAATACCGCTAGCATGTTTTTCAACCTAAAGGGAATAGTCAGTATATGAAAACCTTCCCCAATCAGTGGTGAAAGTATTATTCTCCTAATATCCCTTCGTAATGCACACTTGATGATAACCTAAAAATCCTTCTATAAAAAAATATCTTGTTCTAAAGAACACCTTCAAGGATATATTCTTTGAATGGGGTGGGAAAATGATCAATAACACATGAAGCATTGAGTTCCCCATATTTCACATAGATCCTTATCTTTCCATACTTATTAATTCTTATAAACATGGGGATAACCCATTCAAACTCCTCGATAGGCTCAATTATTCTAGACTTGATCATCTTGTCAATTTCCTTTTACATTCATGTGGAGATTAGGATTCATCCTATAAGGCCTCTTCCTAACTAGAAACATGCCTTATTTTAGATTGATCTTCATATCTTCTAAAGAAGGATGCACACCTTTTAACTCATGATGGCCCTACTAGAATAAGTCTTACAATTGCATGGGGAGCTCAATAATATTCACCACTTGTTTCTCTAACCAAAGTAATCACCAATTATAGCCTCCTTGGGATCATCCTCAATACCAATGTTAACCTTCTTTGTATTTATAGGAGTATGGTATGCATGTGCCTTTTAATCTACAAAATCCATTACCTCATGTGCACCTTAAGTTTGGCTAACATCCAAATTTTCAACTTCCTCATCATCAATCATATATACTAGTTTACCCTTTTCTTTTTCCTTCTTGGCACAAATCATCTCTTCTTCATCTATTTCCTCAAGATCAATACACACCTAAAGATAAGGTTCCCAAAAACTCCATCATGATTTTTTCAGCCTTTGCGCTATCTCCCAACATATGGCAGTTCATAATCTATAGTGCTTCATGGACTAGAGGATTACTATAAAAGTAATCAAATCTTTGTATCATACCTAAAGTCATCTCTTGAATTCGTAGTCTCCCTTTTGAGTTCTACATGAATATACCATGTGCACGCATAATCACAAAATATGGAGTAGAACTTATGTACCCAAAGTGATGGTGGTAAAGCCTCATTTCCTTGTGACCATGATCTCTCACACTCCTATACGTGATGTGAGGTAGGAGACTTCCCATGAAATTCACATATTTACATAAGTACATTACTACGAGTAAACCTAGTAGAAAAGGATATTATCACTTCTCATCATTCCAAAATTCTATCTTTATGTGTTTTGCATAAGCACTTTGTTATCCCACAAAAATATAAAATAGCATGTTTCTTCTATACCCTTTATTCTACCACTGATTTTCCATTCAGCGTAGGAATTCATTGAGGTTACCCTCACTAGTGTACCTTTGTACCTGAGTAAGTCCTAAACACCTCACCATGTGTAGCCTAATCATCTCATTGACTCTTCCTTTGACCTCACACGCTACCATCTCATACAATCCATGAGCCTAGTTATCACAAGGACACTTTGGTAGTGTCCCTCACATACTACACATATTCCTAATGAGCACACACTCCTTGGATGGTTCTAAATTTCTACATTATGCACCGACCGCACATATATTATATTGAGCTCCTCCTCGCTCAACGGTTCAACATAGGGCTCATCCTTTTTTTCAAATATAGGTATAGTCGGGAACTCTTCATCATTCTCAAAACTGACCTAAATTTTATTAAACAATAAATCTACATTGTTCACATAACATAAAGGTCACTTGAGTAATGTTAGAAAATTATCAGCTTCAAGCAAGTTCCAACACCTCAAAGTCTCTAGTAAACTTAGCCCCCGAATAGTAATAGATGCATCCTTTAGTACCCCAATAGGCATATCCCTAGTTTTATTCACCATATATAGCACATTCGAATATGGTTGCAATTGTGGTCTACCCATCTGATTCCAAGCATCTAGAGTTAGCACATTCACTTCTACATTGGTATCAATAAGAATGTTGTGCAATAACCACCCATCAATTACTACATCAAGTGTAATCTCTTTATAAAATTCATGATTCTGAGGTGGTATATTTGCATAAAGGCTTTTGCTCTTAATTCCAACGTGTGGTACCTTTTCTTGTATTCATTTCCCTAGTAGAGGAATGATGTTATCTTGGTGTAGCATCTAAAATATTTCCTTCAAGTCATCCACCTCATTCTATGGGAGTTAAAACATCCTTACATGATCACTCTCGTGGAAATATTCTTTCAATAACTATATCTATGCCTATAGCTCCCGAGGACATCCATAGTATCCCAATAGAATTGCTTCTAGTGTGCAGCATCCAGATACTTAGCATGTACCACTTACTCCCTTGTAATGAGTGACTTATCCTTCATAAGATCACATGTGCATGAAGCCTCAACTTGTGTATTAACAATTACTATTTGTAACTCAGGATCTAGTGTCTTCTTAGGTATCCATTAATCACCAACACCATGTTATAGCTTTATCATTCCCACACCATTTTCCTTCTTCCGATTTTTTTGCATGTGTTCATATAGCTCTAGATAATCTTCTAACTTGTGTTACTTACCGCACCATGAGAAAGTTGTATTCTCGATGGCACTCGACCGAAAATGATCAGGGGATCCACTAGTATAACAAGTTCCTTGGGAAAATCTTCCTCTTCAGCGACCATGACCTCAAACTCTATATCCTCCTTAAAATCCTTCATTTATGTTATCACCATGGTTTTTACCTTCATGAATATAGCATTCCTTTCCTTTGATCCACTCACCACACTAATCTAGAGCACTCCTATCTTAATGGATTTGTAAATGTGATCAATCAATATACAATCAATGGTGTCATGAGTGTGGCACTTTTAAATCTTACAAAGATATGGATACCTTATTTGTGAGTGCATACTGTAAAAAAGGGAAATCTCAAACATCATGATTCAAGTGATGTAATTCATAATGTAATAGTATGTCATTCTTTGAACAACATGGGAAATTATCTATAGTATGTCCTCTACTTCACAACTTTTGCACCATATCCCACTTTGCATCTCATGTGTTGAGTTGGAATAAATATTCTCCAACTATTTCATCATAGATGCAATTTGTGCCTATAAGAGTGGGCTCACTCTGGTATCAACACTCTTGACTTCCTCACCATGGAAACTAGCTTCCAAATCTTGATGTAGATACACATATGTCTTATGAGACAAAGTTGCTCGTATAACGGAGTCAACGATCTTATAAAAAACTATTTTTCATGTTGATTGGGATGAATATCATAAGATGATTTGGAAAATAGATTCTTAAAATGCACATCATACTCCCTCACACTTTCAAATAATCTCTACTTGATATCCTTTACCATTTTGATGCTCTGTTGTTCAAATTATGGAATGTGAAATTCTTCTAGAAATGTAGAATACAAAGCATCGTAATCAGCCATAGTATGATGTGGGTCATACTTTAGATACTAGCTATGCATGCCCCCTTGTATCGTACTATAAAACTAACTATCCTTTCTATCTAAAGTTATAATCCCCTTAGCATGCCATAGTAGTTCTTACTTATGCACATAATCTTTTGCATCTTTAATACCCATATACTCTGGTAAATAGAGAGACATATCATAGTAAACTTGATAAGGTTGATGTGAGGCTTGCTAGGTATGTGGGCCTTGTCCACCATATCTAGAACCAGAACCTCCACTTGTATTTCCACCGATCAACATGATCCTCCTATGGTGGGTTGTGAGCCAGTTGATGTTATTCCTTGTGTCCCAGTGGTGGTACTATACTAGACACCAATAGTTTGAGTAGTCGATATTCTACTTTATTACTTCCAATGGTCTCGTGTGCAAACATTTTTTCCCAATGAAGAACCCAGAACAATCCTACCATAATAGTTCAAAACAACGGTACTTAATGTGATGCCATGGGTGCACTACTAACTTTATCTACTGAATTTAACATAAAGTGATATTTAGTAATCTCATCTTTCTTACTTGCACTATCCTACTTCTCAATGACTACCTTTAGACTTGGAACACTATGCATAAAGATTAGGTGGCTAGGTGGAATCGGATGCACCTCTACGGTCCTCATTATATCCTCTAATTCACTCGCATCCGATGTGAAGGGGATTATATACTACGCTTTCCTAAAGTTGGGAGATCTTCATGATGAAAATCCTCATCTTCTACAATAGCTTCATAACCTTCACAATACATAAACCTCCTCAACTATAGCACCTCTTGAATCTCTTACGCATGTGTCATGCCCCTCTTTTGTGATTCATTAAAATTGATTCATATTTCCTCTCTCTATCTTTCTACCACCATGTCGACCATTTTTCTCCCACATGTTCCTTCCCCGTATGTACGGGAATTTAGCTAGCCATGGATAGGTACTCTAAATGAAGTTCTATAATCAAAATCTTGATAAAAAATAGTATAGTGTGTAAGTACAATCTATAGACACCTCAAATCAGTTACCCAATTTAATGTCCCCGCATTCGTTTACCTTTCTGTAACCTGGGAACCTTTTTATCACCACTTATCCTTTAGGGTATTAATTAAATATCTAATTAAACATCTATCCTAAGTTTATTATACCCCATTGTATTTTATCCATGGATAATTAAATATTAACTATTTAATTATGCTTTTTACATGTATCTTAACCACTTATCTACCCCATATCAATTCCTAACCTCCCATAATCAATTCTATCCATCTATCCCCCCTATTTCTCCTCTCCCCAAACCGTGTAGTGGGATATTTCCCATATTTGAGTCGAGAAGGATACACTCTTATCTTTCCAAATCATCCTTTTTGGCCATTTTAGGAATCTGTTCCCTGATCGGTGCCGACTGGTACTCGGTCGATGCTGATTTTTCAGAACGGTGCTGATTGTACCTCGGTCGGCACCGATTATAAATACAGGGCTAGAATTTAGTTCTGGTTAGACAGTAAAGAGAGATAGAAAGCTTAAGCCTTGAGCCTTCGAATTGTCAATCGGAAGAAGAGATAATTTTGTCCAAATCAATCCCTGAGAGGTGTACCATTACTCTTCCCTTGCAACATCAACATCCCCTTATAGGTGTTTACGATCCAGTCCTCATCAATTATTCATCAAGATTTCTGAAACTTTCTCTATTCGACACCGACCCACTCCAGTCAATGCTGATTTATCCTAATCAAGTGCTTTGCTTAAAGAAATCGACATTGACCACAAACTGGTCGATGCCGATCACCTACGAGATAGGTGTGCAAGTACGGGTAATGTAAGTCTTGCGTTGTTTTCATAGTTTCCTATGCTCTATTTATATTTTGTCTATTGCTTACATTTTGTCTTTTATTTTTAATCGAAAATCTAAACATTTATCTCGCATCTTTTATCATGCATGCTTCTTTCCTTAATTGAAAATGTGGACTGACATCCACCGAGGAAGCTCACCGCTTCCCGGACCCACTTTTCGGGCAGTCCACCCAAATATCTTTTAACATTTTCTTTTTCTACCAAGGATTTGTACATTTTAGGTTTTTCATATCTACTTTGCAGGATTTCTCATGTGCGCCCATTTTTTCTACATTGGCTTTCCTCCCATTCACATCTTCGGATACCGTGTTAACTATCAGGTATCGATTTCATTTGAGTTTTTAGGACTTTTGTGTTTAGTTTGGTGCATTAACTTGGACAGGTAACAAGCACGGAAATTCTTGATCTATAGTCGACATGCCCGATGGGACCCAACCAAAGTCCCCTATTGGTACGCTCATCTCTTTTCTAGTTTTGAACTTTTGTTCTTTTTCTTCACTGATTTTCATCAGTTTTCCTTAAGCATTTCCTTTCTTCATTTTGGTCTTGTTGCTTTCATTTATAATTTGCAAAATCAAAATTATTTCTTTCTTGCATATCTAGATTCACATTTCTACTTCTAAAATTAGTAAATATTTCATTTGATTTCAAAGATGCACTTTTTGATTTATCTCTTGGTGTAAAATTGTCATTTTCTTGAAAGTTTCTAGTTTCTTAAATTGAAATATTTGTTCTACTATTATCTAGATATATCTTTCTCGGATTTGTTTGCGTTTTTGCTTAACCTTTTCTTATGGACCACTTTGCTTGTTTGCAGGATTTTTCAAGGGGAAGAGCTCAATAACGTGCTTTTGAAGTCCACACACCTTAGAGAGCTAAATCTACGGGTATTTCTCTTTCATGGTGTTTCTCCCTTTTAAGAACTTAAAAGAACTTGTTTGTTTGTTTTCTATCATACTCAAACATTTTGATTTTGGTGCTTAAAAATAATTTAATCACATTTTGGAAAGAACTTGTTTGACTTGTCTTCATCGAAATCCAACACTTCATTTTTAGTGCTTAAAAGAGAACTTCGTTGTCATTTTCTGTTGTATGTTCTTCATCTAGCTTTCCAAATAGGTTGGAAAATTGATCAAAATCGTAGTGACACTATTTGATTTTTATTCTTTTACCCTTCCACACAAAGCCAAAATCACTAGGTATAAAGCATTTAAACAAAAATTCCTTCCTTGGCCTCACCTACTTGGAAGTTGTTGTCCACCCAAAATTTCCCTACTTTTGAGAGGTTGAAAATTGAAATTTTTGAAGTTAAATGTCTTTTCGTTGTCCTGGTAATGTGAAAAGTCAAGAAATTGGAAAAATCTACATTTTTGGGTCATTTTGTGTGATTTTCGGGCCTGTCAGACATTTTTGTCCCGCATGTCCCAGTTCATTTGGGCTCTCTGTTCCCCGATCGACCGGTTTACCCGAAGTACATTCTTTTCGGGCCCATCGGAACTTTTTGTCCCAAGTGTCCCAAGTTCACCCGGACCCATTGTTCCCTTTTCGTCAGATTCGGCCGAATCACGTATTCCACGTACTTTCATCCCACACATCCCAAAAACATTTGTGCATCTTTCCCCCCCACATCTCCCGAATCGCCGAACCGCGACTTGCGCTTTCGCATCCCTCGTGTCCTAAATGAGCCAAGTGCCATTCATGCTAATTTTTCCCACTCTACCTGAATATCTTGCTTTTCAATTTGGTAGATGTGTATTTAATGTGCATTTATTGTCTTTCTCTCTCCTAAACAACTATATAATGAGCTGCCCCCTATGCATTTTTACACACTTCTTTCATGCTATCTATTGCTCATACCCTTGTGACTAAAATTTCTGTGTGCACATCCATTCCCCCTTACAATTCCATCCCAAGTTCAGCCTGCAGCCTTGCTCTCCAAGTTACTATTAACATGAAGATTAAATTCCAGGGGCAGGAACAAATTTCACCACTCGAGTCTTCCGTTCCCGATATCGGGGACAGTGAGGTTCGCCACCTCAACTTTGGAGATTTTTGGGCAAGAATGACAGACGTGAACCCTTCACCTATGGCACAGATGATTCATGACAGTGGTTTGGCTTTCGCCGGTGGTTTCCTATAAATGCGCAGATATAGTGCTCTCCTGCGGTGCTCATTTCAACTATGACTCGAGTGAATTGACAAACATGCATGGGGAGCTCATCGCCAAAATTGATGCTGCCACCATTGGCACTGCACTAAGGATTCCAGAAATGGACAATGCTATAGTTATTTCTCATAATCAGGCACAGGCCCTTTTCGATCAAGACAGTGAGAAATATAAGGCACGGGTGGCGAAGTCCTAGCTGAAAAAACCTAAGAAGGGGGCATATCGTCTATCCAAGGTTCTCTTCCATGCCGATTTCAATGAGGAATTATCAGATTTTATAATCCTACTGGCTTGGGTCATGGGTTTACCCTCTACAAATGAGTTCCATTTCTAGATGTGCCCGCTTATCAATATGGTGTGCGAAGGAACTCAGAATATCAATTGGGCAGAGATCATTAGTATGAACCTAGCAGAGTAGTTGTCCAATGTACCGCAGACCAAGAAATTCTATATGACTTCATACTTAATGTATACCCTAGCAGCATCGAGGCAATGGCTTGGGTTCTCATACATCGATGCTCATAAGAATGACCCTGTGTATGCCTATCGCCTCAATTCACCTTGGAAACTAGCAATCGCAATTTCGGAGGGTGAATGATGCTTTCATCATGTACATTGTCGGGATCCTAGAGAACGACACGGCGAGGAGATTTTTACATGAAGCTATGAATCGATATCGCATTATGGTGCCTACTTCATCCAATTTAGGAAATTTTCCTATATAAGGCTTACAAAGCTATGAGAGCACTCCTCTCAAGCTTCCTATGTCTCGCAATGGAAAAAATGGCCTTAATAGAAGTATGCAGGCAGCTGGATAAGTTGCACAGAACCTGCAGGGATAAGAAAATCACTGGCCTACACTTCCCCATCATCTTGGGAAACTACACCTACAAGACAACACTAGATGCTCAAAACATAGAAAGAGCCCTAGCTCCCATCACTGTCCATTTCTTCAAGCCAAGAACTTGTTTTGACTTGAAGAAGTTTATTGAGAAAAACATCAAGATCACTTATCATCATAGGGTGAAGACACAGAGGACTATTGGGCTGACTGTGTTGATGATTTTGAAGCAAGGAGAAGACATTATGGCAGGTTTTCCCTTCAATTAATCCAAGAGCTTAACCTGTACCAAGTTCTTGAAGGGCTCCAGGATGATAATTCTGACCTGTACTCATATGAGTATGACAATGTGGTCAAACACACTCCCTTGGAGGATTTGGATTGGTTCAAAAAGGAGAAGGATGATTTGGCTGAAATCCTAGCTCCGGTCTTAGTCAGGACCAAGATCTGGTTTGATAAGAAAGTCCATGAATTTAGAAGGTATTCAGGGGAATCCTCCTCCAAGGATGCTTCAACACCAAGGAAGGAAGCATTGACACCCAGATCGAAGCACTGCGTGACACCTCCGCCTCATCAACTCAAGGACCTACAGTCTCCACTCCTTCCTCGTCCACCCATGTATATCAAAAGAAAGTCAGAGAAGTCAAGAAGGAGCCTGTGGAGGAAGATCCCTAAGGAATCATACTGAGTTGTCCTCAGGCCCAGAGAACATCATTGTTCTTAGTGAAAGTGAAGAGAGTGAAGTTCCTGTATCTACAAGCGCTCCAGAAGCCCCCATGGATAAAGAAAAAGAGGTCCAAAGCACTTCGAGCTTATTGGTGCCAAAGTGACCCTCTCGTATCGTAAGCCACAAGCACCCCACTTATATCTCAATTAGAGGCAACAAGTAAAGGCAAAACTTTGGTGCCATGATTTCTCTATCTCTTGGCCCTCTTGCCCCACCTTCTTCTTCCTCTCTTTTCATGGGTGCAGCCTTTTGTTGATAGTAGGAAGAGAAAGTCTTCCTCCCAATCTCAGGCCCAATTTTGATGTTGTGGCAGCCTTATTGGGCACTACTCCTCCTACTCACACCAAAAAAGCCAGAACTACCTCCAGGATAGTGTCTGATGCTCAAGGCCAACAATTCCTAGAGATAGCCAAGCCTAAGGTAGACAAGCCAGAGCAAGATTTGCAAGCATCTGATCTGGAGCTCTTGAGAATTCCCATGGGAGAGTCCACCCCTGAAGGTGAGATCCACAATCTTTAGGAAACAGTCACCAGAGTCATTGGGAGGGTAGAGAAAGGGCAGCAAACCATAGAACAGTTGGAGGAACAAGCCCAGATTCTTACAAGTTTCATCAAATCCCTGTTGTCCAAGGATAAAGTTTTGGATCCTACCCCATTGACTACTCTTCCACCACCTGTAATTCTGAGCCAGGATGAAGTGCAGAGTATCAAAGACATGCACAAGTATTCCATCTATGGAAGGGCTATGGAGGCCATGGTGGATGATATGCTTGTTGCAGGATTGAACTTCATTGATGAAGCCTTCAAACTCCACGGGAAGGTGAGCAACTTGTAATAGAAACTCTCCTCCACTATTGGGAGCATAGATAAAGAACTTAAACTTTGGAGCAGTTACATAGTAGACCTTCGCCTCATGGTACAAACAGATGAAAATATTTTGATGGCAAGCAAGGTATTCAAGGATGCAAAGGATAATTTGTCAAAGTCCTGGGTCTACAATGTGGAATGGAAAATCAAGGTGTTGGAGGAGGCTTTGGGAGAGTTAAGAAATAGCTAGCAGAAGGGTGAGGCCTTCAAAACACTAGTTATATCTGCCTTCAAGGATATACATTGCCATCTTCATGATGAGACTTCTGGTGTGCCTCTCTCTTTACAAGAAATCAAAGCTCAATTCAGAGATTTTGTCAAAGGTGATCTATTCAAGGAAAGTTCCATTTCCAAGGAAAAGATGAAGGAGATCTGCTCTCTTCAATCTACTATAGAGGAAGCAAATAAAGATTATCATACTCATGTCAAATTTGACAAAGATATGGAGAAATGTCTCAGATTTTGGACTCAGTCCACCGCTAACACGTTAAATCCACATGGTAGAGACATAGCAGAAGCATTGAAAATATTTAGACATCGGATCCTTAAATTAGTGGGTCCCTCTATCTTGAACGCTTTTCTTCTTCTCCGATTCTTCTCTCTTCTTCTCTTCTTCATCATGAATTTATTGTAATTAGTTGGGGTATTATGATTAGGATCCCTCTAACTAAGCATTAGTTAAAAGAAGTAGTTACCATGAGTAACTAATTTATAAACTATATAATGGTCTCTCCTCGCCATTTTGAGAGGGGGAACTTGGCTTATTTTTTAAAGTGTAAATAAATCATAAAGAAATCAATACAGAAGGATTTTTCATTCTTTGTCTATCTGTTTCCTTTATTCTCAAGCTATTCATTTAATCTTGTTAGATCATTTGTCTATATTATGCTGAGAAGCTTTGTATTCTTGCAGATGTTATTTATAGAACTTTGTGTCTTTTCAAATTTCATCTTATTAATGTGATACAAATGATCTTATTCCAATTTTTTGTACCCTCGCATGCATAAGGAATTACTCTGTCATCTATAATTCTGAATGGTGCCTTTCTACTCATTCTTGCATTTTCATTCCTCAGTCCTTTTGTGATTGATGACCTTTTAGGAAACACTTTCATAATATCCAAGTTCCATAGTAAAACCATGCTTTGTATATGTGTAAATAGGTTCATTTCTGAATAAGGGAACCTCTCCCATTAAAGAGGAGGGACTTCTTGTCCCCTGACTATTGCTCTTCTTGAAGTTCCTTTTTGACGACCAGACGTTTTGGTGACTCCACCTGGGAATCATATTCCAATTCTATAATCATTTATCGATCATCTTTTGATCCGCGACTCCACGTTTTACTCGAGGGAGAAGGGCCCTTGGTATCAAGATTCTTAGTTTCAGCTTTTGGAACAAGAGTGTTTTCCTTTCCCTTCGTAAAGAAGTAATATAAGAGCTCATTCAACAGCACTCCTCCTCGTCAAAAATAGAATCCCTACGGGTGGTATTCCTTCATAACAAATCAGTCCTAATCTTCGAGCCCTGATTCTTGCTGGTGTTTCAGTTCCTCTTCAAGCCATTTTTCCAAGAATGGCGGTACCATTACCTTGGGGCCATTGTGTTGGGCCTCTTTCCCTTCCTCGCCTTTTGCATGAGTTACCTAGAGGTAACCGGAAGAACTTTCCTAAATTCAAGGGTGATGGTAAGGTACATCATGATGAACACATCACGGCCTTCATAGTTGCATGCGTAGTTCTCGGGAGTTGAACATGAAGACGCCTCTCGTAAGGATTTTTGTTGAGACTTTACAAGATAATGCTCTTGATTGGTTCTATCACCTTCTGCTTTGGAGCTATCACTAGCTGGAACATTAATGAGAACTAGGTTTGAAAACTGTTTCAAACCGGCGGAAGACGTGCATGCATTTTGCTAGCCCAAATTTCTCAAATAAAGAAGGAATCACAAGAGCCCATGAGAGAATTTGTGGCTTGATTTAATAGGTTAATTAACAAAATTCCACCAGATACTCAACCTGTAGATCAAATCCAAAAATGCTTCTTCCTAAACGCCCAATTGCCTGAAGTTAGTTATGCACTGAGAAGGGCTAATCTCGCAACATTGGCCGAGGATCAAACTCTTGTTGTTAGTGTTGAAGATGATTTAATCATGTCAGAAATCTGAGGAGAGACCCTTCTAAATCTAAGTCTTCTTCTTCCTCCTCTTCCACTCCTGGACCTAATACTGATCCATTGGTACAAAAACTTGCAAATGATCTCATCGCCATTAAGAAACAATTGGCTCAGCATACTCCCTATGCAGACGTTCCAAGGAGGAATTTTCAGCCCAGAAATTGTTTTCCTGCTTCTCAAACAAGGTTAGCACTTGAAGGACCTCCTATTAAAGTTCCTATCAATGCAACCTATGAAGTTGAAGAACCAGAGGATGAGGAGGTTAATGAAGATTGTGAGGAATTTGTTGAAGAGGTTGATGATGAAACAGATGAATTTGAGGGATCTCGAGTTAATTTCTTCACTACTGAAGGTGTTGATCAAGGATATGATTATGATGAAGTAGTAGCAGACATGAATAGTGAATCATATGCTGTCATGACTTGAGAGCAGACAAATTAGAGGGAGAAAGTGATGTAGCCCACCAAAAAATCTAAGGAGCAGCCGATAAGTATCCCTGTAATTGCAAAAAGAGGATCTCCTATCCCCATTTCATCAACACCAAAGGTGAGTCCTATCAATTCTGCTACTAAAGTAAATTCTTTTTCTCCTAAAATTGATAAGCCTAGGATCCCAAGCGATGATAACCCATCCACTTCTAGGTCTTTTGATATTATTGATCACCTGAAAAAGACTAAGGTCCAAATCTCAGAGGTTGAATATTATCAAACCCATCCCAAGGCTTTTGCTAAAATGATTCACTTTGTCAATTCTCATTCTAAAACTACCTCTAAATGCCTTTTACCCACTCCCTCTTCTACACCACAGCCTAATTTGGTAGCCATTGTCACCTCACCCAATGAAAAAATCAAACCATTCTATGTGACACTCCTTATAGCCGGCCATAGGCTCAGTAATTGTGTCATAGACTCAGGGGAATCAGACAATGTAATGCCTACCAAAGTAGCTCATGCCTTAGGCCTAACTCTCACATGCACTTACGGATCTTCTTATTCCATGGAGAGTAAGGAAGTGCCCCTAGTCGGAAGGATTAAGGATTCACAAGTGGCTTTTGCTACTTTTCCTGAGAAGAAATTTTTGGCTACTATCCTAGTAGCAGACATTCCTCCTTCATATGGGATGCTGCTAAGTAGAAATTTCTGTAAGGATGTGGGTGGAGAAATTCAAATGGATTGGTCACATGCCCTCATACCTATTAATGGGAAAATGAAGAAGTTACTGCCCGAGAAGCAGTCTGAGTATATTGTACAAAAAATAGATGATCCCAAAGCACAAATACTCTATGAGGATATGGGGCATGAAAACTACATGATTATGTCTCCAGAAGAAATCCAACTCCCCAAAGTGTCACCTAAAGATCCTAATGGTGTTTGGATATTAGAGTTTGATGGAAGTTGTTCTTCAGTTGGTTCTAGAGCTGGTGTCATATTGGTGTCGCCTGAAGGAAGCATTCATCCTTTCTCATTCAAGTTGCAATTTGAAAATACCAATAATACAACAGAGTATGAAGCTCTCATTCTTGGACTCCATGTGGCAAAAGAACGAGGTGTGAAGAATATTCTAGTTCGTGGGGATGCGGAGTTGATTGTCAAGTAAGTTAGGAACCTTCCAAGTAAAGAATAAAAGGTTGAAACATTACAGAATCAAGGTTGGGACTCCATTGAATTTCTTGACGCTTTCTCTATCAAAGCAATGCCTATGGAAGAGAATACCGGGGGCTGATTCACTAGTAGTCTCGGTGGTCACCGCTATACCTCATCCCGACTTTCCTCAAGATAAGTTCACCATTGAGATGATCCATAGACCCAAAGTGTACACGATAATACAAGTAATTGGTAGGTTTTCAATGACGATCAACACTTGTTTTCTTTCTTATAACTCAAGGATAATTTTGAACAGTTGTACTTTGAAGGAAGTGATAATTTGCCTCATGAAAGTGTGCCCTTTAACGAAGGAGCCATCAAAGAAGAAGAAGGATCGGGATGGATGTATCAAACTCAAGGGAAACAAGATTCCAAAAGGATTGGTGAGTTTATAAGAACTGTTTGACAAACATGACAGGTATGTAAAGTTTAAAGCTTTTATTGAACCTCAATAATCAGTGAATACTCCCAAATTAATATTGGGAGTTCTATCGATCCTAAACTCATGAACATTGGAAAATGTTGCACACCGTAAGAAAAGAAGAAGGTAATTAGTATTTTGAAGAAGTATAAAGATGTCCTTGCTTATTCCTATGAAGACTTAAAATCCTTTCAACCAAAGGAGATGCAACATTTTATCCCTCTCAAACTTGGAATTAAGCCTTTCAAATAGAAGCAGAGGCAATACAATCCTAAGATAGCTGACACCATTTTTCAGGAAATACAGAAGTTATTAAAATCCAAAATCATTTTTCCTATTCACCATTCAACATGGATTGCCAATATTGTACCTGTTAGAAAGAAAAATGGTGAAATTCGTATCTATGTCGATTTTAGGAATCTGAATCAAGCTTCTTTAAAGGACAACTATCCTTTACCCATGATGGATCAAGTCTTGCAAGTAGTAACAGGATCTGAAATGTTGTCTATGCTTGATGGATTCTCAGGATATAACCAGGTAGAAGTTAATACCGTAGATCAACACAAAACGACTTTCACTACTCCTTGGGGTACCTTTGCTTACAAAAGGATGCCTTTTGGGCTCATTAATGCCGGTGCCACTTTTCAGAGGGCTATGGACTTGGCCTTTGGAAGTCTGAAAGGGAAGTGTATCATCGTATACCTTGATGACTTGATTGTATTTTCTAAAACAAGGGCAGATCATTTTCAGCATCTAGAAACAGTTTTGCTAAAATGTAGAGAACATGGGATCTCTTTAAATCCTAAGAAATCTATTTTTGTGTCATGGAGGGGAAATTATTGGGGCACGTTGTCTCCAAAGATGGTATAAAAATTGATCCTGAGCGAGTTCAAGCTATTCAGCAAATTCCTCTTCCAACTAGCAAGAAAGGAGTGCACTCCTTCTTTGGTAAGATTAACTTTATGAGGAGATTCATCCCTGATTTTGTAGAGCTAACTTTGAATATCTCTCAAATGATGAAAGGAAAATAGACATTTGGTTGGTCTCCTCAAGGAAAAGAGGCTTTTGAGGGTATTAAAAAGGCCAAGTTCAGAGATTTCAAAATTGGAGACATCGTTTTATTGTGGGATAAAAGGCATGAACCTCGTGGCAGCCATGGCAAGTTTGATTCCCTTTGGCTCGGACCTTTCAAGATCAGGCACTTTGCTGGTGAGAATTATTTTTACCTTGATTATATGGATGGTTCTTCTCTCCCACTTCCTTATAGTGGGCAGTACCTGAAATTGTTTAAGTCATAGGTGATTAGGAAGTCCTTTTGTATATTCTGTATAGCATTTTGCTTTTCCTTCCTTCTCTCTGTTTTGGTGTGTTGTCTTCTGTATTGTTTTGGTTTGTTGACTCCGTGGCCCAATGGATAAGGTACTGGTCTACTTCCCGAGTTTGTCTAAATTCTTTCCTTGTCTCATTCTTTGAACTTATGCCAAGTCATCCCCAGAAGGAGCCAAGCTGTTGTCCACCCAAAATTTCCCTGCTTTTGAGAGGTTGAAAATTGAAATTTTTGAAGTTAAGTGTCTTTTCTGTTGTCCTAGTAATGTGAAAAGTAAAGAAATTGGAAAAATCTACATTTTTGGGTCATTTTGTGTGATTTTCGGGCTTGTCGGACATTTTTGTCCCGCGTGTCCCAGGTTCATTCGAGCTCTCTATTCCTCGATCGGCCGGTTTACCCGAAGTCCATTCTTTTCGGGCCCGTCGGAACTTTTTTTCCCAAGTGTCCCAAGTTCACCCGGACCCATTGTTCCCTTTTCGTCTGATTCAGCCAAATCACGTATTCCACGTACTTTCGTCCCGCATGTCCAAAACACATTTGTGCATATTTTTCCCGCATCGCCGAATCGGCCGAACTGCGTACTTCACGCTTTTGCGTCCCTCGTGTCCCAAATGAACCAAGTGTCATTTGTTCTAATTTTTCCCGCTCTCTACCTGAATATCTTGCTTTTCAATTTGGTAGATGTGTATTTAATGCGCATTTATTATCATTCTCTCTCCTAAACGGCTATATAATGAGCTGCCCCTATACGTTTTTGCACACCTTTGCTTTCATGCTTTCTATTTCTCGTACCCTTGTGACCAAAATTTCGTGCGCACATCCATTCCCCCTTACAACTCCATCCCAAGTCCAGCCTCGCAACCTTGCTCTCCAAGTTACTATCAACATGAAGATTAAATTCCGGGGTAGGAACAAATTTCACCACTCGAGTCCGCGTTCTCGATATCGGGGACAGTGAGGTTCGCCACCTCAACTTTGATTTTTGGGCAAGAATGACAGACACGAACCCTTCACCTATGGCAGAGATGATTCATGACAAGTGGTTTGGATTTCTTGGTGGTTTCCCTATCTAAGTGCAATGCACAGATACAGTGCTCTCCTGTGGTGCTCATTTCAACCTTGACTCGAGTGAATTGAAAAACGTGCATGGGGAGCTCATCACCAAACTTGACGCTTCCACCATTGGCACTGCACTAAGGATTCCATAAACAGAAAATGCTATAGTTATTTCTCAGAATCAGGCACAGGCCCTTTTTCGATCAAGACAATGAGAAAAATAAGGCATGGGTGGCGAAGTCTAGCTGAAAAACCCTAAGAAGGGGGCATCAAATGCGCCCAAGGTTCTCTTCCATGCTGATTTTAATGAGGAATTGCCAAATTTTATAATCCTATTGGCTCAGTCATGGGTTTACCCTCTACAAATGAGTTCCATTTTTGGATGTGCCCGCTTATCTATATGGTGTGCGAAGGAACTCGGAATATCAATCATTGGGCGAGATCATTAGTATGAACCTAGCAGAGCAGGTTTTCCAATGTACAAGTAGACTAAGAAATTCTACATGAATTCATACTTAATGTATACCCTAGCAACATCGAGGCAATGGTTTGGGTTCTCATACATTGATGCTCATAAGGATGACCCCGTGTATGCCTCGCCCTCAATTCACCTTGGAAACTAGCAATTGCAATTTCAAGAGGGTGAATGATGCTTTCACCATGTACATTGTTAGGCTCCTAGAGAGCGACATGGCGAGGATATTTTCTGATGAAGCTATCAATCTGATATCGCATTACGGTGCCTACTTCATCGAATTTAGGAAATTTTCCTATATAAGGCTTGCAGGCTATGAGAGCACTCCTCTCAAGCTTCCTATGTTCTGTAATGACAAAATGGCCTTAATAGAAGTATGCAGGAAGCTGGATAAGTTGCACAGAACCTACAAGGATAAGAAAATCACTGGCCTACACTTCCCCATCATCTTGGGAAACTACACCTGCAAGACAACACTAGATGCTCAAAACATAGAAAGAGCCCTAGCTCCCATCACTGTCCATTTCTTCAAGCCAAGAACTTGTTTTGACTTGAAGAAGTTTATTGAGCAGAACATCAAGATCACTTATCATCATAGGGTAGACACAAAGGACTATTGGGCTGACTGTGCTGATGATTTTGAAGCAAGGAGAAGACATTATGGTAGGTTTTCCCTTCAATTAATCCAAGAGCTTAACCTGTACCAAGTTCCTGAAGGGCTCCAGGATGATAATTCTGACCTGTACTCATATGAGTATGACAATGTGGTCAAACACACTCCCTTGGAGGATTTGGATTGGTTCAAAAAGGAGAAGGATGATTTGGCTGAAATCCTAGCTCCAGTAGAGGTTCATGAACATGGATTCTTACCTTGGACTAAGGTCCATCGTGTACCAAGATTATGAGAAAACAAGGGTGTGCAAGTTTGTAGAGAAAGTGTAACTATTCTTTTCTACATTGTTCACATTTGGGGAGTGTAGGGGAAGTAATAATGTAAACAATAGGGGAGTGAATGTTAGGAATATTATATTGTTTACATTGGTGAATGTTTTAAGGTAATGTAATATTATTAATTATGAGAAAATATATCTCATATTAATAATATAGGTTTTATATATGAGTTGTGAGTTTGTTGTATAAACAACTCACATTGGTATTTTTAGGATTAGTTGAGTGTGTTGAGATAACTAAGGGATTGATAGAGATTAGTGGAAGGTTGAGAGATATGTGGGATAAAGGATGACTCTATTTAATAGGAGATCATATGTGTATTTATACTTCTCAATGTAAGTGAAGACATATCCCAAATGAATTGAAAATTATTCTAATATTGTTGTATTTGGTGTTTTTATTGTGAAATATTATTTCCAATAATATATACCAACATCAAGATGGAATAACTACCAGAAATGTTACACCCTTATAAATTAAATCATGACAACACTATCAAAATTTAATGCTCTTAAAAAGTAAAGAACAAAACCTTCCACAGATTGGACTTACTTTCGAGACTAGAATTATGTCCTGTGTCTTATGAAATATGAAATTGAAGTCGTCCATAAGTTTATTGGGAGCCCTATTTATTTTTATCAAATGTTTAAACAAGGAGAGGTTGTATGTATTTTATCCAAACTGATTGCAAAGTACTATGCCGAGAATATTCCAATTATTGACTGACCCTACTGCTAGACTCATGAACCATTGCAAAGCTCTTCCCTTGAATGAAAAGGCTTATAGCCTAATGGCCACATCTTGTTCAATAATTTTGTGGATAGTGCAGACATTGGAAATGTCCTAAATATGGTCTACTAGATTGGTCCGACTCTCTCTAGTGAAGAAATGGATACTCTTAAGTGTAGATGTTGGAATAGGATTCTCGACATTAAGAGAAAGAGGATTAGTACTAGTAAAATTAACAAATGAATGATTCTATTGTGCTACCATTATGATAGGTCTGATAACTTTAGTAGATTGTAGGAAAGGTATACCAGCAAGTGGTGTGGATAGAGTTTTATTTTGTGGTGAAGGTGACCTTTGAACTACTCTTTCTCTTCTTCTTCTCCCAAGTGACAACCGCAGGTGCTTGAAAAATCCTTCCTCTTTTGTTGTTGACCATGTCGGATCCTTCTCATGTATCTCGATACACTTAGCTTTTGAAACTAGTAGAGTTTATTCTTGGAATCACTAGATGTATTCTTTGTTGAGCCTCCAAATTCTAATATTCTACCAAGATACAGACCCAAACATGGAAAAATGGAAATATGACTTCCACCTGTGGTGTACCAAAACCATTGTCACCAAAAACAACACCCTCTTATATGTCATGAACTATGGATGATAATTCAGTGTTTTTGGGTAACATTTGATTGTCTCGAGGTTTTGTACCCTTGAAAATGATAAAAACCTTTAGATAAGGTTGGTTCCTCTACTAAATATGATGTTAAAATTAGTTCTTGAAAGGAATGCTACTATTTACATCTATTCTATAATGCCAAGGACTAAAGAGAGAGGGTGATGCATGAAATTGAAATCTTATAATTAAGGAGGTGATAACACAAAGAAAAAGGGTGGAGAGATTCCTAGTGAGTGAAAATAGGAAGAAAATAAAGTAGGAGAGGGCAGAAAGAAGTGTCACAGTCCAAAACAACATTCAAATATCCATTTTCATAGAGCACAATAGATTTGATTGTTCAGTAAGAAGAACAAAGCATGCACAATGTGTATGCAAATACAAAGGAAGGTAAGAAACATTATATGACACAAGTTAGAGAAAAAATAAGCCACAAAACATGTATTTTATTTCTCAAAAGGATGCACAATCCATTATGGCATAAGGTAACAATCCTTTGCAAAATTCTCAAATTCAAGACTGTAACTCACAAAATATTTAGATAAATTTTGACAGAGTTCCTTTATGTTTAAGAATATCCCCCTCACAAATGAGGATATTTTATATTATATAGAGAGAAAACATCAAATTTTCCTTACCAACCAACAACCTGCATTAAAACTATGAAAATAGGAATGAGTAACCATGAAAATTAGCTTCCCAAGGGTATTGTGCTTGCAGGAGAAGAAATGGACACCATAACTCATTAAATTGTTCATTGAGCTACTATGTACTATGTTCATTAATTCACAACCTATTTTTGATGTTCTTGTGTTTATTTGGTTGAATAATTCTCTTGGTTTCAGTTAGAGGATGTTTTCTCTTATCTTCCAGTTGCATTCCTTTACCTTAATTTCTTGTTGTCACGGGTTGTGAATCCATGCAACTATTTGGTAACATATTTCCCTACAACCGATTGGTTATGGCCGTACCATCGCATGCTTCATTTCCCGATCTTCTCCTCCTCCACAATCATCTAGTATCATAATTTTTATTACGAAAGGAGCATGAATTTTCTACAGTGGTAGAATCCATATGCTACTCGCTATCGGACTAAGGTTATAAAGTTACATTAACCATATTGAATTAATATTGAGTAAACATTAATGTGCATACATAAATAAATAAATAAAAAAGTAAAATAATTAACACCATAACACATTAACATAGGATATAACGTGGAAAACCCCAATGGGGTAAAAAACCACAGAATAATTTTCCATTAAATTGGGAAACTATTAATAGTCTAAAACTCCCTCCTCACTTCCTACTCCATGTTTTTTTACCCAGATTAAAATTAATACAATGAATATGGCCGCAACCATATTTAAATAACCCAAAGGGTTATAACTATTAAGTGATGGGGTACACCCATATTTAAATAAATAATTAGTTAATTTAATAACTAATAACCTAATATAAAGTTTCTTGTAGACACTAATTTTTGGTTTTGTTCCTCCACTTCAGCCCTCATTTGATATCCTTCATTAGGCGTTCCCATTCAAATTCCTTTTCACTCCTAATTTCATTTGAATTCATTTTCCCTCCAAAATTTAATTAATTCCATTCCCCACCAAAAATATATATCTAATTAATTAATGTTAATTAATTAATTAATCCGTTGTAAATCAATTTATGAATTTAATATTCAAAATCAATCCATGTCAGCCCACTCGTGAATTTAATATACAAAAATAATCCATGTCATCCTACTCAATAATTAAATATTCAAATATAATCCACATTCAATCCACTCAAGAATTAAATAATCAAATATAATCCACATCTAATCCACTCATGAATTAAATATTCAAAAATAATCCACATCCAATCCACTCATGAATTAAATATTCAAATATAATCCACATCCAATCCACTCATGAATTTAATATTCAAAAATAATCCATATGCAATCCACCTTTGAATTTAATATTCAAAAATAATCCCCACTCACCTAATCAAGGTAATTTTTCTAAATCATGATTACTTAAGTTAATCCCATCCTCGGGCTATAAATAGGAGCCTTTCCCCTCTCTTTCAAACAAGCTAGAAATCCTAGAAAATTCTAGCATTATTGTGATTCTCTTTATCATCAATACCATGCTAATTCCCTGTGATTCCACTTATCATCATAATACCATCCTAATGCCCTTTTGATTCCACTTATCATCATAATACCATCCTAATGCCCTTGTGATTCCACTAATATCATCATAATATCATCCAAATGCCCTTGTGATTCCCTTAACCATCCCATTTCTTGGCATCCTTTCATCCACAACAAAAGAGTTTACAGGATTATTTTGCAGGTTCCTCTCATCCAACCCAAATTGTTGTTGATTCGTGCAAGTTTGGTTCACTTTACATCTATTTTGATCAGATCTATATTTTCCTTATATATCAACATTTTTCATTTTTCTTTTATATCAGATTCTACATATTGTCCACATCCATCATCATTGATTTTATCTTATTTTATCTACAAGAGGGTTGACATCCATCCAAGGAAGCTCATGCTTCTTGGAGCCGACTTAGTCAGGAAACCCTCCATATATCTACTAATCCATTTTTCTTCTTAGTATTCTCTATTGTGTAAATTATCAAGCTTTATAGCAAGGAGGAGCTATCTTTACACCCATCCACATCATCATTTTCATCTCAAGGTACCTTAAACCCTCACATGTTTTGAGTTACCTATTTTATTTAAGTACTAGTTCACTAATCTAGACAAGAACCGAGGAAATTTTGTCAACATTCTGGCATGCCTAGTGGGACCCACCCACAATTTATTATTGTTGGTTTCGCAACTCGTTACTTTATCCATTATTTTTGTACTAGTGTTTGCTATTATAATTTAATTTTCTATACTGTATGGTATTCTTTGGTTAATGTTTACATTGTGTGAAATATTAGTGCTCTATGTTTTATTAGGGTGTTTGTGCGAGTTCTAGTAGTAGTGGATATGTTGTTTGCTTTGTCATGGACTCTGATGTTTCTATTGTTCCATTTTAATCACACTTTTGTATCATTGTGTTAATACTCATTCACATATTTGGCGTGTTGAGTTAGTGCTTGTCATTTTTTCTCATCACTTTACGTGTCTTATGCCGGTGTAAAAGTATCACAACTATCTTAATTTATAATTGTTGTCTGTTTGGATATTTTTTGTGAATATTTCATTTTAATATTCTCACTTGTTTACTGTGGTTTTGCTATTGTCTAGAGATGCTATTATTCTTTTCATTTTGTGTTTTATGGTAATTCAATTTGATTTTTGAAACGGGTTATTATTTTTTGGTTTATAGTTAGTATAAAGTTTTATTTTTTATTATTATTAAAAAAATCAATTTTTTTAATCCTAAACTACCCCTCCCTATCCCCTCACTCTCCCAACCCCACCAGCTCATTCGAGTTATTCCCTCACCCCGAGATCCCATCACATACTCTCACCACCTAATTCCCCAACCACCCCACACCAATCTCATTCCCAACCCTATTCCAACTCCATTCCTAACCCCTAACTTGACAAAGAACTCCTCAAATCGTCCCCCTCAATGATGACTCAACACAACCTACATTGATCCCTCTTCTCACCCACCCCACACCTAGAAACCACATATCATGTCCCCAACCCGACAGAGTCCCTCCCGACTCTAGAAACCCCCTCCATTTTGACCAACGTGATCCCCACCCTATTTTCCCTCACCTCACTCCATCACTGATTATCCCACCGAGCCCTCCCATTCCACCCCACTTAGACTCACCCACCAACGAATCCCCACTCAACCCAATGTACACTCTCTTGAAACGCCTTTGAACCCTCAACATTCATCCTTCCCTCCTCCAATAGTCACTCCACCGATCCTCACTCACCTCACACAAGCATCATGTCATCCACTCACCGTGAGCCCTTGAGTTTCCATTATACATATTCACTAAGCTTCCTTGATCTCACCGACCCATTCACTCGACCCACTCATCTCTACGTGTGACATTAACCATTTGAATTTAATTCCCACTATCCACGTGGGCTTCCACTTAACTTCTTAGCTCCACCGTGTTTGGTTTTTGGATTCCCACTTATACAAATGGGCCTCTATTTTCAAGGGTTCGCAAACTTCTTTTCATTTACTTCACCGCCCATATCTCCAACATAGGTCTTTATTGATCTTAGTGCATGAGTTAGTTCGTGGGATAAAACACCACTCTAAAAAATAACAAAAACACACCATCATACTTTCCACTTAGATGATTTTCTTTTCAGTTCATGTTTTACATTTATATTTAGGTCCACCTAATTTGTTCTTATTTTATTATTTATTTAGTTTTCATTTAGTTCATATTCATTAGTTTTTTTACTTAGTTAATTTAATTTAATTAGACTATTTTCATTCATCAACTAGCTCATTAATTTTTTTATGTTTTACTTTAGACTCTTAATTGTTATTTTCTTAATTCCTTAGAATTATTTTGTTAATTCAAGTCATACCATTATTTTCATTAAGTCAACTCACCTTGCTTAAGTCCCCTTTATTTTAACTTTATGATATTTTCATCCACAAGGGACTAATCGTCAACATTGATCATTAGGAATTTGTCAAAACAAACTTTTGTTAATAAATTAACAACATTATTTTAATTATTTCTCTAATTAATCCCCTTTTCAATGCACAAAAATATTAGGACCCCTACATTTTTTTCTTATTATGTTTACCATGTCAACTAATTGTCTTATTTTATTTTGCAGGTGAACTCTACAAAGTTGCGACCACCAAATTATGTTGTCAAAGACCAATTTTTAAAAATATACACAACTCAAACCCCTTTCACCAGGATCTTCCACAATTTCGCTAATCATGAATGGTGCAACTTTAGGGTCCTTAGACATTTTTATTCATTGATTAACACATTTCAACACATCATTATAATTTACTCACTTTGTGTTATCATCTAACCTATTTTTGGTGACTTTCATCCACATATTGTTGTCATTTTATTTTTCTTTTTTTTGTGAATCTAATCGTAACCCATCGCATGTATTCTCTTCTCTTGTGCTTATTACAAGTGATATTGAGAATAATAAATGTGACTGTGGTATCCTTCATCATTTTCTTTTCGTTTATCGTGGAAAACTACTAACCACTACTTCAAGATCCTTGATTACATCATAGTTTACCAATCTTAATCAACATCCTCACTTTGTATAAATCCATATTTTATTTTATATTTTTGTTGTACTAACTTTGCAGTTAGTGTATATTACTTGATTTCTCACATCAATATTTCTTGGAGCCTACTATTCATGTGCGTCAACTTATAGCGGATAAAAGGAAAAGTGTTATCCATGTATTCTTCATTTTTCCTTATTTTCTCCTTTTGCATCGTACTTTCCCTTTCCTGTGTGTTTGTCTTCATCGAACTTCACATTTGGATTTGGTTTAAAAATAACCCTTTGCATCCTTCTTGATAACATAGCTTAAGTAGGGGTTAATCGATTACATCTCACATTCCATCACACACAACCAAACTAATGAATCAATTAACACATCTAGACCTATTCCTACCATGTGGATTGATTAGGATTTCATTACCCAACTAAAATCCCTTTGTGGTGTTTTTGATACGTTATAAATCCTAAATAGATTAGGGCCTAACATACCTTTGGGTATATCGAGGACTCCCCTAGCCACAACGTCCCAAAACCAAACGTAGATTGGCCATTTCATAGGTTCGTTCTGAGCCTTTTTAATTTTTTTATCACATTTTTCTAAACTAATCAAGATAATAAAACATTGTCTTATTTACTTGCTTGATCTAATTAAAATAGGATTTGTTTTCTTATTTTGTTTCATACTCATAGTCACACGTTCAATAGCTAGAAAAATGGAACAAGATCTTGCATTGAACACATCAGTTGCTCCATCTCAACAAACATCCACCATGACTATTGTCTCTTCCATGCCCATGGTCACTTCTTCTATGGTTACCCAATCCATGAATGTCCATCCACCTCATCAAGAGACCCTTATTTGAACATCTACTCACGATGATACTAATCCATACCATTATTCTATTCCATCTAGACTTAACCACACCTCCATATGCCACATCAATCGAGTATTTTGGACCTCCTATCATCCCTCGCAAAAGTGTGGAGTTTCAAGAGCTTCTTGATGCCAATCTGGTGGCTCTTCATGATTACTTACTTAGGAAGTCAACCCAACTTCCTCTTAATGGTCCACCCATTCAAAAAATTTATGACTATCAATCTAACCCGAAACGGCTCAAATATTATCTTCACAATCGAGTCTTCTTCCCTTGAGCTATCAGTGAGCTTATTATAGCCCGACGTGAGCTTGCTTCATCTTATACTAGTCCTCTATCTCATTAAACCACTAAGCCAATCACACCAATTCCTCCCAATATCCTTCCAATCTATACAACCATCACCACATCCATTCCTACTACCTCTTTGGCCACTATCATCACTAGTGTCCATACTCAATCTATCCAAATATCACATCCCATATCCAAACAACATAACTTTTTTTTGTCTCTTACCTCACATATACATGCAAATTTCATTACTTTCCAACCTCTTCTTATGAGTTATTTGTATTACATGGTTCCTAATCCACCTCATAAAACTTTCTACACCTACATTCCCATTCACCAATTACCACAACAAAACCAATCACAATAATCATACCACATCCCTATTTCACAACAAAAACCATTACAAAAACCTCCTCAATCTCAACCCATAACTTACATCCACCCTTATCAAGCCATTCCTCAAACACCTACGCATCCAAAAATTATCAACAACCTTATCAAGATACATCCCATGCCATACAATTACAATCCCAACTAATCAACACATCAAATGATCATATACATGTCTTAATGAATAGGTTGGCTAATATTGAGGCTGCTAAACTAGGGCCCAAAGTTACATTATCTTATGAGAAAATATGTAATGATTGTATAAATCCATCAGTAGTAATCAAACCATATCCTCCTCATTAAGAACTACCGAAGCTTTCCAAGTTCAATAGTAAGGAGGACCCACAACAACATATCCATGCATTTAGGCATGCATGTTATCTTATTGATCACGATTAAGACCTTATGCTTCACACCTTCCCTATGTGTTTTTTTGGTCATGCATTGGATTGGTACAATGGCATTCCTCAACATTCATTATTTTCATTCACTCAACTCGTGCAATTATTCTTAAGGAACTTTTTGATTAATATTGCATGTAAAATCACCATCATTGATTTGTATGCCATTCGGCAATTTGATGATGAGTCCATCATGGAATTTTTCACACAATGGCGTGGGATCATAAATCTACTATCATTTTCTCTTCCATAGAAAAGGCTTATCGAACTCTTTTCACACTCTTTTGTGAAGAAAAGTTCTTCCACATTGAAAATTCAATCATTACAAACATTCGAAGACGATTTCATCACGGCTCGTAAACTCAAAACTCGTTCCCTTGAATAATGCCATCTCAAAATTAAAATGAACAAACCCAAGACTGAGTTTACCAAGACATCATTGACCCATAATGATAAATCTAAAAACAAAACTAATGTCATGGTGGTCAAATCCTCTTCCACACGTACTTCTAATGTTTGGCCTCAACAAAGAGCCCCTAGAAATACACCCAACTATACTCCTATTGGATAATACTATAGTTCAATATTTAATAAGATGGTGGTGGTTCATCTCATCATGCTTCTTCCCATTTAACCACTAGATGAGATGAGACCTAAAATGATGTGGTATCATAAGAATTACTTTTGTAAGTATCATCAAGTTAAAGGACATGACATAGAAAAATGCAGAACCTTTAAGGATCTATTCCAAAAACTCATTAATCAAGGTGACCTCCAAGTAGAAAACCCCAATGCACCTCCAAATCAACCACTAGATGTATTTAAATAACCATTCCCCAATCATGCTCTAACAAATCAAACCACTACTCCCACATCCCAACCTCCTAATGCCTAGACCATTAACACCATTCACACTACTGATATTATTGAACAGCAATATGCCCGGCCAATAACTCCACCCACTACACTAACTCTCACATATCCACCAACATCAACCATGACTACAACCACTTCAAACTTGATTGCATCCACTTCGCACCATCCTCACCATACATAAATTTGTCCCATGAACCCGTTTCTTCATCAACCAAATCCTCAAATGTAATCACACATACATTTACACCTCAATTTGTAAAGATAGTTATAGTACCCTTCAAAATATTTATGACACAACCACCTCCACTTAAGACAACCACGAATGATATACATGCCCCATCTACAAAACCAATCACCTCTACACCAATTGTAGAAATTACACCTATGGCTACCCCATCACCTACTCCCATAACTAATACAAGTATGAATGAAAATTCTATCACGTCAATAACATCCACAATACCTATATCCATATAACCTTTAGAAGTTGTTAAATGCATCATGCATAATCCTCTTCCACCATCAATATTACCAAGTATTACTACCAAAACCAGTTACCATGGAATCCTTGTCCATAACACCCACTTCATATCTTCCAAAGTAGAGATCATGGTTATACCTCCCAAGGGTCCCTCTTCACAAACAAGATCTAGAACCCTTGGTACATTTCCTCAAAGATATCCTTCACGTCCTCACAAAAAGCTCAAAATGCCCAATCTTCAGATCAAATAATTCAATTCCACATCCACTATCTTAGAACCATGTCCTTATCTTCTAGTACCATCCCCTTCATCAAATAAACTTAAATCCACCCAAGCCAAAACCATCTAATACTTCTTCTAAGAAATCAACTATAGCCAAAATTGAAACCAATACATCGAGACCTCAAAACAATCAAACTCCACCCTCAACATCCAAACCATATCAAACATATAATTATTCCAAAACAAAGATAAGGCACCTCCACCATCAAACCCATCCATAGATGTGTCTAGTCAATAGTTAGACTATCTATATAGGTTATGGCCCCGTGGTTTAATTACTTCAAATTTCTTCCATCATGCTTTCACCTATTAAGGAATTTGAACTAAGTAGTAAAAGCCACCATGATTCAATTCCAACGTCATTTTCACCTACCATTGAACCCCTAGACATGAAATTGAACATTGCAAAGCACTATAAGCCATCATCCATAACATCATTGAGGAAGATGACCTTCTCCTAGAAGTGAACCAATCTCTTCCTTCCACATCCACTCCAACACCTACACCTTCAAATTCATCCATCCAAATACATAATTCCCCTCATTCCTCATAGAATTTTACAACCATCCCTCCTCTAAAAGACAATTCTTCCAAGGATAGTCAACCATTGGTAATCAATGTTATTCATATAACCACCGTTATTGTCCACACGATTCCAAACAAACAACCCAATCGAAACCAAATAATTTTTTAACCATCCCTCCTCCTAAGGATTTTACATCATTCACATCCTCATTGAAACCTAAGGTTATCATCGTCACTTCCACCACTCATCCTCTATCATCGCCTGCATCTTCCTCTAAGTCCAATACATCTATTTTGGCTATTTGTAATCCTACTTCCATCAAAAGACCATCATAAAATATTTAGATAAATCTCCTTTTATGATATCCCTTTACCATCTCATCCAAAGATATCCTAACCAAAAACATGCTCTTTTTGAAGCTCTACAGATTGCATCTTGGTATCGTCTAATGAGCCTTAACCACTCGTGGTTCTAGCTGATTCTTTCATAGCATCCACCACCATGTCCTTCGAGGATTATGAAATCCAAAACATGCAACCAAAATAACATGATCTTACTCTCTTCATCATGAGTACGCATCAATGACACATTCATTTGATGGACTATGATTGAAAATGGTTCTATTATTAATATAATTTCTTCTCACAACTTCAACCAACTCAACCTACCTTACACCATTGTCATTGAATCCTCTACCATCCTTCATGCCTTCAATGTTGTTATCACCCTCCATTGTGTACAATTATCCTTCCCATCTGAATCCACCATAAACTTCTTCATGAGATATTGTACATTATAGAAGGATAATTTTCATATAATGTTTTTCTTGGACCTCCTTATATTTGTGCCATGCACCTGCGTCCCATATTCCTCCACTATTTTATTAAATATGAATATGAAGGAACAATTCATACTCTCCTTGTTGATCCCCCTCCTTTCAACACATGTTATATGACATATCACAAAAATTACATGTTTGTCCCTAAATGAAACCCATCTTCTGAAGCATCCACTAGTTATTTTGTTCTTACATCTAAGTTACCCCACAATGGGTCCACCAATGATGTGATGCAACACCTTTCCTTAGGAGAGTATCAAATCCTTTCTCTTAATTACATTTCTTCTCCAAACTTCCTCGGTCACTTTGATAATCCCCCTTATGTATCAATCAACATCGCATAAATTGTCTCGTTTGGCCCCTCTTTTCACAAAAGCAAATTATTCTATAATGGCCTCTATCGACCTTCTTCTCATGCTGAAGATAACCATCACACAAAACCATATATTATAAGTTTTAGATTCCTCAAAAAATAATCCTTCACCTACACATACTTGTACCATTGTGCATGGAAGGGGTTTGGTATGTGGTATTATGAACAAGGTTCCCACAGCCATGTCTTCAACAAAACCCACAAACCATATGAATTTTTTTGCTTGGGATACAAAGATCCCTCCATTCCACCTTCAAGAACTTCTGGATCCTCTCCTATTGATGTTGATTCACCCCCTTCCCTCTATCGACTATCTCATAGATCAAGATGATACCATATCTATTACCCGAAACTTTTTTTAGTCTCCACCATTTTCCTCGGACCGGTCACTTATCGGGTTTGACACGAAACATGGTCCTTTATTCTCCATAATGGATCCACCAATGATGTGATGCAACACCTTTCCTTAGGATAGTATCAACTCCTCACTCTTAATTATATTCCTTCTCCCAACTACCTCGGTTGCCTTGATAAGCCCCCTATGTGTCGATAAACATCGGGAAATCATCTTGTTTGGCCCAACTTTTACAAAACCAAATTATTCTACAATGGCCTCTATCAACCTTATTCTCATGCCGAAGATAACCCTCACACCAAACCATATATTATGAGTTTTAGATTCCTCGAGAAAATAATCCTTCGCCTACACATACATGTACCATTATGCATGGAAGGGGTTTTGTATGTGGTATTATGAACAAGGTCCCCATAGCCATGTCTTCAACCAAACCCGTAAACCATATGAATTTTTTTTTCTTGGGATACAAAGATCCCTCCATCACCCCCTTCAAAAACTTCGCATCCTCTCCCATCAATGTTGATTCACCCCACTTTCCTCCATCTAACTATCTCATAGATCCAAATGATACCATATCTATTACCCATAACATTTTTAGTCTCCACCATTTTCCTTGGACTGGTCTCTTTTCAGTTGAAAATGATATGGGATCCTTTCTTCTCCAGAATCTAGAGATGATCAAGGAAAATTTCTCTACCATTAAAATTTTTCGTGCAATGATGTTAACTCCATCATTTAGTACATGGGGGCCAAGGATTCTCATATCCAAAATCCCTTCCCCTTACACTTCTACTCTCCTAAATGATTCCACTATTGACATTAAAATTGGGACTCCTCAAGAGCCCCAGTATTCTTAAGTTGGGCCAATCTCTAGAGCCCCAATAACTCAAATCCTTCACCTCTTTCTTATCTAAACACATCCAATCCTTTTCATACTCATACTCACGACATGTCGGGTCTTGACCCCTCCATCATTTTCCTTAACAAAGTGTCACCATCCCCAATGCTAAACCGAGTTAAGAAAAACTTTTCCGCATACATCCTTGAGTTGACTTCCTTGTCAAAGAGGATTTTTAGTGCCTCATTTTTGTAAACTTTATCATCTCTATTGACCATCCAAAATGGGTTTCAAACATATATCCTATCGCAAAATAATTTGGAAAGCTTCGTATATGGACAATTGTTCGTGATCTAAACTTTTCTTTCCTAAATATAATTTCCCCCTTCCTAACATTGATCAATTTGTAGACCTTATTGCAAGCCATGAGATGTTGTCTCTTATGGATGGATTTTTTGGATACAATCAGATCCTCATCATACTAGAGGACCAACATAAGACTTCTTTCATCACTCCTTTGGGAACCTTTTACTATTATGTCATGCATTTTGGCTTGAAAAATTCCAGAGCCACCTATCAACAAGCCATGACTTATATATTTCATGACCTCATCCATAAGATTGTAGAGGACTATATTGATGACCTCTTGGGTAAGTCCAAGCATCGACGCGATCACCTCTCTTTCCTTAAAATAATTTCCAAGTGTCTCATCTATTTTTTCCTACACCTCAATATGACCAAGTGTGTTTTGGAGGTCTTCTTTGGAAAACTCCTTGGTTTCGTCATTTCTATCGGGGTATTAAAGTTGAACCTACAAAAATAAATACCATCCTTGAGATGCCTCCTCCATCTAGTCTTAAGAAACATCAAAGTCTTCAAGGCCACCTTCAATTCATCTCTTTGCTTCATATCATAGCATTTAGACAGGTTGTTAACCCTTTCATCATCATCTTTGTAAATATGTTAGCTTCCTTTGGGATGATAACTACAAAAAAATCATATGATTATCTTATATAGTATCTCCTATCTTCACCTATACTTACACCTCCTCGCAAGGGGGATCCCTTTTATCTATAATTCTCTATCACTTTGATCATGCTTTAGGGGATATTTTGGCATACTATGATGACCAAGGCCATGAAACAGTCATTTATTACAATACATCACACCATTCAAGATTATGAGACTCACTCCATTGAGGATGAAAATTTATGTTGTGCCCTCTTCTTCACTACTTCTAAGCTTTGACATTATCTTCTCAATCAATATACTTATGTAGTCACTATCTTTCATCTTCTAAAAATGATGCATTCAAAGACTTATCACAATTATCGCATCACTCCCTAGCTCATGCTCAATATTGAGTTTGACCTCAAGTTTATCTCTCAAAATTCTATCAAGGGGAAAGTTATTAAAGACCAATTAGTTTAAGCCCCTCTTTCTAATGCTCATCTTCATCATGAGAAATTTTCGGATGAATGTGTGAGTGAGTTCCCCCATGATGATTCTCCTCTTAGGATGAATCTCTTTTTTGATGGCTCTAAGTGTCAACAAGGGGAGGAGGTGGCGTCATTATCATTCCTCCTTGGGATACTTCTATCCCCATCACTCAAAATATTGAATTTGAGTGCACTAACAATATGGAAAAGTATGAGGCTCTCATTTTGGGCCTTAAAAATCCCATCCTTTTGGGTTTCCAAATCCTTGATATCTATGGGAATTATGAGCTCATCGTCAAACAAGTTATTGGTGATTATCAATGTAAAATATATAATCTTCATAAATATAAGGAAATTGTCATCTTTCTCTTTAAGGCCTTCGATTCTTACACTATCCAAGCCATCCCTCGATCATCCAATCATTTTGCTGACATAATGGCATCTCTTACATCTCTCATCCCATGGAAAATAAATGAGTCCGAACTTTCTATTTTTTTCATCGTCATAATCAGCCATATCACGTCCATGGGTTGCCTCACATAAATCTTGTTGAATGTAATGCATTAGATCTTTGGTACTCTTAAATATTTGATTATCTATCCAAATCCATCATTTCCTCCGACTTATCTAAGAATGGTAGGAGGTCATTTCTTCAACGTGCTAATCGCTATGTCATTCTTGGCAAAATTCTCTATAAACGTTGGTTCCATGGTATTCTCATTCCATGACTTAAATATCATGAATCTACTCATCTTATCCAAGAATTCCATGATGGAATTTGTGGTAGACACTATATTGTATTATATGTTAATAAAATTGATCTTCACCTAGGCTATTATTGGCCTTATCTCAATCAGGACTATTGCGACTATGTTAAGAAATGTGTCAAGTATCAGAAACATTCCAATCTTGTCCACATTCCTAGCCAGGCCTTACAACTATCTCAAGACCTTTGTCCCTTCTCGCAATAGGGCCTTTATATCATAAGTACCATCAATCGTCATTCTTCGCAGTGTCATCATTCTATCATCACCATGACTGAATACTTTACCAAGTGGGTGGAAGCAATTCCCCTCATCTCAACTAAAGTTAATCAAATTGTTAACTTAATTTATCTGCATATCATTTTCCACTTTGACATCCCTCATAAAATCATGATGGATAATAGAAAGTCCTTGAAAAAAAGATGTCAAGATGCTTTATGATTCATTTAATATCAAGCTTAGCTTCTCTCTCCGATTATCCTCAAGATAATCGCAAGATGAAGTGAATAACAAGACCTTGCATAACATCCTTGCTAAAAAAATTGATAAATTAGGTCATAGATGGAATCTTCAGTTTCCCTTCGCTCTTTAGGCTTACCAAACCAGTGTCCATACCTCCACAGGTGATAGCCCCTTATCTCTTGTATATGGCTCAAGTAGTTCTTTCCCTCGAAGTTTAGATTTTTTCCTTGCGTGTTTCCCTCCGTGATTTAATTTCTAATGAGGACTATCATCATGAACATCTAACACAATTGGAGTTATTAGAAAAACATCACCTTATCACCCTTCAACATCATCAAGTGTACCAAGATTGAATTATGCATGCTTATAAAAAACACCTTATGCTTCATGACTTCAAAAGTGGTGAGCTTGTCCTTAAATAAAACTAGAATGTCACTACTCTAGAAAGGAGCTAATGTGGAAAGTTTCCTACCAACTAGATTGAATATTACATTGTCATGTGTAAATATGGGTTTGGTGCCTATCATATGGCTTCCCTTCATGATAAACCGAGAAATAGAACCTCTTAACACATTGCAGTTATGACCATTCTATTGTTAACATATCTACCAAAGAGAAAATAGTCATATATTTAAATCATTCCTCAATCATTATCCCCTTACATCTATCATTTTAATGATATGGAATTAAGTGGTCTACCATCCCTTCCTAGACATGACCTTAAATATGGGCACCATAGATCTATCCATAAATTTTTTCTTATGGATAGGTTCTCCTTTATGAGAACTCGTGATAATTACACCCATCACCTTCTTATTTATCTATTGAAACCATGTTGAGGGTCCAGGGGTGTCACTTGTACAATCATCTTCCCCTCCTAAGTAGTTTACCTAGTTATACCCAGATCTTCCCCATAAAAAGGGAAGAAAACAAAAATTAAAATTATGGATTCTCCTATCTCATGCTATCTTATCCAAAAATAGAATGATCCCTCAAAGGATATTTGTTAGTAAAAATAAGATAATAAAAATAGATTGATCCCCAAAGGAAAACTATTCATGTTAAAAAAAGGAAAAAAAAGAAAAAGAAAAAGAAAAAATCAAGTTAAATAAATAGACCAATCCCTCAAAAGGATGGATACCATTTATATCATTATTTACATTGCAATCATATATGTATGGATACTCTATTGTATCATGGTGATGAGGGGTTCTTGCATTGATCAATATTATATTATATTAGCATCCTAAGAAAGCTTCCCACATTGATGAGATTTCTCATAGAAACCTTCTTGCATTGATCGATTTCTCTTCCCGCTCCCAGAGTTGGGGCATAGACCTAGGAAAATCAACTTATGGAGAACCCTCTTCCTACATGCAAGTTACATCCTAAACCCCTTTTCATGTCGACATTAGGTTTATGAGCTTATTTTATCCATATTTCCTCTACGGCCTTTTGGTATAACTAATAATCGTTGGTTATGTGTTAACACCTATTATTGGTTGTAAGTACAATTCCTTCAATTGTATCCTTTCTTACTTACCTCCAATCTGGTTTGAAGTATAGTTTCCTCATATGCTCCTTCCTACAATTATGTGTCATTTATCTTGTTACAGTCATCTAGTATCAACTTCATGTTCTTGTATATCTAATTTCAAACCATGTATTCTTGCTTGTTATACTATCTTCTATTGCATGTTTTTTATCTTTATCTACTAAAACATATATCTAACCACTTTTTTTACATGTGCCTTGGTTTATACTATGTACATTCCTTTCCCCTTTGTAGGGTATCAACTTTAGATCAGTTTAAGGTCCTATCCTTTAGACCGCATGCTCCTATCGGCCTCACATACACCCCAAATGATATGGGTATACATTGGGTGAATCAGTCACCCCATTACGCATCCCATATCTACACTACAGGACTAAATAGTACATGAATAGAGTAGAAATAGAGTTAAAGAATGACCTAGAATCTAATTTAGGGCCTCATCTCAACATAGAAACCAAAACCAAGATTCAGACACTAGTGCCTTGGTGCTCCCGACTGCTCATTGATACCTATTTCTTAGGGCAGATACAATCATCTTCTCTAATAAAAAATTTCTACAATAGTTCATAGATTATTTTGTAGTATAGTCATAATCCTTCGAAAGTAAAATGAATTTTAACTCCTTCAATGGGTACAACTTGGAACAAATTCAAAACTAATTCATTATAACTTGGAGAAAAATATGGACACACCATTTGTAGTGTTGTTTGTTCAAGAAGCATTCATGGAAAGATAGTAACACTATACCTCTCTCTCCCTAACACTCTTCATGTCATGGTGTGATATCACCCCCAAAAAAATTATTGGTGTGATATTGCCCAAAACTTCACACTTGGTGTGGGATCGCAAAAAAACTCACTCTTTTACAACATTTTAGGATATTTTCTATCCTTTTTGCTCTTCCCAAATCAAGTGCTCATTTTTCTTTTTACATATTTTCACATACTTTTGTAGACTATTTAACACATGATTGTGACTACTCTCTCTCTCTCTCTCTCTCTCTCTCTCTTATTTTTCATGTCTTTCCTTAATACATAACAACAATAATCCCTACATCAAACAAAAAAATAGGTACAACATGATACAACACAATACACTTCACCTCGAGGGTCACTTTCTCTTTCTTACCTTCCATGCTTAATTTTTCACTTGTCTAATCGATGTGTATTTTTCCACATGATCTACATGATTATCGGTACACATCTTCTACCTACTTTATGTTATCGAGTATTCACTCAACAACATAAATTTAGGGAAAATGTAGACATAAAATCACATACTTTGGTACATTTCTAGGTCCTAAATACATATTAGAAATCATATGATTCTGAGCGAGCAAGAAAACTATTAATTGACATCTATCTTTGGCCTTTATGTTTTGATTCTTATTTTCTATTTGGTCTTACACACCGTATAGCCCAAGAATTTTTTTCGTAATTTATATTTTGTCTCCATACACTATTACCTAGCTAGGATGTCAACATCTAAGAACCCGCGTCCCTCCGGATGCCCCTAATGCTTTTCTATCTTGCTTGCTTATTTTAGGTATCTTTTCTCTTTTTGGAATCTTATTTTCATATGGTTTGACATTCCAGTTGTCAAGTACAAACTTTAAACAAGGTATCATATAAATAAATTGCTATGTGATCAAAATAAAGGATCAAGATCTAAGTATTACTATCTATCACATAAGCTTGATCCAAAGGCATCCAAATAACTCAAAGGAATCAATTTGGAATCTATGTAAGGGACAAAAGACTATATTTTCTTCATTCATACTGCATAGTAAAGGGAAGTTCATTATTCCATCCACACATGTTATAAATTGTTATATTATAGATTTATCCCACTATTAAGTGCAACTTGCACTATGGCATCCTAGGGAACAATATTCACACACACTCACAAGAACTGTATGGATTCTAAAATGTAGTGTTTCACTTGGTTGAAAGTTCACTCTCCTAGGTGACCACGTGGGGTCGATAAGAATCCCCATTTTGCATCATTATTTTTGGATTTGATTTGGTTTTGTGGGTTTTGTAAGTGAACATATCTTTCAGAGTTAGGTATATCCATAAATCAAGGTGTGACATACATGAGAACAACAATGACTATTAGTGACACTTGTGCGACACTAGAAAAATAAATTTCTTATCATTTGTCTAGTCATGAGAACTCAATAGAAGACTCGACACCCGTGCACCTTGGTCTAAATTTATCTCGATAGCTCTAGATTTTATAGTGCATAGTTATGAATCTATTCCCTTTGTCTTCATGGATCGGTTTGCTAGTTCGAGATGAGTTCTAGGAAAAGTGGAAATCAGGTGATTCTTCTTCTCTCTCTTCTACTTAGGTTTTTATATTTTATTATCTTATTTCTTGTGTCAAATTGAAGCAAACATTTTTACTTCATTTTTTCTTTCAGTTACTCTACAATTAGGATTTTAATAAAATCATATATATTGAATCAAATCCACACTCATATTTAGGTGTGCTTTTCTACTATATCTATATTTTTATAAGACTGTTTTATGACTACCACATTTTAGGAAACATATTTTTGAACTCAATCTCTTTTAAATGTATGTGCTTATGTATATTTTATCTAACTTTAATACTCATTAAGGGTAACTTACAATATTTCTAGAGGAAAAATGGTGTGGCAAATAATCACATTTTTAATTTTATGTTTTTTTCAAATTTAGGACCTTGAGAATTATATATATAATATTTATTCATCTATTTTGTTAGAAAACTAAATGAATAATTTGTTAGAGATCGAAGCATTGAGAGGGGGTGAATAAGTGTGGATTAAAACTTTTGACAATAATGTTAATCCAAAATTCCTTAGTTGAGTGTAAAAATGTATGATGATCATTTAAAGCAAATATACGCCAAGAAAGATAACACAAAACATAAAAACTATAGTGTGAAAACCTTCAGAGAAAAACCCACTTGAAACCAAGGCTTCATAGGAACACTAATTCCAAAGAATACAATGGTTTCAGTTGAGCACTCACTTAACCTATGAAGCACCCAAACCATTCTTCAAGCACCAACTCGAAGTTAAAATAAGCACCCACTTGCAAGGAGTACCAAACCCTATAATCTAAGCACCTACTTATAAATATTATTTTATTACATACATTGATCACTTAGAATCAAAATTTCTTACACAATGGATTATGATAAATTTTATGGATCTATTTGTGTTTTCTCTATCACTTTGTCCTCGATCATTTTATTTAAACTTTCTCACTCAATCAATCAGTCACATTGATGGTCTTCTCATCTGATTCTTCAATACTTCATTTGTTTTCTTTCCCCTTGTCATTTCCTTTTCTTCATAGCTCCTTCATCTCGAATACCTCATTTTATCACTTGAGAAAACCCCTATATTTACATGGAATTTTCAGTTTTATAGATAATAAACACTCCCCATCACTTCATTGGAGTGTCATACACTCTTTCTATATGTTGGTTGTAAATTTTTACCAATTAAATGCATGCACTACACTTCATATTTATTCTCTCTATATTTGTCTTGATTTTGTCATTTTCTATGCATTAATTCAAGATCCATCTATGAACAAATACCTAAAATAGATTTCTCATCTATTTAATATTTATAATGTGACCAAGATGACTGAATGACTTTCCTCTTTGATAATTAATTTCACCTAGAAATCAATAATTTTATAGAGAATGTAAATGTATTTCCTCAAAGTCAAAGAACATTAAATGTTGACAGTTGGAATTGTAGATTTCTTATATTTTGTGGAGCTTGAGTTGTGTACATAGTCACAAAATCGAGATCAAATAATTATTTATTTTAGAGAACAAAATACCATTTGACCATATTCAAAATAATTTTATTGTTTCTAGAAATTTTTGATCTATATTATTTCATTTTGTGGCTTTCATTTTCTTCTATGGCTTTCTCATTTGCATTATAACGCTATCCTTTGATCTCGTGGTGTTTCTTCTTTGATGGTTGTTGACCTTAAGCCTCAATAGTAGTGCGAGGCTTAGGTATGGATCGATATTTTCTAAGGATTTGCTCAGAAATACACCACATTTAATCTAAGAATAAATATGTAGATAAAAGAAAATAACAGTTGCATCACAAAACTCTAATCTTTATTTATTCAAGTATATTCATTACATCAGTTTCCAGTACATATATTTCCACCCCCCTATCTCTACTATCATAAAAATCTCTCAAGATATCCTTCACATGTAGTTGTCTTGAGATCCATACACACACCTATTCATTACATCAATTTATATAAAATACAACATATCTCCAAAAGAAACTTCTCTTGACTCATGTCTCTGTCATCTTCCGTGGCTTCTCCGAGTCTTCTATAGTTTCTCTATGTATTGTGGCTTTGTAGTCTTCTTCTACTTCCTCTAGTTATCTACAAAGTGTTTACCTTTTATGTGTGGCCTACTCCTTTATCCATGGTTTCCTATAATACTTCACGGGTAGTCCTATCACTTCACGGTTTTATGACTAAGATCCTACCAACACTATCCCCATTTTCAACTTTGTCTTGTCCTCAAGAAAACAAGTGATTATGAGTGTTAGTCCTACCTTCAAACTTGTTTCGAAATTGAGATCCATGAGCATAAACCACTAGGAATTAAACATCGACATAGGGAAGGGTTCCCTCACTCAACTTGTCCGACTAGATTTATGGGACGCCAAGGTATAGAAGCATCAACTTCCCGGGAACATAGATGTTTAACATAGGAAAGGATTCCCTCACTCGAATCAGCCCGGTGAGTTTTATGGGAGGCCTCAACCGAAGATATCTTAAGGTGTAATCTATGGCATGTACTTTGTAATTTGGGGAATGATATTATTTTCATAGTTTAGCCATGAAGTCAAATGAGTATTCACCTGATTAATCCATTCATGTAGCTATGTATTCTCTTGAATCAGTGACACAAATTCTAATGGAGTGGGATGTGCTTGTATTTTCTTCCATCAATCTTGTGCAAGTGTAGTTTCTTGTTGCATTCACACAAAATATTTATCCAATGTAGTGCTACAGGATTGCATGTTGTAGATATTTTCTTGCCACTCCCTCTATTGATTTTGATATTTTTCTATAAGTTCTAGTTTTCTCTTTTGTGTGCCATCTTTATCATTTCCAATGTCATATTTTGTGGAAATATTATGTATTTCCTATTCAATTTTTTTCCATCTTCCTTGTCTTCTATAGTCATGCTTGGCCATCCAACAATGTATGTGTAGTATACCATGACATTATTCAGTTCCAACTCTAGTTTTCTTAGTGTTGCTTATAATTCGCTATTTCTTTTCTAATTCTCAGCTACATGAGGTTTCTTGACATCTTTTTGATGTTATCTAACTTTAGCTTTGTGGATTGTTTCTTTTTCTACCTCTAAGTTTATGTAGTGTTCTTTAAATATTTATCCTACTACATACTCTGTAGATGCTTGAATGGATAGCCAAGTGTCAATATGGATCTATGGCCTATCTATTTGAATGCCGGTGAGAATGTTTTGCATTTTATCCTTTAATACTACACACATTTGCTTCCAATCTTTAGAAGCACTCTACTCTAACACCTGATTGCAACTAGATTTTTGTAGAGGAGTTAGTTTATCTAAATGGACCTTAAATCCTTTTGTGGTTTTCTCAACAACTCCTTGTTATAGCTGAAAATATTGTTCTTTCTTCGTCTTCTCTAGAGCTTGTTTGATTCTAACTAGTGAGTCATGAGGTGTAGGTGTGGTTATCGGGATGGAAGATGATAATTGTAATTCCTATTGAGACTATTTTTCCTTTCTTTTTTTTTTCTTACTTTTTCTATTCTTTCTCTACTTCTCTTGCTCTTCTTTTTGTTGAGTGGGGAAGCTTTACCTACGTACTCATGCCTTTTGGACTACGGAATGTGCTTATTGTGTTTTTATGCTTTGTGGTGTAGGCATCTCAAGACTTCATGCATAATGTTTTTCAAGTCCACCTTGCTGATTGGATGGTATATGGATTAGTAAGGCACCATTGTGATAATATGAGGCTGATGTTTGAAAGATGTTGGAAGTTGCACCTATCCCTCAATATCAAGAAATATATCTTCGCTATGCCATTTGGAACCTTGTTGGGGCATATCATATGTGAGGAAGGTTTGCTATTAGATCCTCGTAAAAGTTTCATTATTATAGGATTGGGAGAACCCATCACTAGAGAGCATTGGGCAGATTCCTTGGACATACGAGGTACTACCAAAATTTTATAAGGGGGTATGCTAAAATTTTCATGCCACTTGAAGGATTTTGAAGTACAGATGCACATTCCATTGGGGAGAGGTGCAATAGATGATGTTTGACACATTAAATAATACGCTTATCACTGCGCCCATATTATGCTTTATTTCTTGGGATAAGCCATTTCATGTACATGTTGATGCTTCAAGAGTTGTGATTGGGGAACTCTTAGCACAACATGGGGAAGAATTTATTACCACCCTTTGTGTTTTCCTAGTAGAAAGCTAACCCCGACATAACAAAACTATAATACTATTGAGTGTGAAGCATTGTCAATGATATACATACTACACAAATTTAGGTAGTATCTCGTTGGAAATACCTTTTATATTCTACACCGACTACATGGCATTGAAGTACTTAGTAAAAATCACATTTTATAAGGGCACATATGCTATTGGGTCATGTTGTTTCAATAATTTGAGTTTACAATTGTTTTGAAACCCAAGTAAGAGAAATTTGGGACACGACCATTTATCGAGGATTGACTTAGGGAGGACGTTGAGCATTGAGGATAAAATGTCGGATGCACAGATTTTTAGGTTGTAACACACACCCTCTGAATTAGAATATATGGTTATGTTTCTCAAAATAGGTATGACACTGGAGGAATGAAGACTTTGCAAAGGAACTAGTTAGCCATACATGTCGCACCCTATATCTTATTTAGTGGAGACTTATATAAGCTAGTCCATAATGAGGATTTACTTTGGGTGTGTATTGGAACATGAGAACATTACAATCATAGATGAAGCACATGGTGGGATTGCCGAAGGACACTATGTAGGGAATGCCACAACGTGGAAGATTCTACTGGCACAACTTTGGTGGGAAAGTGTCTACCAATATTGTATTGAGTTTTGTAAAGCTTGTGACCATTTTCAGCACCTTTGAAAAATAGGAAGAAGAGATGTGATTACCTTGAGACCGATAGCTAGCGCAAAACCATTTGAGAATTGGGTGATTAATTTTGTAGGATTGATTTCACTGGTCGCACGAAGGACTAGTTTGTGTTATATCATTACTTGTACTGATTACTTAAGAATTTTGGTAGAGGTAGTGACTATGAAGGATGACACAACAACCATAATAACAAGATTCTTATGGGAAAAAATAATCAATAGGTATGGGTGTCTTTTAAGATTGACTAGTGACAGAGGCACACATTTTTTCGAATGAGATGGTCAGGATTTTATGGCCAAATTCATGGTGACCCATCGAAGACCACCCCTTACCACCCTCAAGCTAATGGGGCTGTTGAGGAATTCAAAAATATATTGAGTCACACGGTGAAAAAAAAATTGTGTTGTGGGGAGATAAGATTAGGATGAGAAAGTATCGGTTGTACTATGTGCATATAGGAAAACCTACAAGATATTGATCAAGGCCACACCGTTTCAATTGGTTTTGGGATGGAATTTTTTTATAAGTAGATTTTATTCTACCGTCTCTACATATTTCACACTTGCAAGAGGATTAACTAATAATAAAGAACTACATGAGTGCCTGGAGAAGTTAATGTAGTTAGATGAAAGGTGATCACTTGCTACGTAGATTCGTAAGACTAAAATTCATGAAAAAAGTATGGCATGATCATCATATAAAAAAACAATTCGAGGTTGGGAAGATGGTCTTGCTTTATGATTCTAAATTTTTGTGCCATCCTGGGAAATTGAAAGTCCATTGGTTAGGACCATACATCCTCGATTCATGTGCATGCCAGTTAGAAGCACTAGATGGGATGAGGTTACTAGGTTACTTCAATGGGAGTAAGCTAAAGCTATACTATAAATAAGGCTTCTGTATAGTCAAAGATAAGGTATTTTTTCCAATTACTTTAGATTTATTTTAGTCATTTTGGTTGTTTCCTTTTTCATCGTTTTTGGGTTTTTGTTGCTTGTTGGTGCGTCGGTGGCTAATTACATTGTAAAAGATTCTATTCATAGTGGATCATGCATACATTTTTGTGTGGGGTGAAGTAGTAGATATATTGAACATGGTTGACAATAACTTTGATAGTGGACTATTGGAAAAATTAATGTGAAGACAGAAGAACAAGCAACATAATGGCTAAGGTACATAAATTCGTGTGGTTATGAAGGTGGGTTGAAATAATTTGAAGACCACAAGAAGGGAAGGATTGCATGGTATGACATAAGGTAGGAAAAATTATAGGGAACTACTTCGTAGACAACAGAGAGGTTGGGTACTTCAGCATGGTGATTCACGTGAACGAGGTTTGTGGTAGTTTAGTGGTATTAGAGCACCTAAAGGTTATAGCTGCAAAGCATAAGGGGAAGTCACTAATTTTGACTTAAGTGAAATAAATAAATTTATCAAAAAGTGACATTAGGACATGTGGTTGGAGGAACTCTAAGGCATCGATAAAGTATAAATAAGAGATAAGAATAATCATTTTGACTACTTTGATTTTAGATAATTAATTTTGTGCTCCGGAGATCAAAGTATGATGAGGGTTTTATGAAGAAGAATGATGTGAAGCACTATCATGAACCAGTGGACTTGTGCAATTTGTAGTGTAATCTTGTGGCATAGTAAGAAGGGGAGAAGAGAACAAAGAAGGAAGGAAGTATCATGAAAGAGAAGTGAGGAAGTTGTCAAGTTAGGGCAGTCAAAAGAAAGTAACATAACAAGTTGGGCACAAATGAAAAAGGAGAGGGAGATGGCACCAAATAATACTCAAACAAAGAAACTAGTTGTTTGAAAAGGAGGATCCCATGGATATCTACTTAGAGATGTAGTACCCTCCTAGAGTTATCAAGGCCTAAAAATTAAGCTCGAAGCTCTATAAATGTAAGATCAGCAAATACATCCACATAAGACCAAAAATAAAAAGTTTATGTGGGTGAACCTAGTGTCGGACACTCTGACAGTGGATGAGCTTAGAAACCCTAAGGTTGAAGACTCAGTGCAATAAGTGCTACAAAATACTTTGGTTTTGTAGCTATGGGATCTGCCCTTATTTTCAAAACCCACCCCACTAATTATGTGGTTAATGTTGTGGGTGTATGAACATTTATTCTACTTTGTGGGAAGAATAATGAGGATCAAAAGCCATTTGATTTGGATGGTTACGGGCCTGTGGAACACTGGAGAGGATATGAAACTTGATTTATGTGCCACTACCAAGATTGAGGAGCTAGAAAAAAAGATAAACTATGAGAAGGGGGTAGGGCACAGGTAATTATAGATCTCCTAGACCCAGTGTTGAGAGTTTCCTCCTAGCTCATTAGCTACAAATTAGGTGCATTAGAGGTTGGATGGATATTAACTAGAGGTTCTTGTATGTGGCCTATAGGGTATCCAAGAGGGCACACTATAATTTTTCCCAATTCATTGTGAATGGCATTATCAAAGAGGTGCAGTACAGAACAAGGAAAGAGTGAAGATCACTTGGGGCTCCATCCTATTATTGATCATGTTCTAGGAGATTGGTGTCCCATATGGAATAGATGAGAAAATTTGGGTTCACCCGCCGCATACGTGTCCCCCTGCAGTCTATTTCAAAAATTCACCTATGATGGGACCATCTCGAGTGCTTACAAGGCTCAAATGAATATATGGTTCAAGAATTTTCATGGATCTATTGAGAACAAGAGACGCATCCCCCGTGAGTTGCCACAAGTTGTTGAAGACAAGGTAAAATTTTATGTTACCTAACACTTTTTCCTAGCAAGGTTTATGATGGCCAAGGAAGAAATGGGACCATGGTGCAAGCTCCCTTCATTTTCACTTCCAGATATATGAATTTCACCATCAATCAAATCATGGATGTGCAAAACTTGATTTTTGATGTAGAAAAGGTGGATGCTGATGTCTACACGTTGTGCGCTACATACAAGTATGTCACTTGCCCTACCTACGTCAAAGTTTTGGAACTAGATTTTCTAGACTTACACCCACAAGCTAGTGTTACCATCAAGGGGTATTTCATCAAGTGTTTGTGTAGTTGTGCCCACAAAAAGGAGGGATTTATGTGGAGGTTATAGACTCTCCCTTTCTAAAGCCATGATAGACACCAATCCCATCCATGAAAGTAGTGTAGGAGGAAGAGAAAGAGGAATGTTGCTTCGAGAAAAATTTTTGGGTGCACAAACTTGTGGATTTCTTGTGAACTCTCTAGGAATCTAAGTCCTTCTACTAATTGGTGTAGCTATCGTATATGCATGCACATGAAAAAGTGGATTTATATGGTGGATTTTGACTGAGGATCTAAAAATGACACTCCATGACCCTACGAGAAAAGCTTGTAGATACCTGTAAGAGAGGAATTTTTTTGTAGAGAGGGAAAGGGGAGTGAGAAATTAGATAAGAGAACTAATGTTGGAGGTAGAAAATCAGATTCCTACATACATCAATTATAATTTTTACCACATGCATTAAAATTAGGAGGAAACAAATCTCTGTGTACCAACAAGACCAAATGGAATTTATGATTACAAAGTATCAATAAACCCCTTAGTCAAAAAAGCCTCGAAACTCCTTGAATTGCTTGTTTAAATGAAGTTGTACATAGTATGAGAATGGAGGAAAAATAGAGAGTGGGAGAAATGAATAATTTGGCTATCTCCTTTGTTTTCTTAAGGTAGAATGCACTCTTGAACTTCCAAAATTAATGACCAACCCTTTGAAAAGGGAATGGCATTACAATTTATAGAATGAGAGGTGACTTATTGTCTACCCCCAATGTATTTTCATATGTCTTTATGCAACTTAAAACTTTTCCACTTCCCAAGAGAATATTAAGCCCCTTTTTATAACATAAAGGTGAATTATTACATTAGGAACATTAGGACATATGAAAAATTACAAACTCAACGTGAAATTAGAATAGTGGAAAGTGAGAGAAAATTGGTGGGAAGAGGAGATGGCGTTCTTGATGAAGTCTATTGGTCCTCATTGATGGAGAGATCCAAATGTAGTGAAACTCTAAATCTTCAAACTCCTGCCACTATGAAACTCCTTAAAATTAGCTCACGAATGTTTTCCAAGTTAAGTGAATTTTTCCACCGATGACCACAACTCCTAGCCTATGTGATATGATATACCGTGACTGAACTATGTAGTGAGTGTCGAAAAACATTGTCCAATTCCCTAAGATGATCACACAATTATGTATCATTGTTCCAAACTTTCCCTTTGAAAACAACCTACTATTAATAGTAAGTGTCCAGGATGGAAGGCTTACTATTTTTAGTGAGAGGTGATTTTGCCTTTTCTTGACCATTTTGATGTGATGAACTCCCTCGTTCGATCTTGTGCACATTCCATTTGCTTTGACCACTCCTTGGGGTGACTTAATATTTTTAGTAAGAACCTATATAAGGGACTTACTATTTGTTAGTAAGTGATCGTTTTCACTACTTTTCGCTCTAGATATTCATTCTTGCTTCTTGGAGGTCTTCAGTGTAAACTACCTTTTCCATAGTCACTTTTGACGAACACTTACCAAAAAAAGAAAGCATGTGTAGGAAAGCTTACTATTTTTGGAAAGTGGATTTCTAGTGCTTGTTTTGTGATGAAGTATATTTTTATGTATTTGGCTCATTGTCATGGTCACGTCCTCTAAATTTCACATAATTTTTCCCACTAGAATGCTAGGAAATAAAATTTAAAATTTTCACCCAAAGAAGGTGGCTTTGGGTACGGAGCTACCATAGCAGCCATTAATGGAGCTTGAAATTTTAGGTCTACCTTTTGTCTCCTTTTATGATAAAAACAACTCCATTGTGATAGGTGTTTCATTTGGAGTTCGTGTGTAAGTTTTTAGCTCAATTGAATCATCATATTGTTGGGAAATCGACAAGCATGTGTCTTTGGGGCGTGAAGTGGGATTCTATTAGAGTAAATGATTGAGAGCACCATTTGACCTCAGGTTTATTACATCATGATCATCTTGAAAAATTTGTAAGTCTTCAGAAGATGGAACCTCGATCTGACTTGTATCTTGTGAGATATGAATATGTCTCGATTAGGTGACTTCACGGCTATCTGGCAAAAACCTTCATTTTCTTCCCGTTCTTCATTTCTTCAGCACTTTTGATCATTCCTTCCCCTAAAACCTTTGTATTTTCATGGACTTGGTATTTATGTGGCCATGGTGGAGCTATTTTAGAGAAATAATGGTGGACCGGGTGTGTGGACAATCATGGATAGAGCCATGACAAGGTGAAAATATTTGAAGGAGAAATGAGGGGGAAGAAATGGCTAAGTGTTTGATTTGAATATTCAAAAATGCACATGCAAGGGAAGGGTGAATTTTTTCATGTTTGATTTCCCTGAACTCATGGATGTGAGGGACATCAAATTACACTATGAGCAATAAGATGACACGTGTCCTCAATCTGATGAAAAGAGATTTTCTTGAAAAAACACTAGAAGCATTAGGGGCTGAAAGCCGGTCACGTGGATGACTAAAGGACTATCCATAGGGGATAGGAACATTTTTCCATGTTTTTTCATCCCTTACCTTAGTGACATGAGGGACATCAAATTCCATGGTTGTCCTAGCGCTAACACATGTCCTCGATTTGACGACATTGTGGAATTTGAGATCTAAAGATGCACTTGGGGGCTAAACTGTCAAGTTTGAAGGTCACATGAGGGTCCCAGAGGTCACCGAAGGCTGGCCACATTTTTCAAGGTTGATGTACCTAACCTCAAGGACATCTGGGACATAAAATCCTGCCAGGCTCTTGGAGCTGACATGTGTCCTCTCAAAATTTGGCTAAGTCCCGAACACGCTCCAAGAGGACGACTTGTGATGATGATATCTTGAGCTCCCGATGGACATTTTTGGAAAAAAATTATATGATCCTAACTTGAAATGGAATTTTGAATCCAATGGTGGGGGTCTCATGTCTTGATTCATCCATTTGATCCCTGAAAAAGTGGAATTGTGATTTGGTACTCTAATTGTGCTCTCGAGAAAAACTACCTCTAGATCGAATCCGCCAAAGTGTTGTGAAAATACAAATTTGACCATAATGTAGGTATTGGAATCCTCTTTCGAAGATGTTTTTTTACTTCTAACTCCATTTGGACCTTCAAGAATCTTCTTCGAATCTCAACAACTATTTTTAGGCCTGTGTACTGTCTAGGCTTATGAACCTTATTTTTATTCAGATTGTCCCAAGTCTTTCAAAAATTCCTAAAACCATCCAAAATCATTTCCATGATGTTATAAGGTCTTCAATTCCCCTCCATGTTTAATTTTTTCCTTATGTTCCACTCACAGGGGGTTGATCCAGGTCTGGGAAGTCCCGCAACTACTTGTAGCTTTCAAATGAACTCCTAAAATAACCTAGGGGGAATGAATGGACTTCCCTAAATCACCTAGGGGATGATATAACATTAGTTAGGAGGTCACTTGGATTGACATGGCATACTTGAGGTAACTGGAATGATGAGACTTGAAAAAATTAACACTGGGTATAGCTTTCGTACTCGGGAATTGTCAATCGCCCTATTATAATTTTACACGACAACAATCGGCTCTAGCTTGGGGACATGACATGGACTGATTACAAAAAGACATGGCATGAGAACTCCTAGAATCTCAAATAACAACATATTGACCAGTTCCTTATCCATTGGCCCCTCCAGATTCATGTACAACTTACAACAAAAGAGAGAGATATATACATAGAGAGAGCGACGAAGGAAAACACACACACATAAAATGACGGAAAGGAAAAACCCAAGCACAAAGGGAAAAACATATAAATCACCTATGGTACAAGGAGGGGCCAACCCACTTTCACCGAAGCACTTTTCATCTTTGAAAATTTACCCTTGAAGTGGCAACACTGAATGATGATGTTATGTGAAGCCGTTGATGGGTTCTAGAAAGTAGCCTCCCCTCCTCAACTACTTATGAAAGCCAGGTGCTTTCACAATTTTCTATGTACTTAGTAGGAGTGATTCCATGTGAGCTTCTTGATTCTTAGGTAATTTCTTATAAATTCGACTACCTTCATGTTCTTTTCAATTAGTTTCATAGTGCCAATTACCTTCCATGTTTATCCATATAGCTAATTTTCCATCAAGCATCTCATCGCTGCCCGAAAGATGATTTTTTTCCAATTCCTAGAATATTATGAGTTGATTTCTTTCCCGAGTCTATTATTATTAACATATTCTCCATGATAAACATTAGATTCATCCTTTATCTCTATACCACTATGAGGAATTTGAGTATCGACAGGGGGATGAGAGTCAAACTCATACTTGTCTTATATGTTCATGACACGAGTGAAGAGATCAAGAATCAGCTCAGGATGTTCGAAACTTCTACTCGCATCCAATATTTCTTGTACGGAGTTACACTTCATCATTTCCTATAGCTCCTCTTTGTATGAATTTGAAGAATAAAGCTCAAGGAAACCATCTAAAGGGACTAACTCATCATCTTGGGGATCGATGCACTCTACCGACCCTTCATCAAAAAGATATTCATCTTCAAAGGCCTTGAAACTTATTTCTTCCATTTCTTCATCATGGAAATCTTCTTCTACAAATGGGAAAGAAAAAATCTCCATTTCGTCATTGCATCCATCAACCATTAGCTCAAGAGCAGCATCATATTTTTCATCTAGATTTATTTCAACATAGCCCATCTTCACACTAGTTGAGGCTTGCAAGTCAACTTCACGTTTATCTTCCAAAATCATGGCTTACATTAGAAGTTCAAGACTAGGCTCGGGGTCTTCTATCTCTTCTACATCTCTAAGAAGTTCTTATATGGGTAGTTCTTTCAAACCTTTCGCGGGTTCATCATAAGATTGTCTTGTCTCTCCATATATGCCCTAATCGAGATCATTTTCATCCCCAAATGGGAATGAGAATAATTCCCCATATTTGATAAGCATATAAGATGATTTTTCTTCTTTAAAATAATCAAGAACCATCTCCTCTTCTTCATGTTTTTCATCATTTGGAATTTAGGGCTTCCCTCTTGTAACTTGAATCTCCTCAATGCTTCTTCAAAATCCAAATCTCTCCTAGAAGGCATGTCCTATCCTATAAAGATGAATATATCCTCTTCCTCCTCGGTTTCCAAAAATTAATTCATCTACCTACTACCTTGATATAAGATGTTAGCTTCCGAGCTTCCATATTTTCATTTTGTGTACCTCATATTCTTCTCAGGAAGAAATTTCTCCATGTCTACCTTCACTGGTATGGTTATATAAGGCCAATTCATTTAAATTTTACGTCCCAAGTCTCAAAGCATAAAATTTTACTTAGCAACATTCCGAATGAGATGGGGACATTTGCTACCAAAATCATTACTAAAATTTTCTTGTCTGGAAATTTGGTGAGAGCCACCTGTGCATCTTTGACCTTCCCTACAAGTGGGACCTCTTTTGACTCTAAAGAGTAACAAGAGCCACTAGGTGGATTCATGGTGAGTTTGAGAGATTTGGAAACCTTCACGGGCATGACATTATCTAAGGCACCTGAATCTATTATGAAATTGTTTAATACATATTCTTCAATTAGAAGGGAGACATAAAAAGGTTCAACCTTATCAATCTTTGATGCCCTCAAAGAGAGCATGTTCTCGAGGAGTCTGTAGGTGGGTTTGGCAACATGCCTTTGGAACTATAAGTTACAACATTGGGTGTTACACTAGCACTCCTAGTATATCAAACGAACTTCTCAAATTGTTTAGGATGAGTCTGCAAATATTCAGTTTTAGTAATTTGGAATTTAGCTTTGTTCATGTATACTATGAATTCAAAAGGAGAAGATGCGAGTGAGGGTGATGAAGGGAAATTTTTTGATTTAGGACAAGTTTGGAAGTAGGAGTATATTTTTAGGAATGGAGGGTACTTTGAAATGTACACTAGGAGATTTCAAAGTACTATATTTTACAAGAGAAGATGTATATTTAGACTTAGAAGAGACATCAGAAGAATTAATTGAGATTTTGGGAGCCTTCTTACTTGCTATAGGATCAGGATCCAACAATGTGGACTTCATGGAAGATGGAAATGGGGATTCTTGATGGATTATTTTGTTTTATAGAGTCACCATAGGAGGATCATCAACCTTCTTTTATTTTGTAGTAGTGGAGGGAGATGCTCTTTTCTCAGACTGAGAATGAGTGAATACCGCACATGAGAAACTAGGTGTATCCTTTTTGTCTTCTTCATGACCTCTGGAATACTCACAAAATATGATTTTTCTATCATTCTTAAGTTCATCGATCTCTAAGAAGTTCCCACCTTAACTTTCTTGTTCAATCTCATCTTCACTTTCTTGAAATATGCAATTTACATTCATGGGTGGGGCCTCCAAGGCAAGCCTTCGAGGTGCTCTTCAAATCTGATTTTAATTTCTTCTTTGGGAAGAGAATCATTCAAATATCTCCCTACTCAATGATGTCATTTAATTTGCTAATTTTTGCAATGATGGATTTGTTCTCTTATCTCTAGGGTTTTGGGCCTAGCCCTTTGATGGATTCTTGATCTTTCCAAAGAGGATGAGATCGTCATCAAGTTCAATGGCCATCCTTTATGATTCGTAATGTTCCTTTGTTGGGATATTAACATCAAAAATCCTACTTGATGATTGAGAACGATGAAGAATCTATTGATATTGTTTTCAAATGGAGAATCTTCTTCCGAGTACCTTGTGAAGCAACCATTTGAAGAAAACCATGAATTCTCTCATAGTTTCAATTTCACATCTCTTCATTTGAGATAACCACACCTTAAAGTCCCGATAGTCTTTAGTTCATTTAAATATCTCTTTGAATGCATCCTTGATGTCATTCTAACCCATGATAGACTGAGCAAGCAGGAGGTAAAACCATTCTACTAATTTTTCTTGAAGGGACTCCACGAACAATCTCATAACAACATCTTCATGTTGGACACCAAGAATTCCACATGATGTCATGAAAGTAACGATGTGTTCTTTATGATGTTGTGTTGTCACATTTTAACTTAGGAAACTTCTTGCAGGAACCCGTTGGTAGATTGTGAAGAGGGGGTTCAAGAGCAAGTGGGCATGTATTTCTTCCCCATAAAACAATGGGTTGAGGTATTTCTTATTTTTCTACCATTCTTTCTTCTTCTATTTCAGCTCTTGATTTAGGAAATCCTTTTTCAAATTCCGGGACTGAAAAAATTTGTAATGGGAATATGAAAAGACACTATGGAATATGAAAGGTAACATGCAATAACTAATAGTGTATCTTTCAGTAATGGATTTTCATGAATTCACTTTTTTTCAATATTTAATTTTTTCATATTTTGGGACCTTGCGGTCATATTTTGGGTGCTAATGTTGCTAAATCTACCCCACAATGGGTGCCAAAAACTATTGGCAATAAATTTTTGGGTGGACAAACTAGTGGATTTTTTTCCAATGCTTTGGGAATCTAAGTCCCTCTAATTAACCCTCGTACAACTACCGTATATGCATGCACATGAAAAGGTGGATTTTTTGGTGGCCTTTCAACAAAGGATCCATAAGGACACTCCACTAACCCTAAAAAGCTTTTAGATACCTGCAAGAGAGGAATTTTTCCGTAGAGAGGGAAAGTGGAGTGAGAAATTAGATAGGAGAACTAATGTTGGACGTAGAAAATCAAATTCCTGCATACATCAATTAGAATTTTTATCAAATGCATTAAAATTAGGAGGAAAAAACTATGCACATAGCAATAAGACCAAATGGACTTTATGATTACAAAGTATCAATAAACCACTTAGTCAAAAAATGCTCGAAACTCCTTCTTCTTGTATTGATTTCTTAAATCAAGTTATACATAGTATGAGAATGCACTCTTGAGCTTAAAAAATTAATGAACAAACCTTCAAAATGGGAATGACATTACAATTTAAAGAATGAGAGGTGACTTATCATCTAGCCCCCAATGGCTTTTCATATGTCCTTGTGTAACTTAAAAATTTTCGACTTCCTAGGAAAATATTAAGTCCTTTTTTATAACATAAAGGTGAATTATTACATTAGGAACATTAGGACATATTAAAAATTACAAACCCAACGTGAAATTAGAATAGTGGAAAGTGAGAGAAAATTGGGAGGAAGAGGAGAGAGAGAGAGACAGAGAGAAGAGGAGATGTCATTTCGATGATGTCCGTTGGTCCTCACCGATGCAGAGCTCCTAATGCAATGAAACTATAAATTTTCAAGCTCCTTGCACACTTTGAAATTCCTTCAAATTATCTCATGAACACTCACCAAGTTGAGTGAATTGTTCTTCTAATGACTGTAACTCCTAGCCTACGTATGATATACATGTGACCCGAACTATGTTGTGAGTGTCGAAAAACATTGTCTAGATCCCCGAGATGATCACCCTCTATGTCCTGATTGTGCCAAACTTTCCCTTTTAGAAAAAATTGCTATTAATAGTAAGTTTCCATATGAAGGATTACTATTTTTAGTGAGAGGTGATTTTCCCTCTTCTTGACCATTTTGATGTGATGAACTCCCTCAATCGATCTTGTGCACACTTTGCATTTTCTTTGACCACTTCTTAGGTTGACTTATTATTTTTAGTAAGCACCTACATAAGGGACTTATTATTTTTAGTAAGTGATCATTTTCACTATTTTATTCTCTGGATAATCATTTTGGATTCTTTGAGGTATTTAGTGTACATGGCCTTTTCCATACCCCTTTTTCATGAAGACTTACCAAAAATAGCAAGCATGTGTAGGAAAGCTTACTATTTTGGAAATTGGATTTCAGGTGCTTAGTTAGTAATGGAGTCTTTTTATGGATTCATCTCATCATCACAGTCACATCCTCTAAATTTCATATAATTTTTCCCACTAGAATGCTAGGAAATAAAATTTAAAATTTTCACCTAGAAGTGGCTTTGGGCATGAAGCTACCATGGCGGCCATTAATGGAGCTCAAAATTTATAGGTCTAATTTTTGTCTCTGTTTGTGATGAAAACAACTCCATTGTGATAGGTTTATCATTTTGAGATCGTGTGTAAGTTTTTCACTCAATCGAGATCATCAGATTGTTAGGAAATCGATAAACCCGAGTGGGGCGTGAAGTGGGATTTTTAAGAGAAAATGATTCAGGGAACCATTTTACCTATGGTTTATTGCATCGTGATTGTCTTGAAAAATGTGGTATTCTGTAGAAGACAAAACCTTGATTGGACTTGTATCTTATGAGGTATGAATATTTCTCGATCGGGTGACTTGTAACATTCCCATTTTAAAGCTTTAGAAACAGGGAATTTTATTTTTTTTAATAACGTTCTCTATTATAAATTATCATAATTTAGAACACATGTTTCAAGTTTTTAAATAATGTTCTCTATTATAAATGATCATGATTTAGAACACACATTCCATGCCAATCAATCTCATAACAGATAACCATATGCAATTGTAATGACTCGATGAACTGCCGATCTCTCATTTCATGACTCGGAGTTTCATTGATCTCTCATTGCATGACTCAGTTTCTTACCAATCCTTCATGTTATCTCAATGTATTATATACTAGGTATATTTGGTTCTTTTACCCTTTTTGGGGTATTGAAGTGTTCTTTTTAAGAGGCCTATCTGAATATTTGTTAACAATATTCATATGAAATCCTACTTAAACTAGGTGATATAGGACAACGCAACCAACAACTTGTGATACTTTGGAAAAATATTTTCACATGCTTAGCATGATCATATTCCTAGACAACATACTCATTAATGGAATACATCCTTCACCCCCAATTCATCTGTTATCTAGAATGGTCTTCACTGACTCCCCTCATTCCTCTTGTCCAAGGTTTAACCATAACTCAAAGTTAGCAACATATATTGGTATATAGGGCCACTCGTAGTGACTAAGGGTACATAGACATACTCAATCGACCTAGGTTGATCACATGTGTCTAGTTACCTTTAGTCATCGTGAGTCCTTCCTATACCAAATCATGTCCCTAAACCGACCTAGGGTGTAACCAAGTCAAGTCCGAGTTTATGTAAATGTAGATGATCTAATTCGGAAGGGTGTTGCATGACATGTCGGCTAACATCGTGTCCTCATGAAGACCGGACTTCATGATGACACATTATTACGATTGTTGTGTACCAACGTCCCCCACGGAATCCCCTCGTCTAGAGGTACATATCAAGATAAAATGTTAAATACTTTCTTATCTTCTTAATTTAAGATTTAGTTTCAGCAAGCCTATAAAATTTCTAACCTCTTCGATCATTATGGCTGCTATTCATAAATGACTTATGGTTTTTATGTAAATTAATCTACAACCAATCCTTCTACCCAAATAATTGAATTTCATTCCTTGGTTTCTTAATTTAAGTTTAGGATTACAGTCCAAATCAGATTAACACGGTAAGATTTAACTTACTAAGATTAACCAAGTTTATTCATGACTGAATTTAAATGCAGACTCCTTAATAATGAACTTCATTAATATGAATTCTATTTCTTATACATATGTATCCATTTATTTTCAATTACCTTACCTCAATAAGGTTTTCTAAGAAGAGGTATAATTTACTCTTTCAAAATGTCCTTTGGGTAGAATACCCGAAAGAGTCGCAACAAAATATTTATCCCGAAGACTAATTGTATTTCCTTTAACATATACTATTTAGGGTCCATTGCTAGTTATTTTCTTATACAAGCATCTATATGTATTTTAATATTCTATTAATGTCAATTAATAATCCATATTGACCTATTTGAGTTTTCATTTATGTATGCCAACTTAGAAGTTTGCATTTAAGAGGAGAATAAATTATCAATACTCTTTTTTTCTCTATTTCATTTGATTCCAACTAAAATAATCCAAAACATATATGTTTACAGGAGAATAAGAATAAGTTTACAATCCCCTTACAGTAATCCCAAAATATAATGGCACTTCAAAGATCAATAACACTCAATCCCTTTTCCATTTATCAAACAAAATACATATTTTACAGATCTAAACATTTCAGACATCTTTCATGCTAATCAACATTTATAAGATTAAGTAAAATTTACAACTTTTCCCTTTTTCAATTACATCTCAACAAGAATAATAAATCCTCATTAAAAATTCAGCCCTTAAGTAAATCGAGGAAGCATCATAAATGAACTCATCTTCTTTTGTCACTTACGGAATCCATTTGCAAAAATTGCTAGCATGGGTCGATTCGTTGAACCGAGCGTGATAAGAACTAATCATTAAAGTGGTTTGCTTTTGACTAACTGTCTCATAAGAATAACTCTACTCTTATGAAACACTAAGCAATACAGACAGATACCTAGTAAAGAATTAAGTACCACTAAAAAAAGAACATAGTGAGCATCCTTGTCACATTAAATAAGTATCACGATTAAACAACAATCTTCATTCAAAAATTTTATAAGAAAAGATACAACAGACAAGTAATATTACATCCCAATTACTTATCAGTTCCATACTATAGTGTATTTGAATCATTCCAATTTAAGCCAACTCTAGCCTAACCTTTTTGTTCAATATGAACATATTCTACAAGGTTTAAATTACATGTACTCCTCCGAAGATAGTCAAACATCGATTCATTACCTCCTTAACAATCAAATGAGAAGGAAAGAAAAGGGAAAGAAAGTAATTCATACAACTATCTACTCTACAATCCCTTTCAGCTAACATAACCCAAATGGTCAGCTTCAACCAAGGTGTAATAATAATGAGAAATAAATATTTAGAGAGAGATAACAATCAACTACCTTTTGAGCACAAGAATAATAGTAATGAAATCCACAACTCAGAAAGGAGAGAGATATTATCACTATTTCTTCCCAATAATGAACCGAATTATATAAAATTGTTTCACTCGGAATGTTTGCTTACGGGAATAGAGTTGCTTCTATCCTTTCATTCCTTTTAGAAAGCAGATGAGGTTAGGGTTAGGAGGAATACTGTTAAATGTCGAGATGGTGTGCGCACCGTAGAGACAGATCAGTGACTGCAGAGACTCCTTTTTGTGCGGGAAGGACTACTGCAAATAAGAACACAAGACCACAAGATTTTGATTAAACAATAAATGAGGAAAGCGCCTTGGGCCAGGAAATATAAAACTTCCTTTCGAAGGTGGTGAGTTCCCTGCTAATATGAATTAACACAAAATACTTTTGCAAAATATCAATTAAATTATTTTGTTGAACTGGGTAGGGGGAAAGGCTGGTTTTCTGGTTTTGGTCTTGATCAGAGGAACCGATGCCGGTTACTGATAACCGATGCCGGTCACTGATAACCGATGGCGGTTACTGATAACCGATAGCGGTGGGTTCTACGATCTTCTTGGCAGCTATGGTGTTTGTAATGGCTGGTTTTTGGATGGTATTAGGAAATGGGATGATTAGAAGCAAAAGAATGACAGTTAGATGCAATGGCACGTTGGGTAGTGGATTCAGAAACGGATTTAGGAGCACTGAGATTCAAGAAGCATAAGAAATGTTATAACAAAGGACATGCAAGATGTGACTTACTGGTTTTGGCACAGATGCAAGTTGATCTCCTTGGTTGTAAACACTTCTGGTTTCTTTACTCGTCTCTGCTCTGTCAAGTGAAGATCTGGACTCTGTTCCTCGCTCGCAATGCTCTCTGTTGATTCAAAAATCCTTTGACTGATCTCCAAAATGAAATTCCGATCCGTTGTTTTGGTTTGGGGAGCCCATTTACAGGGAACCGATGGCGGTTGCGTAACCGACGGCGGTCGAGTAGGAACCGGCATCGGTAAGGAAAAAGTAGGCTATTTTTAGTAAAATAGCCCACCTTCCCTGCTTTTCTCCCGAGAGATCAGTTGCGGGCTTGGTCAAGTGGCTAGAAGGTCGGCTTTGGGTGCGAGTAAGGAGGCATTAGTTATGGATGTGAGTCTAGACCAAGTCATGGGTCTTAATTAGGTTAGTTTAGGGTTAGGGCTAGGTCATGATGAGGTGGCAAAGTGAGGTGGCGGGTAAGGTGATGTGGATTTATCAATTACAAGGTAATTAATAAATAATTGTGTAAAGTTTAGGTAATGAGGTTAGGTTGCGAAATGGGATGCGGGTCACAAGGGGTCGTAAGACACGAATTTGGTGTCTACATTAGCCCCTTATTGTCGTGTAGCTTGTTCTGTAAAGCTGCGCGGACAATAATATGAAGTGGTTTCTCATGTTAAGGATATAGGTAATCCCCCTCAAATCTATCACAGATTGAGTGAACGGGAAATCAGGGATAGGGTTGATAAAGGGTATATGTTGTAGAGAGGATGGTAAGGTGGTGGGGTAGGTCAAGGAAGCAGACGCATGTTGAAATGCAATAAATACGACTAGGGTACATGATTTGATGAGCAAACTAGCATTGTATAGGCAAAGGTCGATAGTTTATCCAAACAAGGGTGATATAATCACGGTATCAAGGCATAGGAAGTAGCTCCATGGTATATAAAGATATAAGGTACAGGAACGTTTAGGCATGTTCGGCAGTACCAAATGGTTGGTTTGGTTGAGATAAACGTCACGGTCTAGGTCTAGGCAAAGTTGGTCGACAGATCAAGTCAAGGACCCTAATCATGCTAAAACACGAACAGGTGAGCTCGATTGAACAAAAGGTACATGATGGATGGATAAAATAAAACGTTGATTGTGGGTATGGTATTGAAGTGATACGGCCTTGGGTCAGGCCAAGTGGTTGGGCGGTGGCCCTGGGTCAAGTCATAAGGGTAGAGTGAGGCCTTGGGTCAGGTCAAATTGTTAGGGCGAGGCCTTGGGTCGGGCCGGATGGGTAGGTTGAGGCCTTGGGTCGGGCCGGATAGGTAGGTTGAGGCCTTGGGTCGGGCCTAATGGTTAGGGCGAGGCCTTGGGTCGGGCCTAATGGGTAGGGCGAGGCCTTGGGTCGGGCCGAATGGGTAGGTTGAGGCCTTAGGTCGGGCCGATTGGTAGGTTGAGGCCTTGGGTCGGGCCGAATAGGTAGGTTGAGGTCTTGGGTCGGGCCGAATAGGTAGGTTGAGGCCTTGGGTCGGGCAATTGGTAGGTTGAGGCCTTGGGTCGGGCCAATTGGTAGGTTGAGGCCTTAGGTCGGGCCAATTGGTAGGTTGAGGCCTTAGGTCGGGCCGAATAGGTAGGTTGAGGCCTTGGGTCGGGCCAATTGGTAGGTTGAGGCCTTAGGTCGGGCCGAATAGGTAGGTTGAGGCCGTAGGTCAGGCTGGACAAGTGAACAAATGTTGTGCAGCAAAGGTGGATAGAGGCGATATTGGTGAAAAAGAGGCAAGGAGTAAATAAGGGCAAAGAATGGGGTGAAAGTTGGGTTGCGAACCGATGTCGATTCTACATGACCGATATCGGTTAGGGTACCGATACCGGTTCCTTAGGGCAAAATGAAACCGATATCGGTGAAAGCCGAAAAACCTATAAAAAGAAAAATACGGCTTGTCATTGTCACTTTTGTTATTTGCAATCCAAATCGACTTGTCTGACGTGGAGACTTGGGATTAGAGGCTGGATTGAGTGAGGTGGAGCTATTGTATTGGCGGAGAGAGTTGATAGTGGGCCCGGTTGAGGAGGAGGCAGCAGGTGATTGGCCAGGGACCCAGTAGATCAGGATTGGAGCCATGGCACAGGCAGGAGGAGCTGGAGGGGCTGGACCAGCTGGACCGCCACCACCCATCCCACCACGACGACGTGTCGTCGTACCGGTAGGTTCTAAACTCGTGATTTTATGCATTGAAATGGTTATTAGGCTAAATGGGGGGTTTGGGTAGGAATTTGTATTTTGTAGGAAATAATGAGTAAGTGGAGGTAATTTGAGAAAGGGAGAGGGTAGATAGGTTAGATAGGCTAAGGTGGGTAGGTGGGTAAGTTTTTAGGGTTTTTGGGTGGGTAGATGGGTAGAAATAGGTAAAAAATGGGTTTTGGGGGCCGCGCGGGGGTTCGGCTCCGGGAGAAGACAGTGACCGATGTCGGTCACTAAGCGACCGGCATCGGTCGCACAATTTTAGGGAAAGGGAGGGTTGTTGGTGACCGGCGTCGGTCATGTATCGGCCGGCGTCGGTTGTGGGTTTATGTAGGGGTTGGGTTGGGTTGAGGGTGGGTGTGGGGTTGGGTTGGTTGTTTTGGGTTGTGGGTGGGAGTGGGAGTGGGGGTTAGGTTTTGGGTTTTGGGTTGGGTTGGGTTGTGGGTTTTTTGGGTTGGGTTGCGGGTCGGTGTGGGGGTTGGTTTAGGGGTGGAGAAGGGTTAGGTGTGGGGTTAGGTTTTGGGTTTTTGGGTTGGTTTGGGTTTGGGAAGCTTGTTGGGTATTAGGGTGTGGTTGGCCGTGTGAGTGGGTTAGGTGTGGGTTTTGGGTTGGGTTGTGGGTTTGGTGGTGGGTTAGGTGGGTTGGGTGGAAAGTCGGGGTGTGGTCGGGGGGATACAAAAAGGGGGTTTAGATGGTAAAGTAGATGTTATAATAAAGAGTAGGTCTAAGAATGTGGGTTGGTTTTGCAGGCACGTCAGCAGTTGACGATGCGTGATAGGATGCCTCCACTATTGAGTCGGATGAGGCCACACGTATCTGCGGCGCATTGGGCCATCATGCGCGAGGTGGGACTCGGCGGGGTCAGTACGAGCGATAGAGAGGATCACACCGATGGTCGCCCTCATCGAGAGATGGGATCCGGCGGCCAATGTGTTCCATCTTCCAACCGGGAGATGGCTGTCACATTAGAGGATGTGTATCGCATCCCCGTGGCTACCGATCGAGGGAGAGAAAGCGATCTTCGAGTAGTAGATTCGAGAGCGCCATGGACAACATATCTGCAGGTTTTGGGGATGCGCACCGCGCTTGCTTACGTATCATAAGCGCGAGCATTGGATATGGTGACATTTATCGCCACACGAGACATGAGACACGGCTTGCCGTGTTGATGATGATAGGGATCACCTGCTTCGCCCTCCCGGATTCAGAGGGAGGCCGCTTCCCACGAGCATTGATGGGGGTGCTGCTGGAGATGGTGGAGGAGCACACCTGTTTCGCATGGGCACCAGTGTATCTGGTGTAATTATACAGGGAGTTATGGGGCTATCGCCGGAGGAGGCGATTTGGTATTTGTTCTACATTTTTGTTGCACTGTTGGGCATACGAGCACATCGTATGCATCAGGCCAGTAGGGCTACCCCAGCAGCCAGGGCCACAGGTCGTATACCGATATGGCTTTCAGAGGTGGTTGGGGGTCGTGGGCCAGCCACGAGCAGTTGTTGCAGGTCGGGATGTGGCCTATTATAGACACTTGCTAGAGGGCCTTACAGCAGTAGACATTGTATGGAGACCCTACAGAGGTCACCAGCCTGGCAGAGGAGCCGCACAGCTGCGTGCCCCGATCCAAAGTATACATTACGGATAGGGGACGGAGGCCGGGAGAGTACGAGCAGATACCCCTAGAGAGGGTACGCAGGCAGATGGGGTTACAACAGGATGAGCCACCTCCCTTCCCTCGACAGAGGGATGATGTAGAGGTCCCAGCGCCAGCGCCCACGGCCTTTGGATCCAGGCCCAGGTAGCGGAGAGACCAGCAGGTGAGGGTGTGGATGATGCCGGGTGCATGGGAGCATACAAGGTGTGGTGGGTGGGAGAGAGCGGCGAGATAGTATCTGCCTGAGCAGCCGAGACTTGAGCTGCAGCTTATAGGAGAGAGGATCAGCTCGGGGTGAGTGCAGCTCTTACGGGGGCAGGGGCAGCTGCTGCTGTGCGAGCACGAATAGGGGCCTTACATGTGCAGCTAGCTTGAGCTCGAGCACGAGCACGTGAAGTAGCACCACCAAAGCACCACGGCCACAGTGCGAGTACGAGCACGTAAAGACCACCACCAGCACCACAGCCACAGTGTAGGTACGAGAGTGCGTGTCAAAAAGACCACCACCACCACGGCACCACGGCCACAGTGCAGTACGAAGCGGTGCAAAGAAGACAGCAAAGCACCACCGTGGCCACGCAGTGCAGTACGAGCGCGAGGGGTTTTGGTGTTAGGTGCGAGGACCAGCCCCGGCCCAGCTCCTTGATGGCGCGAGATCGCTATATGGAGGTTAGAGCAGAGGCCCGATATTATCAGGATATTCTTGATAAGTACCGGAGTCCCGAGTATCAGTGTATGCAACAAGCATAGGGCAGAGACCTCGCACAGCCAGAGATCTCAGGGAGGGGCAGCCACAGCTGGCGTGTCCGTGACGGGCAGGAGGCGAGAGGCACCATAGGGACCAGCGGGGAGAGGTGCCGAGGGCGGTGGGGAGAGCTGATAGATCCCCGACATGGTTTTGTATAGGGACACGGGCACCGGTCTGCGAACCGGTTGTATGGATAGAGGCCTGCGTGCCGACACTTATTCATTGTATTGATTCATTTATTTATTATATACCGGCCTGCGAGCCGAGTACGGGTTGTACATTTGATACCGGCCTGCGAGCCGAGTATATTTTTGATATGAGAGACCGGCCTGCGAGCCGAGTCGAGATTTTTGGTAGGTATTGCGGCCTGCGTGCCGGCTTTGGGATATTATGAGATCACAGAGGCCCCGATGTAGGGCACATTGTATTTTTGAAAACTGGTATATATATATATATATATATAGATGATGTTTTGATCCATATGTAGTGTTCAAAAATGTGTTTAAATATTTTGTTAATGGTTTGGTAATATATAATGTATGATAAGTTTAGTGGGCATGTTGATAGATGGATGATGTTGATGGTTTTGTTTTTTTTTTGTACGTATATATGAATGACATGTGATGTGATGAATTGTTGGTTTTGTGACATTGTGATATATGTAACTGATGAGTTGGATCCAAATGATGTAGAGATTGATAGTTTCTTGAAATTCGTAGTTGATGGTTGTGTATTTGTATAAAATAAATGATGTTTAATGAAATTGTAATGATATGATGTGTGGTGGATGAACAAATGTGGTAAATGGTGTGGTTATGCGGGAAAAGAGGCGGCGCGACAAAAATTTATGAAAGAATGAAGAAAAAGAAACCAGAGTTATTTAGGTATGAGCTTTTCTAAAAATAGAAAAGCTAGGGTGGTAACTTGAGTTTTAATTTTAGAGCCATGCAAGAGGTTAAATACGTGAACGCGACGCTTTTTGACGACTGAGACAGGTATTTGCATGAGAGATTTGGGTGAGAAGGAGAAAATAGACAAGGAAAGTGAATGTGATCCGAGATTCAGAAGGCAGAAAGACAAAGTTGAAAAGGGTGGTGATCATGGCAGAACGAGGAGAAGCATCCAAGCGAGGGCGAGGGGGGAGGGAAGACAAGGGCCACCTCAAGTGCTGCAACCCAAGAGGTATCATTTTGTTTGTGATTTAACTACTGCATGTTTTTGGGAATAAGCTGGAAAAGAATAAGGAAGTAGATATGAGAAAGACAACATGATAGCCGGGGGTATAGATGAGGTGAGTGTTATGGGGTAGGTAATTCGGGGTTGTTGGTATGTCTGTGTATATAGAAAGGAAGAAACGATCAATTTATTGTCGTAGGTGGTTGTTTTAGGCAAGATGTATGTAATTGGCGATGGTGGATGGTAGTGGTTAGGGAGAACCGGTATCGGTTACTCAACCGATATCGGTTATGTATAACCGATACCGGTTACTGGAGGAATTTCCAGAATGTTTGAAAAAACCCTGACGGATTGAATGGTTGTTTGTTGTTTTGGTGTATGCAGGCAGAGGCAGGATTGAGGATGAATGATAGTGTGCCAGCGCTGTTGTCACGAATCCGAGCGGATGTAACACCAGCTGAATGGACATTGATAAATCGTTTGGGGTTAAGTGGAATCCGCTATTATTCACGAATCGCACGTAATCATGCTATGTTGCAGGCATTGATTGAGAGATGGAATCCCGAGACAAATACCTTTTATCTGCCAACAGGGGAGATGACAGTAACATTGGAAGATGTGTTTCAGATTTTGAGACTCCCTATTACAGGAGAACCAGTATATCAGGCACTACCTAGCGTGGCACGGGGAGCGATAACAGCAGTATTTGGTCCATACGCACGAGATTTGACACAGCGAGGTTTATCTTTTACATATGGGGTAATGTATGCAGCACACCCTGAGGAGACAAGGTTAGCAGTGATATTAATGATAGCGGTAGGGTATTATGCGTTACCGAGGCGAGAAGGGGAAGATTTCCAAAGGCATTGATGTGTGTTATTTGGGAGATGATAGAAAGGAACGTGACTTTTGCATGGGCACTGCATATTTGGCGGAGCTATACGAGGGTTTATGGGCTTGTAGGTGAAATCACGGGGCGACACTTTGGATAGTTCATACTTATTACACTTGTTGGGCCTATGAGCACATTGTTTGTGTGCGACCAATAGGCCGACCCATCCAGTCGGGAGAAACCGGAGTGTAGAGGTTGGGATTGAGCGATGGGTCGAGAGCAGAACAAGAGGCCAGATCCCAGGCCGTGACGGGTGATATTGAGTATTACAGGCAGGTATGGGAGAGAGTGACGGTTGCGGATATCTGTTGGAGGCCATACGGGAACTATATGGTGACAGAGAGCATAGCTGAGGAGTTGAGGGGTGTAGAGCGATTGAGGTGGATCGCAGGGCACAGGCCAGGGTGAGTATGAGAGGATTCCTATAGATCGCGTGCGGCGACAATTTGGATTTGTTCAAGATATACCCCTGGCTTATAGACCATATATGAGGATCGACGCCGAGGCAAAGCATTCTCACCTCCCGGCCAACACCTCGGAAGGGCACGAAGAGGTAGCGGCCGATCGCGAGGTAATGGATGCGAGCAGCGAGAGGCCTATAGATTATGGTGGGTAGTAGAGAAGCTGCGAGGTGTACGTGAGCATCCTGACATAGCGGTGATTACAGCAGAGAGGGATCGTCTGCAGCATTTGGTTCAGCAGCTCCAAACGCAGGTGAATGAGACAAGAGGATTGTTAGTGGTTGCGGAGTCACGGGCGGGGAGACTAGAGGCTGGAGTCCTCCATGCGAGAGGGCGTATTCATATGTTACAGGAGAGATTGGCAGATCAGTGGGCGGTACCAATAGCCATGGTACCCTTGAGGACGAGAGAGGCCCGGAGAGAGGGTCGGCGATCACGATCATCACCTAGTTCGGGATGAGGCGTGAGGGTCCGAGTAAATGTTAGCAAGGTATAAGAATAAATAAGGATGCCGACTGCGTGTCGATGATAGAGAAGATGTATTTGTTTAACATCTAAATAAAACTGAATATGTATGTTGATTTGAGTTACGATAATAATAAGATTGTTTGTGTGTTGATTTTCGGTGTTTTGAAAAAGGATAAAGAGGATTGTGATTAAATAGAAATACACAAAAATATTTATATTCACCACACAGGATAGGTTATGGTAGGGGATGGTCGAGCTAACCTTGGGAGACCCCATGTCTCTAAAGTGCTGCCTACATAGCCCATTGCACAAAGCAAGGAGGGGCCTCAGACCGATGTAGTTCTCCCTTAGGACCAGGAGAGGTGAATTGAGCAATTTCGGTATGGTTAGGCAATTTGTTGGTTGATAAGAATTTGATGTTGATAGGGTAATGCTGTTGGTGTTGGTAAGGTATGGGCGATGTTGATGTAGGTATAGGTAAAGCGAAAGTTAGCTTACCCAAATAGTAGGGAACCGTATCCTGATTAAGGTCAACACACAATCCTAGAGTCGAGCAAAAGAGGCAAAAGTGTCCCGTAGTTGAGAAGAGCTAAACAAACCACATATTAACATAGGATGAGCTTGAATCCCTAGGTACCTTGCATAGGCGAGAAGTCGATAGGTGAAAAGAGTTGTATAATCACAATATATCGGATATACGTCACGTCCCTTGAGTTGAAACAAATGGTGAGGTGAGGTGGATGATATAGCTGAGGTACGGAGAACTTATTACAAAGTGAGTGTTCTGACGAAAGAGAACCTACCCTAAATAGACAAGTCCATGACTCAAAAGTCCTTTTGAATGAGGCTTTTCTTTTATTGAATGCAGACTGATCGATGCGGGAAGTCTACAAGGGATATTGATTGTATTATTCTTGAGGTCTTCACGAAGCTGATCAATGCGAGAAGCTTCTGATAAAGGCTGACTGTGTATAGCTGTCCTTCGAGGGAGCAGTCTATTTATAGTAGCAGATATGATTGTAATGCATAGCTGTCCTTCGGGGGAGCAGTCTATATATAATAGCAGCAATAGTTCGGCATATAGCTGTCCTTCGAGGGAGCAGTCTATATTTAATTTAGATGACTAGATGTTCATTTGGCGTGAAGCATCTAGTTTAGTAGGAAGTTTGACTCAAGAAAATCCCATAAGAATACGGCTTATTTTAATACTTTGAAGTCATGGACTAGACTAAAAAGGGGAAGGCATCACTGAGGTGAAGTGAGAATCAAACTATGTGAGCTTGCTTTGTTATTATGAGGTGTAGGAAACAGAGTGTATGTAGTGGTAAGTGAGCTCAAGGGACGAGCGGAAGGTAGATAAGAAGTGATATAACACTAATTTCAACAGTAGAATGGTCGAAGATGCAAGGCATTAAGGGGTTCAGGCATTAAGAAGATGGGTCGTCATTATCGCGTTGATACGTGAGAGGACCTATGAAGATAGCATTTATGAAAAAAAAAAGTTAGGAGGGATGGATTCAGGGTCTATAGATTCTGCGGGTGATGATGGCAAAGTGGGTGATGATGATTTGGTAGGGGCGGCGTCTTCTTCTTCCAGGATACAGCTGACAGGAGGTGTCTCCTATGTAGGTGTTTCGGGAAAACCGAGACCACTGCGATCATTGTGTTTACGGGTAGTCACGGGAATGAGTGTATGTCGGCCTTGTTCGTAAAGGCCAAAACCAAAGCCTTTCCACGCACAGTGAGTCAAGAAGGTGAGGGCGAAACGACGATTTGTCAAGTATTGAAAATCGGATTGGAAAGGAACCACACCAAGAGGAGGTTCAGGGGTAATGGAGGATGCGTCAACACCCCCATATGTTAGGTTAGTGCGGCAATGGGGTGGTCCGTAAGAGATTATCTCCCCCACGCGACGGTCGTAGGTGGGATGTGCATGTAATTGTCCGTACTCCGGGGGTAGGAAAGAACTAACGTTATATAGGCGGTACTCCCGGCGTAAGGCGCGAAAAACATCTACTAAGGGTCGGAGGTTGGAATGTTAGCTGCGGGAAGGGAAGTGGCTTTTGCGATGGTGGTTTCATCAATTGAAGGCGTAGGCACGGTTGAGGTAGATGGTTGAGGTACATTTGAGGAGGATGGTTGGTTTGAATGTATGGGTGTCTTGATTGGTATAAGCACATCGTTAGGGCGGTATAACATATTGCAGGTTTTAAAGGGGGGAGGGTCAGCTTTTACGGTGTAAGACTTCCCCTCGTACTCAAATTTTATGCATCTATGTAATGTTGAGGGAACGCATCCCATGGCTCGGATCCAAGGATGACCCAGCAATATATTATATTGGAACTCTCCCTCAAGGACATAGAAGAGTTCGGGTAAAGTACGTGGTCCTACGCGAATGTTGAGGATCACAGTGCCTAAGGTAGAAGTAATAGCATCATTGAATGACCGCAACATGATGGGGTTGGCACACATGCAACTAGAAGGGATGTTCATCTGTTGGAAGGCTTTTGAAGAGATGATGTTTAGGCTAGCGCCCCCATCAATCATAACCCGACGTACTCGAATGTCTCGGACGTAAGCGGAAATGAAAAGGGCATGGTCAGGGTCTTCTGTACCAAAGTCAACAATTTCATCTTCAGAGAAACTGACTGCAGCAGCTTGTGGTATAGAGACAGAAGTGATTGGAGTAGTGGGCTGTTTAGTGAGAGAGGCAACGTGATTGGGTGTTAGAATGGAGGCGACAGGCAGGGTTTCATTAGGTAAAACCTCTATCCCTTGAAGGATCTCAACGAGAGCTTGTCGATGAGATTCAGAAGTCTGAATGAGATCATACAGTGTCATTTTTACGGGTGATTGGTGAAGCTGTTTAATCATATTTCGGTGGGCAATGCCATTAGAGACGGGATAGGCGGGTCCGCGAATGACCACTTTAGGTGGTGGTATAATCGGGATGTTTGACGGAGAAAGAGATGCCGCAGGTGTGTTTTCTTTTAATTTCCCATTGTTTTTCTGCCCTCGAGTAGCGACACTAATCATATTAATCTCGTAGACCTGAGATGAGGAAGATGGTTGGGATAACTCATGGTCTTCAAGAGGTGGGGTTGTAATAATGACAGATCTTGGTGAGGCGGGGACAGATGGTATAGGAGAGGGAATGGAAACTAAAGGTCTCTCCCTTCGTAAGTTGTCTTTCTTAACTTTCGTAGCTGGGAGAGGTGACTGACGAAGGATGGTTTTTAAAGCTTGGCATCCCTCTACATCATGTCCTGGTGTACGGTGATAGGCGCAGATTTTAGACTCATCATAACTTATCGGTCGAGGTTTAGACGGGTCATAAGGTCTAAGTGGGGGTAGGGAAATGGTCGCATTCTCCACCAACATAGCAAGGATTTTGGCGTAAGATCCTTTGAGTGGGTCAAAATCGGAAGAGGATGAGGGTATTGGTTGTGCGGGTTTTGGTAATGTTTGGGCATGATTGGTTTGTGGTGGTTTAGCCGAGGGGTGTTGATACATGGTTTTTACTAAACGTGATTTCTTTGGCGCAGAAGCTATGTTGGATGATGAGGCCGCAGATGACGTGGTATCAGAAAACAACCACGGGGAAATAGGAGTGACTGAAAACAAATCTTTTGATGATGGAATTTGTTTAGGGTTGATAGGTGGACAGGATACGCGGAGTGACGGTGTTGCTATACCCTGGAATTTCTGTATAGGTGTGGAAGGCGTAGGTTGTTTTGAAGAAAACGTAGGAGGTATGATATATTGATGTAAGGTAGAGGGATGGGGTCCCAATATGGAAGGTAGGTATGACGACGATGGTTTTGATTTTGATAGGGGCATGGATTGAGTTTGTCTCCTAGGTGGCGGGGCGGATTTATTTTTGGATAGATCGAGTCACTTAGGCGGGTGCGTTAGACTGGGCATTGGTGAGGTCCCAAGCGTAGGGGAAGATCTGGTTAAGTTGATAGAAGTGGACGGGGCATTTGGTAGAGGTGAGGGGGGTGAAGGTGAGAATAGGGGCATTTTAAGCTTCTGTAAGCACTTCGGGTATATGGTGGAGACATCAGGATCAGTCATTTGCATTTGAGTAGAAAAAGGGGTACTCAAACGTTCCCATAGGGCCTGTCTATCTTCTGTGGAATGACAGTCTCCAGGTGTGATTTGTAATTTTTGTACGGAAGAAAGGTGGGTTGTAATTCCAGTCCACTGCGGGTGTGACACAGGAGGTAGATGAGGCACTGTATCAATAGATGTTAAGAGGTCAACCGGTCGTTGAAAAGATTTAGGCGATGAGGGAGTAATAGGTAGGAGGGCGTGTTCGAGGGGATCCGTCACGTTTAAAGAATGTGGTGATGTTAGTGTAAGAGATTTCTCGGCTAAGGATGTCAAAAGGAGTGGCGAGCCTTCCTCTTGTGTAGCAAGAGTGGTAGAAGGGGACGTTTGGGAAATAGATAAATTAGATAGCATCCGCTCACAGTCTTGTAGGGATGTGGTGTAAGAAGACTCGTCGATGAGAAGAGAAGTCCGGGCAGTTAACTCTTCTATGGGTAAAGGAATGATTTCACTTTGGCTTGATGGTGGTGAAGGAGGTTCAAACTCCTGTGTTGGTGGAGAGGCTTGATTTAAAATTTTTCAATAGAGGCTTTTGGCTGAGAATCGAAGACTGCATGGATCTCATGAACACTCTCCTCGGCTAAGATATCTTGGTTCACGTTACTGTTGGACGAGTGATTCGGGAATGGCTTGTTGAAAATTTTCAAATTTCGGTTAGCAGGGGCATTAGGATTATCAAGGGTTATATCCCCTGCGTCAACCATTTCCTGTACTATATTTTTCAACATCTTGCAGTTTTCATGACTATGTCCTTTTACGCGATGAAAGTTACAAAAGTCATTTTCTTTGTACCAAGAAGGTATTGCGCGGGTGGAATCAAACCCAGTGAGGTTTAACGGGGCAAGGTGATAGCCCTAGCTTTGAGCAATTTCTCCAGGATGACGCCATAAGTTTCTCCCAAGGGAGTGTAACTGGTGGGCTCAGCTTTGTACTTATAAGTGGTTTTCGGCGGAGTATTGGACGGTGTTTGAGATTTGACCATTACCGCGTGGACAGCTCCTTTTGATTTAGAAGAAGTGGACGTGTGAGGAGTGGTGGTGTTTGGCTTGTTGGTAGAATCAGGCGTTCGGAAGTGGGGTTTTTGTTACTGTGACCGCAATTTCTCTTCTTAAGGCTCGAATTTCAAGTTTCTGAGCCATGGTAAAGGCCTCGTCGAATGTGCGGAAAGTTTGAATTTGGAGGGTAGGGGAGATGTGCTTAGCGCAGGCCCACGTAAATAGTTCAATGAGTTCGGTTTGAGGCAAGGCATACGTAAGTTGGTTGATAAGGCCCCGCCATCGTCCAACGAAATCTGCGATAGATTCGTCTTCAAATTGTCGGATGGCATAGAGGTCAGTGATAGATACTTTCTTGGCAATGTTAATGGAGAAATGATCCAAGAAAGATTGGGCTAGTTGGTTAAAAGAGAAGATCGAATGCTGGGTTAAAGCACTGTACCACTCCAAGGCGGGTCCTGATAAGGACATGGGGAAGGTGCGGAGTAACAAGGCGTCATCATGGGCAATCAAATAACAAGCATGTCTAAATGATCGCAAGTGTTGTTGAGGATCCTCTTTACTGTTAAAACGAGTAAACTTTGGCAACTCCCATTGAGGAGGGTATGAATGAAGGGGGACAGAAGGGTGAATGGGCTCCCGACAAACTTGCTCGTATGTCAAGGCGCTACGACTTCCTGAAACGGAAGCCTCCAGGTTTTGCATTTTGTCCATCATTTGTTTGATGAAATCTGTGGTTGGATGAGATGATGATGCCACAGAATAGGGATGTCCCATATAAGGTGTTGAGGTTACTGGATACGTGTATGGGAATGAAAAGGTAGGCGGAGCTTGAGAAGGAAAACTCATGTGAATAGGTGGCAGAGAGTAAGTCATGAATGGAGTGGCCTGAAAGAGAGATGAGATAGGGGCAGTTGGTGGTAACGATACGTGGGGTCCAAGGTTAACCAAAGGAAAGATAATCGGGGTCGTATGAACCTCTGAAGCTGTCGGATTGGGAGACGGGGCTAGAGATGCAGGAAGTAAGGCATTGTTATCAGGAGGAGTGGGAGCTAAATGAGCAGCTATACTAATAGGCATGCCAATAAGGAGCTGACCATCAGGCGTACGGTCAGGGGCATGAGACAAATAGTATTGTACAACGCTGGGATTAGCATCCAGAAATTTGGCAAAGTCCTTGTCTCCTACGGGGAATTTGGGGATCTCACTAGTGTCCGTAGGGTTCCCTATAGAATGTGAAGGGGGTGATTCAGGCAAAGACACAGAGCAGGCATGTGAAACCATGGCGGCGGCTTGCTTCCGAGTGATGACAACCATAGACAAGAACACACAGGAAAGTTTCAATCTATCAAGAACAAAAACAACCTCAGAATGATGAATTTGGCAAGTTGCTGGTTTGTCAGGGGCTGATGAAGACAGTAACCGATATCGGTTTACTAACCGGTGTCGGTCAGAGAAAACGACGTCGGTCCCTTAACCGATGCCGGTGTCAAAAGTCTAGGATAAGAAGATATAAAAGGCTGCTAATTTGATTTTTAGCAACGTTGAGTATATTTATCAACTTATTGATCACAGAAGACAAAGTATGACAGAGAAAACAGAATTTGGAAACAAGCAAGAGGCACATGCAAATCTAGAGATTAATCCTAGGGTTAATTTTAGTTATCGTGGGCTTATGCCTTTAGACGTAAGATGATGTCAGAATCCTAAACAACAAGACCAAGGGGAAATGTCAAGTTTGTTTTGGCTTATAAGGTTACCTCAATCGGGCGGAGGAATACCGCGGAAAAGGGGGGATGTTTGAGCTGTTGTGTTAATTGTGAAGTGATTCGGTATGTGTTGTGCAGTGAAACTAAGGTTAATTTCCTGTCAATACCGTGGATATCACCCCCACGTGTACGACACTTACTTAATCTATGTTCACTAGAATTGAAGAACAACAAGCAGGAATGCAATGCACGTGTTTTAAACCCAAATCGAAAATTATATTCGATGAAGCAAGAGAGATGACTTTCACTAATGCGAAACTAGGAAAGCAAGACAAATTCTTTACGAAATATATAACAAAAAGCAGCAACAACAAATATGCTTCCTAAAATGAAAATAAGCAAGAGAAAGAAACCCAAAATGGGTCCCACCTAAGTCGTGCCAAAATGTTTCACTCGGAATGTTTGGCACGGGAATAGAGTTGCTTCTATCCTTTCATTCCTTTTAGAAAGCAGATGAGGTTAGGGTTAGGAGGAATACTGTTGAATGTCGAGATGGTGTGAGCGTACCGTAGAGACAGATCAGTGACTGCAGAGACTCCTTTTTATGCAGGAAGGACTACTGCAAATAAGAACACAAGACCACAAGATTTTGATTAAACAATAAATGAGGAAACTACCTTGGGCCTGGGAAATATAAAACTTCCTTTCGAAGGTGGTCAGTTCCCTGCTAATATGAATTAACACAAAAGCGCAAAATATCAATTAAATTATTTTGTTGAATCGGGTAGGGGAAAGGCTTTTTTTTTTTTGGTCTTGATCGAGGAACCGATGCGATTCGATAACCGATGTCCGATGCCCGATGGCGATTCGGTTACCGATAACCGATAGCGGTGGGTTCTACGATCTTCTTGGCAGCTATGGTGTTTGTAATGGCTGGTTTTGGATGGTATTAGGAAATGGGATGATTAGAAGCAAAAGAATGATGTGATTAGATGCAATGGCATGTTGGGTAGTGGATTCGAAACGGATTGAGGAGCACCTTTGAGATTCAAGAAGCATAAGAAATGTTATAACAAAAGGACATGCAAGATGTGACTTCTTGGTTTTGGCACGAGATGCAAGTTGATCTCCTTGGTTGTAAACACTCTGGTTTCTTTACTCGTCTCTCTCTGCTCTGTCAAGTGAAGATCTGGACTCTGTCCTCGCTCGCAATGCTCTCTGTTGATTCAAATCCTTTGGTGATCTCCAAAATGAAATTCCGATCCGTTGTTTTGGTTTGGGAGCCCATTTACGAGGAACCGATGGCGGTTGCGTAACCGGCGGCGGTCGAGTAGAACCGGCATCGGTAAGGAAAAAGTAGGCTATTTTTAGTAAAATAGCCCACCTTCCCGCTTTTCTCCGAGAGAGATCAGTTGCGGGCTTGGTCAGTGTGGCTAGAAGGTCGGATTTGGGTGCGAGTAAGGAGGCATTAGTTATGGATGTGAGTCTAGACCAAGTCATGGGTCTTAATTAGGTTAGTTTAGGGTTAGGGCTAGGTCATGATGAGGTGGCAAAGTGAGGTGGCGGGTAAGGTGATGTGGATTTATCAATTACAAGGTAATTAATAAATAATTGTGTAAAGTTTAGGTAATGAGGTTAGGTTGCGAAATGGGATGCGGGTCACAAGGGGTCGTAAGACACGAATTTGGTGTCTACAAAAATGTAACATGTAAATTAGTTAATAGAAAAGTACTTCCCTCAACACAAACATGGATAGTTTTAGTGGCTTACTAGCTTCCACTAAAGGAAATATTCAAATAATTCATTCTACAACTATACTAGAAGTATTAAGCAACAAATGATCTTCTAAATTCATCCATGTTGATAGCTTTTCACACTACAAACAAAACTTAATCATCCCAAATAGAAAGTGATTAAGAGATTATAGTCAAGTAGAAACATGTTTCCTATTCCACAAGAAGGAAAGAAGTCATTTTCAGATACAATGAAAAGAAGTCCAACCAGATTCAGATACAATTGGGCTCATCGAAAGGATTGCGAGTTCCCAAAGACGTGTTTATCATCAAGCCTAAAAGGAGAAGGAGAAACTTTACGCTCTAACTGAATTTTGACTAAGATGAAAGCAATCAAAGGAAATGAAACCCCAAATTGGTTCCTAAAATCAAACAAAAGAGAGAAGAATAAAATAGAACATTCCAACTCTTACCCCTCAGATAACCAAAATCGAACTAACTCCTCATTCCACTATAGTAGTCGATTTTCACTTCAACATCTATAGATGTAAATCAAAAGGTTTTCCACAACCATTTTATACATACAGGTAAGAGAACAACAAGAAATTCTATCAATTGTTTCAAATGGAGACACAAGAATCCACAAAATTTATTCATACCAAGCATAGTAAGGCTTCCTTATTGTTATTTTCAATAAGTTTGATTCCATAAAACAGAGGCTACCAACAACCATGACAACAAAGGGTCAAACTGGAGTGACATAGACCAAAACAACTTCAAGAGAGATAAGGTTATCTTCCTTCAAAGAATTCTAATAGAGATTCACAACTCAAGTGTGCAAGGTTCAGAAGTAATAAACCCATTTTCTATTACATCTAACAAATGTGAATCTACCCAATGTAGAGTCCAAACCATTGTTCCATTATAAATCAATAGGAATGACAAGATTCGAAGCAACTCAAGCTACAAAGAAGACACAACATTTTATACTTTCCTTTAACATAGGAAACAAATCATAGCAAATATTTTCCAAACAATTTTTCCTAATCCATTTTGCAAAGGAAGTCAGAAACCCATGCGACTCAAGCAACAATCCAGTTTTAAATAGGATAAACATGATTTACTCAACATGCATCAAGAAATTACCCATATTGCATCCTTTCAAATCAACAAACTCAAAAAGAAGATCACAAGAAAAATATGCCAAAACATTTCCACTAAGCCATTCATTTCAAAGAGAAGAGTTGTTCTAATGAAGACGCTTAATGAAAAACAAAACAATTTAATAAGAAGAGCCTATCATGCCTAATGAAATTTCTTATTTTTTACATAAGATCTCCATTCGGGCTTCTCAAGAATCTCTTATTTTCAAAAACAACAACTAACTCTCCCAACCGCCTCCATGTTTCCACAGGTTCAGAAATAGTTCTATGATGCTCAAGATCGCTATGGGTCGAAAGGAATAGACTTGATGGTTCAAGAACCAAAACCACATGCGAGTAAAAACTAGAAAGACCAGACTAACCAACAACTTCCACAAAACGCCATTCTCCTCTTTCCTAAGCGGTCTCTTCACTTAAATCAATTCCATTGAATGGATTGAATGAAAATTCCCTCTCTTTTCTTGCACAACTGTTGCCACTTCAAATTTGGCAAAGTTGGTTTTAAGATTTAACATGTATTTTTAAATTTAGCAATGATACCACTATGCATCTTACCTACCTTCCTTATCTCCGCCAAACTTGGTAAATTTAAAATGTAAGGATTGAGATTTAATTCTCATCAATACCTTAAAACCATCACCACCAACCTTCCATTTTCCACATAACCCATAGGTCCCACTTAGAAATATTTTAGGTCACCTTAGCATTATTTAGGTTTATATCTTACTTCTTAGGTATTTAAAATTTATCTTAGGTTTTTTCAAAAATGATAACCATATAATATACCTTCTTAGGTTAGGTCATAACCCCTTATATTAGAATCCATATAGGGTAGGGCACTGCAATATAGTGTTAGGCATCAACCCAAAATAGTTCGAGTGATAGATCCTAGGTAAGTACTATCACCTTAGGTAAAAAAATTCAATAGGTAAACATTATAGTTTGGAGCATGGTTACGAGTAAGGACACATGAACCCGGCTCCTTCATAATTTACGCCAAAACAATGCTCAGTTCCATAACATGTTTCATTCCACATGACAATTAACAAGATGACAGCAAAGAAGAACAAAAGCATACCTTGGATCAATGGAATTGATTAAAGGTGTGTTGTTATCATATAGAAATGTGAAAACAACAATACATATTTATGCCTTATTATTCACAAAATAGAATGGCCTTGCTTACAAGTAAACAAAATTACAACAAGCACTAATTCGAGTAGTAATAGCTCACCCATTGCAAACATGATTTTCAACGTCAAAAGAATACACCTTCCAAGAAAATCACATGTCAATGTTTGTAATGTCAAAAGTGGAATTCATCATAGTAATAATCATGACAAAGACATTACATGAATTCACACTATCTTGCATAAAACCTTCATTTTCTTCATGTTTTTCGTTTCTTCAAAAATTTTGATTATTCCTTCCCTAAAATATGTGTATTTTCATGGACTTGGTGTTTATGTGGCCATGGCGAAGAGCTGGTTTGGAGCAACAACGGTGACACAGGTGTTTTGACAATCATGCTGCGAGCCATGACAAGGTGAAAAGCTGTGAAGGAGAAATGAGGGGGAAGAAACAACTAAGTGCCAGATTTGAATATTTAAAAATGCACATGTAAGGGTGGGGTGCATATTTTCATGTCTGATGTCCCTAACCTCATATACATGAGGGGAATCAAATTCTATGGTGAACAAGAGGATGACACGTGTCCTTGATCCGACGGCAGGGGATTTTCTTGAAAAAACACTAGAAGCACTACGGGCTTAAAATTCGGTCACGTGGATGACCAAAGGACTCCCCATAAGGGTTGGGTGCATTTTTACATGTCTTTTGTCCCTGACCTTAGGGATGTGAGGGACATCAAATTCCATGGTGGTCTGGAGTTGACACATGTCCTTGATCTAATGACAGGGAATTTGAGCTCCAAAAATGCACCTAGGGGTTGAACTGTCAAGTCTAAAGGTCACATGAGGGTCCCAAAGTTCACCTAGGGAATAGGCACATTTTTATGAGGTTGATGTACCTAATCTAAGGGATGTTGGTGACATAAAATCCCTCCAATCTCCTAGATCGACATGTTTCCTCTCAAAATTTGGCTTAGTTCCGAACACGCTCTAAGAGGGCAACATATGACGATGATATATTGAACTCCTGATGGACCTTTTTGGAAAAAAATATATAATCCTGATCAGAAATTGAATTATAAATCCAATTATGGGGTTATCGTGTCTTGATTCATCCATTGCATCCCTGAAAAAGTGGAAATCTAATTTTGTACTCCACTTTTTCCGAGAAACACTACTTGTAGATCTATTTTTCCAAAGTGTTGTGAAAATTTTTATTTCACCATCATGTAGAGCTTAGAATCCTCTTTTTGGAGATATTTTTTTACTCCTAACTCCATTCGGAGCTCTGGGAATCTTCTTCTGAATCTCAACTGGTGTTTTTAGGCCTGTGTACTGCCTAGGCTTGTGAACTCTATTTTTTATTCAGACTACTCCAAGTCTTTCAAAACTTCCCCAAAACTTACAAAATAATTTCCATGATGTTCTAAGGTCTTTAATTCACATCCATGTTGAATTTTTCCATTTCTTCCACTCCACGGGGTTGATCTTTCCCTTGGAAGGCCGGTGCTAGCCCTTCCCACAACCTCATGTAGCTTGCTAATGAACTCCTAAAATCACCAAGAGGGAATGAATGGAATTTCCTAAATCACCTAGTTGGTTGAGATAACATTAATTGGGAGGTCACTTAGTCTAACCGAACAAACCCTGTGGTGTCTTGGAATGATGAGACATGAAAAAATTAACATTGGGGTATAGTTTTCATGCTTGGGAATTTTCAATTCCCTGTTGCACTTTTGCACGACAACAAGGAAGACGAAAAAGATGAAGGAAGGTTTTATAACTCTAGAAAGACAAAGTAATACACTTTCCAAAATGAGAGAAAGTGCACTAATAATTCTAAATAGGATGGTGCAAGGCACGATTGCAGGACATGAAGAGGAGAAGGAAGGAAAAGAGGAGGAAGAAAAGGAAGAACCAGAAGAAAAGAGACAAAAGAAACCTCGATGCATCAAGCCCCACAAGAGGTTCAGAGGAAGGAGAGGAAAAATACCCCACAACTTTCAAAGAATAATTAGAAGTAGTACTAGAGGGATAGGAGGCTGATGTGGAGACAAAAATGCGGGCGAGGTGTGGGTATAGGGAGAAGAAAACTCTATAGGGGCTGAGAAGAGTCCAACACATGAGGGCACTACACCATAGAATTCCAGCACAAGAGAAGATAAAGGGGAATCCTTTACTATAAAGGAGGATAAGGGATTCACCCCTAGGGTGAAGAAGTAAAGAACCAAGCGCAAAGCTATAAGGAAGAAGTGGAAACCCATGTCCCCACACATGGACTTTGTGGATGACCCCATGAAGGTCTTGCACACAAGATTCTAGGCCACCCTCCCACTAGAAAAGTTGCATGGTTGGGATTTGATGGATCAAGATGGGGGTGTGCCTAGGACTAGGAATATGCTCAGCTAGAGAATACACTGACATGCCGAGGAACCCGAGTTCGAGGTAAAAATCATGTGATGGAGATCATTCATTTGAATAAGGGAGGAGAAGTATATAAAGTGGTGGATCCTAACCACCGAATAGATGACAAAGCATTTAACATATTGCAAAATATGTCTTCATAGGTAATCTAGGGAAGTATGGATACAAGAGCCACTATTTAGACCTTGATCATAGAGAAGAAGAGTAAGGAGAAGGAAATACATAGGTTGAACCAGTGGTTAAGGGGAGAATAGGTGCAGATTAAGGAGGCATATGACCAAGGTGAAAACCTCATGAAAAACATTTTGGGATAATGTCTAGCATTGGTGAGCCAGGCTAGAATAGATTATGGGGATGATATGGAGTACCTTGAGGACATCATATGGATGTTACTTGTTAACATCAAGGATGCTCTGAGCCCCATAACTATAGAGCTTGTACAAGAAAATGAAGAAAACTAGGTTGCGCAATTGAAGCTCGGATCACGAGTTGTTGTAAGAGTTTCTATCCCAACTCAAGGAGGTGAATATACTGGTGGATAGGGGCTTCAATAGCTGTAGAAAATGTGATCCAATTATCAATGTGTGGGTGACAGAGGAAGAGGAATCCCTTAAAGTGTTACAAGAGACCATCCCCACCAACAAGGAAGAGCATACACAGTTGGTCGTCAACACCATGGCCTAGAAATAAAAAATCAAGATTAAGTGCAAATAGATGGATTTCAGAATCGATGAGCTTTGAGACTCCATCACTGAATGGATGGATGAGTTCAAGGGTGTATGTGTAGAGCTAGGGATGTCCATTAACATGTTGAAAGGGAAGGTGGAAGAAATCATCCTAGACCAGGTGCCCAATATTAAAGGTGAAGCACCCAGGAAATGTCTTCTTAGAATTTAAGGCGTGGGAGAAATTGAATGATGAGATAAACAAAAATTTGATGAAATCTTTCAATTATTTGTGTAGAATTCCCCCCTCAATATTTAATTCTATACTCAAATTATTTCTCTACCACTATTCTTTATTCTTTGGAGTAACATTCTTACTCTCACAGGTTTTGGTCAAAAGAACGTTGTTCGGGAAGCGTGGAGGTTCACCGAGATGGTAAGAATTTTAGTGTGGGGTGATGTTGGAACCCTAAAATTAACTAAGTACCTAAGACATGAAGCCTTATGGCATGAAAAAGTAGGGCATGAAGGCACATATAGAAATAGTTCTTGGAGAGGAGCAAAGGCTCGTGCCTATGCAAGATAGATTTAGGACTTAGTAATTTATAGACAACATGAATAGACACACATAGGGAGAGAACAGAAAAGTGACTAGATACAAATATGGATAAGCTATGAAGACTTACAGATAAAGGAAAGGATATTCCAGGGCATCAATATGATTATCATGAAAGGATGAGGAGTCAAAGTTGTTAAGGATTAGTTGGCACATGCATGCTAAATTAATTGAGATGAGAGAAACACATGGTGTCATCGACACATTCTTGGGTAGTGGTAGAGCAATGATGAAAGGATTCCATCAGGATTTCACAGGTGATGATGGGTAGTTAAGAGAAGATTCCTTCGAATGCTTGACATAGAGGGTCTTTCTATAAAAAGGAAAAAAGGGGATATAGTTAAGAGAGATGGATAGGGAGGACATATGTGGAGATAAGTGAAAGTGGGACTGAGAGGGATACATATGTTTTGTAATGAGTAATGGTGAGTGGTGTGATGAAAATAAAGCTTTGCTACTATGAACATTTCCATGAATGAAACTCTTTTTGATGTAATCTTGGCCACCATACTTTGGTTCATAAATATAATGAAGTAATTCTGTAACACTCTTGTAGCGGATCTTGATCTATTTTTTTCCCTTATGTTCATGTGTGTGTTACGGGTTTTCTTGATGATATTCATGGGTTGATTATACTTTCATTTAGTTGATCATGTTAATCTATGCTTGGAATGCATTAGGCTAGGAGTTAGTGCTTACATCTTAAATCCCATGGATGAGTGTGTTTACCCTCTGGTTGCAATACATTTTCATGTAAGAAAGAAAATTCTCACAAAGCTCACATAAATGAGGGGATCAGAACCTACGTGTCCCTCGGGTGAGGTCAAGATTAATCTAGATGATATGATGATGTGCTTGAGATTGGTTTTGAAATAGGCGGTCATAATAGAGACTACACTCAAACTTTGATTCTAGGTCAGCATCAACATCTTCATCATATTCTTATGGTACACATACATCAGGAACACTTTTAAGATCAGCTCCTTGGTCATCTTAAACTCTTTCTTCAAAATCATAGTTGTCATCACCATTGGTCTTCTCATACCTGTATCGGTGGAAACTTAAAGATAAGAATGACAAAATGATAGATGGACTGCCACATACCAAACCCCAAGTTTTTCAATAAAATACCTCATTATGAGAAATATTTCCTTCAAATATTGAACTAAACTTCCTACCATACATGTGCTTCAAATATATCATTCAAGATGTTAGACTTGCTTCACAACAAAATTTCTCTAATACCAATTATTGGAAGTAAAATGACTTAGAGGTGGGTGAATACATCTGTAAAAACTTTTACTTTTTTTTTTTGTAAGTTGTATACATAATTCCCCATCTATCATATATTAATCAATGTGAGCATATAAATAATTAGAAACCATACACAAGAACACCAAATATATGTGGGAAAATATCAAAGGGGACAAAAACAATTCAACCTCTACTTATATTACTCAAAACATATGAATTATGTGAATATTACACATCACATAATATTTATTTAATGAAGCACCCACTTATCAAGGAGAAACCACCCCTAAATAGTATAACACCCACTATATAAGGATGCTACAACCCCTAAGGTAATCAAGAACCCACTCAACCACCTAATAATGAAGATCATTGATGTATTATTTATTCTATTGATGGTGATCACTAATTCAACTTGATGCACTCAAAAATATCTTAAAATTCTCTCTCCCTTCTTGCTCAATATTTCACCTTCATATGTTGATTAGGTATAATGATATGTAGCTCCATATTCTCTTCCCTTGTTAGCTTCTCATATATCTTCTCTAACTTGTTCTTGACCCCTCATAACAATCAAACACTCATCTCTAGCTCACACAAGACCATGCACACAAACTAGGTATTTTTCTCAAATAGGTTATGTATAGATGACCTCTGTCAACTCTCCATAACCTGATTAGCATTATGGAACCATAATTCATCAATTTCAAGGCCCTTCCTCTTTATCTTTATCTTGATAATATTCCCTCTCATCATTCAAAAAATTTCTCCATTGTCATATATTGATTGGTCACTTGAGAAGTGCAATCGCTCGAAAGAATGAGCAACTCAAATCCTTAATCAGACCCAATAATGGATGATATTGATGGGAATCATACCAAATGCATCGGAAAAACTCCTGTTGCAGAATTATAGGTACAACCACCCATGGGTCACCCAACTTATTCAAAGGAAGGAGGTCACTTCCAAATGCACCCCAAAGCCTAGAAATTCCTGTTGTGTACAGAGGTTTAGGTTCTTCTTTAGGGTTCACTTAATAGAAGTTGTCCCTCCTATTGGTCCTCAATTCTACATCCCCTGGTGTGCTAAAAAAATTCTTTTTAGGAAGGGGGAATGTTTAGATGGTGGTAGATTGTGTGGTATGTGTCTATTTTTAGTTTTGGATGGGCCTAACACTTTCCTTGGGATCAAGAATTGAGGTTATTGAGGGGAACATACAAAGGGGATGGCCTCATCCTACTACTTTTTGTCCTGCCTTGAACCAAGGTGAGAGGACCCATGGGGTAACCTGAATGTAGAGGGGGAGATAGGGTCTTTGTTCCCCTTGATTTTTCAAATGATGGATCAATCTGAGATAAACATGGCCATGAATACAACACTTCACTCTCATGATTTGTCACAAAAATATTGTATATTCTTACCTTACCAAACACAGGTTACTATAGATAGTAAAGTTTGGTTGCTCCTACATTCTCTTGATAGTAGAATTAAAGCTAAAGGGAACTTTCAATGATATTTAGAGACAAAGTAGAAAAGAAACAAATGGAAGTTAGTATGGGGTGGGATCAATTATGGTAGTTGTAACTTCACAAAAGGGGATTTATATGATGACATATTCCTTGTATCAAATCATTTAACACTTACTAAAGCAGCCTACTATTATGGAAAGTACATAACACTTGATTAAGTAGTGATAGTTTCTCCAAAGGAAGATTTGCATTCATTGATACTCAATAAATGAAAATTTCCAACACAATCTCTAAAATACTCAACACAAAATCTTGTGCAAATATTCTAATAAAGTATTTACTGCTTCTACTCTAGTACGCCCAAGATACACTCAAAGGATAACAAAAATCACTTTGAAAAAATGGCTATAGTAAGGATTTTAGAATTATGTCTAATATTGTAGAGTAAATGCTCACACCACAATATTGAATTAATGACCAAAGCACAACCATTAAGGACTAATCTAGTGTACTACACAAAGAAGTAATAAGCACAAAATTGCAGCAGAAAATATAACTCATCAATCAACAATTCAACATACAGAACCCAAAACACGAAATAAAAGCTCATAAGAAGACATATTTCATTCAGATCTTTAATTTCTTAACAAGGTAACATAAATAAAATTATCTCAATGTTTTTCAATGGTTGTACATTGCAACCAAATTGACACAGAAGTTTGGGAAACCAAAATCCATATGTATTTCAAAAAAGAAACATGTAGTCTTATAATTGTATCTCCCAACATTTCTGAAATAGAAAATTTAACCCCTTGATATGAGGACAAGACCCCATATTTATACAAATTTGGTGAGTTATTACAATTCAATTCCCCCTACAAAATAATAAGTGAATCTTCTCCTTGTTCATAAATAAATATCTTTAATAAAAGTGGGAATGTACTTTGTCTAACTGAAAATATCTAATTTTTTGTTAGTATTTTGGGATTGATTTCATGCCTTCACTACCACATGTGAAAAATAATTAGTTGATACTACCAGGTGCATGTGTGTCCTTTTTTTAAAATATATTTCTCCCACTAAACTCCATTTAAATTTTTGAATCAAATGATTTCAAATTATAGGGATTGAGAAGACCTTTCCAATGAGACCGATTTTTCATGATTTGGAGCTCTTGAGAAAAATTTATGGCCATTTGAATTTTTCATGTTAGGATGAATACGAGAGTGGCATATGAAAATATTTGATTGGCTTCGGGATTTTCCTTTGTCTAATTATCTTCTTCCCTTTTCTTTTCTATGTTATGTGGATTTGCGTACATGTATGTTCCATTATAAAATGTGAGCCAATAAGAAAATTCCATGCACCTTTTCCTTATGGGATTGTTCATTTATTTGTACTAGCCCACATGAAATATGAGCCAATGAGAAAGATCCACAGACCTTTATAGATTCAAAATATTTGATAGCCTTGATTGATCAACATGAAATGTGAGAGAACGAGAAATCTCCATGCTCCTCACAATGTCAGTCTATTTAATAACCTTGACTAACTATTGTGAAACATGAGCCAATAAGGAATATCCATGCTTACTTTGTAATTCAATTTCATTTACAAAAACCTTATTAGAGTGTGAAGCATAAACAAATGAGAAATATCCATGCTACTGGAAATGTCAGTCTTGTCAAAGTGTGAAGCATAAACCAATGAGAAAGCTCCATGCACCTTTATAGTTTTGTAGTGTCAAGTTCTCATGCTTTTGTGTTCACCTTTTGTTGACCTTGTGGGATCAGGCATTTGTATCATGACTTATATCTAGGTATACTTCATCATTGAATTCATAGAAATGTTTCCACATATCCAAATTGACCTACAAAACCACCTCGACCCAAATCCTTATGAAACTTGGTTCATTCCATAGACTTGAGGTCCACAAGATCCCGTCTACTCACCCTGCACCATAATAGTGATGTGTTTCCACCATTGTCCATTGATCTTACACAATTTTGATATCCCCTAACTCTTCCACATTTCTCTCTAACCATGCTAACTTTGTTAGCCCTGCCATGGACCCAAAGTTGTATGTATTTGGTACATTATGTAAACTTCAAGTCTACAAAACTTGAATGACTTAGAGAGACTACGAATCCAACCATGTGTTGTCTCCTTTGCGTGAATTTGAATTTCTTGGTGGTTTAGATCTTTGATGTACATTTGAATGTCCGATTTTTTTAAATGGATAATTCCATTTTAAATTTTTCATTCAGTGTTTATTGCATGTTTTTTTACCTATGTGAAAGATGTAAAGATATCTCGATCACCCACAAGTTTGAAGATTTTATTCTTTGATCAACAAGTCTATTAACCATTCCCGGGAATTATTATGGTGTTAGTCAAATAAAAAAGGCTTGAAAATATCATGGGTTTTGTGCTCAAGATTCATAGTAGAAGATATGATATTGAAAAGAGTCTAAATTCATCTTCAATTCTTATATTTTTTCATATACACTCTTCAGTCTCGTGGACATCATTAAAATATTTCATTTCATTTCATTTTAGTCCTCCAACATTTTCAATGAATCCTTTATTTTTTATTTTGAAAAGGAACAAAATTTCTTATAAATTGAAAATTATCCTTTACTCGGACTGAAATTTGAAGCAAGGGAAAAAAATGAAACACACAAAATTGATTACATCCATGGAGAGTGTAGGAAAAGACTAAATTAATCCAACATCCCTGGATAGCGTACCAAAACCTCTCTGAGTTTCCATCTATAGAATTCATTAATAGTAGTTCTTCAAAAACCCATAAAACTCAAGTGTTACAATCACCTTTTTCACCACCTCTCCTTACCTATCCATTTTCAATTTCTTTGTCCCATCCACCTCTCAATCTCTCACTACCCACATCTTCCATTTCCTCTCCTCTCATTTCTCCCACACCCATCACCTTATCCCTTACATGGCCCAATTATTTTCTTCTTCTCCATCTCCATCATTGGGAAATGTTTTAGATAGTATTTCCCTTTATGAACTCCCCTTCCTAAAAAATTTATCCCTATTTCCTCTCCCATCATTCTCCCTATTTTTTCCAACCCCATGGCTATCCTTTCTACTCCATCCCAACGTATCACCTCTTCATTACCACCCATGGTTCTTGTAACATGCTCCTTATATCACCAATTTTAATTACTGCTAAAATGATAGTTCCCATGTCATTTGTTGAGTAATTATATTCTTCTTCAATTCCCGCATGGTTAAATAGATAGACTCCTAAGCATAAGAATAAGGTTACCATTGGATATGTTGTTTATCTCAAAATCTTAGATCTAGCTCCTCGACAATAAGAAAATAAGCCAAGGGTTATCTATCACCTTTCATTCAATCAAACAAGGGAGATATATGTTGAATTAGAAACTCCATCTACCGAAAAATACAAGGAAAATATAAGTACAACATGAGCGTGCAAAACAAGATGTGCAATTTTCTCTCGGAAAACTTGTGGATAAATTTGACAAAGGAAAATGTCACAAAGGATGAACTCAAAGGAAAATTAGAAGAGTTGAATACTATCTTGCATAAGATCACACAAAGTATTCATACAACTGCTCTTGTTGTGCTTATGAGATTTGATGACAATTTTTCTCCATGATCAAGAAAATTAGATAACAAGGTCAGGAAATCAAGGATTCGATTCAAAGCCAACATCGAAAGGAGAGCATGTAATAAAGGATGTTGTCAATCGTATAATGAGCTCGAATTAGAAAAGGACGACATAAAAAAATGAACGGTATAATCATGGAAGAATGTGACAATTTATACCTCACACTCAAATTTTGGAAGGATATTGAGTATTGAGTCTAATATACTTTTGGAAGAAAGGATGCTTGATGATTCCTCAAAATTTGTATGAATATGATGAAGCCATGGAGTTTCATATCTAAATTTTGTAGGGAGTTATATCTAAGCTGAATGAGAAAAGAGTCGAGGCAGTTGATGGCCTCAATTACACCACATATGAGTTTGATGTCATCCACTGTAGGTTCATAGATGAAAATATTGATACACTTCTAGTGGAACAAATTATTACCAAGTTCAAGAGCATAGTTAACGAATATATTGAGATAACGAAGTCTTTTGGTCTTGATTACATTCATAAGTTAGTATTATTAAAAAAATTCTTGAGCCAACTAAATAAAATCATAAATTGGACCAAGAAGTTACCAATGAAATTAATGAAAGCATCTGAATCTACCGAGATCCTAAACCACTATGCATGTGGACCTGATGATAAATATTTCCAAGAAATCTTCAAATGATTTCCTAATTACAAGAAAATATTATCTAGAGAGGAAGTAAAAGTAGGTGATGCAGATTAGAAAAAGGGTGGTGTTAGCTCTAGTTGAACTTAGATGTTATTGTTGCACAATATCAAAGATAAAGAATCATTCGAGTTACATGTTTTACATAATAAAAATTTCACAATGTTGGTAAGAAATTTTTCAGGGGAAAATTGGTGGTTATCTTGCCAACACTGGGAATCTAATTCCCTCTACTTAATAGGTGAGGCTACAATATATGCATGTGCAAGTAAAAAGTGAGTTTTATCTTGGTAGCCTTTTGGCCAGGATCCAATAGGGACACTCCACCGATCCTGTGGAAAAGCTAGCAACGTCTTACTAGATAATTTTTTTCTAAAAAGCAGTGGGAAAGGGGAGTGAGAAAATAGATGAGGGGATTAATTTCATGGGTATAAAATCAAAGTCCCACACCCATTTAACTTAACGTTCACACACACATTAAACTTAAGAAGAAAACAATCATGCAAATGGAAATAAGACAAGTTAAGATTGATAAATCAAATTTTCTAAAATCTCCTCATTAAAAAATGCATAAAACTCCTTCTTGTATTGATGCTTAAAAAAATTTGTACATAGTGTGGAAGTTGAAGAAACTAGAAGAAAATGTTTATCTACTTTTCTTTCTCTAAGTACAATGCACTCTTTAGTATACAAGATCAATTTACAACCCTTTGAAAATAGAATGGATTTAAAATTTATAGAATGAGAGATGACTCATCATCTACCCCCTAATGGGTTTTCATATGTCCTCGTGCAAATTGAAACTTTTCAACTTCCTAGGAGAATATTAAGTCCCTTTTTATAACATAAAGGTGAATTTTACATTAGAAACATAAATTTGATTTTTAATTTCATTAAAGGACATCTAAAAAGTGCACCCCCAATGAAGAATTAGAACATGGAGGATAAAGAAGAGAGGAGAGAAACAAGGAAGAAGAAGGGGGAAGAAAAAATGATGATGAATAATCTTCCTCCAGTGAAGTCCATGGATCTTTCTAGATGATTCGATGAGATGTTCCATTGTAGTGAACTTTACATCTCCAAACTCTTTATACCCTAAGAAATTCCTTCATCTTGGCTTAGAAACTTGTCGAGTTGAATGAATTGTTCTTCTGATGACCACAATTCTAACCCTGCGTATGATATACCTATGACCTGAATCACCTAGTGAGTTTTGAGAGAAATTATTGAATTCCCTGAGATGAGTCTCAAATTCATTATGAGAAATGCCCATGGATGATCCCGAATGATGGTGTTGACGTGAATGATCATCCATCTATGTCCCATTGTGCCCAAGTTTCCTTTGAGTGTAACTTACTATCAATAGTAAGTGTCTAGATGGAAGACTTGCTATTTTTAGTGAGAGTTGATTTTTTCCTCTTTTTGACCATCGTGATGTGATGAATTCCCTCATTCAATCCTATACACACTAGCTTTTCCTCAACCGCTTCTTAGGTTGAATTAATTTTTTTAGTAATCACAAATATAGGGAACTTACTATTTTTAGTAAGTGGTAATTTTCATTGTTTTCTAATTTTGATAATTATTCTATATTCTGGTGATATTCGGTGCACACTACCTTTGCCATAACAAATGTTGATGACGACTTTCCGAAAATAGTGAGTGCAGTATAAGAAAACTTACTATTTTTAGACGGTTGACTTCCACATCTCAGTTTTCAATGGAACATATTTTTTTAGACTTGGCTCGTCATCACAGTCATGTCCTCCGAATTTCACTTGATTTCACCTACTAGAATGCTTGGAAATAAAATTTAAAATTTTTGCACAGCGGTGGCTTCATGCATGGAGTGCTTTGGAAAAAAATTAATGAGATCAAAATTTATAGGTCTGGTTTTTATCTCCATTTGTGATGAAAAAAACTCCATCATGATAGTATTTTCATTTGGAGTCCGTGTCTAAGTTTTTAGCTCATTTCCATTGCGCAGATTGATGGGAAATCTGACAAATGTGAGTTGGTGCACGAAGTGGGGATTTTGTTGGAACAAATGTTTCAGGGCACAATTTGAGATCTCATGTTTTGCATCTTGATTGTCTTAAAAATGGGGAGTTCGTAAAATATGACACCTCAATCCAAATTGTATCTTGCAAGATATGAAGATTTTTGATTGGGTGACTTCATGGATATCTAGTAAAAAATCTTCATTTTCTCCACGTTCTTCATTTCTTCAACACTTTTGATAAATACTTCCCCAAGACCTGTGTATTTTAATGGATTTGAGTGGTTTTCTTGGCCATGGTGGAGTTGATTTGGAGTAATGTAGTGGACCAGGAGTTTGGATAATCATGAACAAAGCCATGGCAAGGTATGAATCTATGAAGAAGAAATGGGGGGAAATAATGGCTAAATTCTGGATTTAAATTATTCAAAAAAAAATTCACAGATAGGGATGGGAAAATTTTATTTTCCTTGATTTCCCTTACCTCAAAGGGATGTGAGGGACATAAATTTCTATGGTGAGCAAGAAGGTGACACATGGCAGTGATCTGACGGCACAGAGTGAGAGCTAGAAAATTAGCACTGAGCGGTGAAAGCAAGTCACATGGGTGACTAAAAGTCTCCCTTAGAGAGCTAGGAAAATTTTTAAAGGTTTTATGTCCTTTAAATTTAAGGGACATGAGGGAAATAAAATTTTATGGTGTTCTTGGATTTGACACGTGGCGGAGATTCAATGACAGGAATTTGAGCTTTGAATTGCACCAAGGGGCTGAACGGCAATACCGAAGGTCACATGAGGATCTAGAGGTCACATGGGGGCTGGGAAAATTTTTACAAGGCTGATTTCCATTACCCTTAGGGAATTTGGGGACAAAAATTCATCCAAGCTCTTGGAACTAACATGTGTCCTCCCAAACTAGATCTAAGACGACAACTTGAGACGATGATAACTTGAGCTCGATGGACTTTTCAGAAAATGTTTATATGATGATCCTAACTAGAAATGGATTTTGAATCCAATAGTTGGGGTATCATGTCTTTTATTTTCCATTTGATCCCTGAAAAATAATATTTTTGATTTGGTACTTCACTTATGCTTGAGAAACACCGCCTACAAATCTAATGCTCCAAAGTGTTGTAAGAAAACTGATTTCACCATACTTTAGGGCATGGAATTATATTTTTATAATGTTTTCTTTTACTCCTAACTCCATCCGAAGCTCCAAAAATCACCTTCTGAATTTTAGTGTTTGTTTTGGCCTATGTCTTGTGAGGCCTATGAACCTAATTTTTGGGAAATTGCCCCAATTTCTCTAAGCCCTTCCAAAATATTCTTGAATCATTTCCATGATGTCACAAAACATTTAAATCACCACCACATCTTCTTATTATATTCTTCTCTAATCCATGGGGTTTCTCTAGCCCTAGGAAGGCCAATGATATCCCTTCCCACAACCTCTTGTAGCTTGCAACTTTTAATGAATTTCTAAAATCACCTAGGGGGAATGAATGGAATTTTGTAAATCACCTAGGGGGATGAGAAAAAATTAGTTGGGGGTCACTTGGATTGGCTAGATAGTATTGGGTGTCTTGGAATGATAAGAATTGAAAACATTTTCTACAGGGGTATCGTTGTCATGCTTGAAAATTATCAATTTCCCTATTGCACATTTACACGACAACAATTGGCTCTAGCTTAGGGACATGACATGGACTGAATGTAGTGAAGACATGACATAGAGAATCGATAATCTCAACTTAATACCATATGATCCATTAACTAGTGCCTTATCCATTGGGTCTTCTGGTGCCATGTATAACTTAAAACAAGAGAGAGAGAGAGAGAGAGAGTGAAGAAGGAAAACACACACACATGAAATGATGGAAAGGGAATACATGACACACAACAGGAAGGGAAATAAACAACATAGAGGGAAGAAAACCTAAAAATCACCTATGGTACAAGGCGGAAACTATAATTTCACTGGAGCACTTTTCATTTCTCAAATGTTACCCTTGAGAGTGCGCAACCCTGAATGATGTTGTTTTGTGAAGCCATTGAATTGTTCTAGAAAGTAGCCTCCTCTCCTTAATTTTTATGAAAGAAAGGTACTTTCATGACTATATATGCTTTTTGTAGGAGTGATTCCCTATGAGATTCTTGATTCTCAGGTATTTTCTTGGAAATTCCACTTCCTTCATCCTCTTTGAAATAAATTTCATGGTGTCAGTTACATTCCACATTTTTTCATGTATTTGATTTCTCAGTGAGCATCCTATGGCTGCCCCAGGGATTTTTTTCATTCAAATTGCTTGAATATTCCAATTTTTTCCCATAACTATGCTCATTGTCCTCTTCTCTATGAGAAAACTTGGAATACTAAAGGGAGGACTGGAAGATACCTCATAATTGTCTTGTATGGCCATGGCATGAGTTAAGAGATCAAGAATCAACTTGGGATCCTCTGAAAATTATACCACATCTGATAGTTCTTACATGGAGGTCTCCTTTGTTACTTCTTATAGCTCATTTGTGTACACCTTTGAAGAATCTTTATTTTTCAGCTCAAGGAAACTATCCAGAGGGGTTACTTTATCATCTTGGTAAATGCTACATTGTATAACTCCTTCATCAAGTGAGGCTTCAGCTTCAAAGTCCTCAATACTCATTGCTTCACTTTCTTCATCATGGAAATAATTTTCCTCTTTGAATGGGAAAGAAAATACCTTGATTTCATTGTTGTATCCATCAACCATTGAATCAGGAGAGAAATCAAATTTCTCATCTTTCTTTGTTTCAATATGGCCAACCTTCATACTATTTAAGAATTTCAAATCAGATTCATTTCTTGCATCAGGACTTTAAGACTCGAGTTGGTCTTGTGTTTATTCCATGTCTCTTAGCGGTTATTTTACAAATATTTCTTTCCCACTATTCAGGGGCTCATTGTAGACTAGCTTGGTCTCTTCCTGGCTGACATGATCAAGGGAGACCTCATCAAATAGGAACGAGAATATATCTTCATCATAGTTAAGTGCAAAAGCTGATTTTACCATTTGAAATTCACCAAGAACCTTTTCCTCTTCTTCATTGTTTGCATCATCTAGAAATGTGGGGATTCCCTCTTATAACTCAAATATCATCAATGATTCTTCAAGGTCCATACCTTCTCGGGAAGGCATGTCGCATTTACCCTATCAAGATGGGAATATCCTCTTCCTCCTTGGTTGTCACAAAGTGATTCATCACTTTCTATCTTGGTACAAAGTATTAGCTTCTAGACTTTCACACCATGTACCTCATCTTCTTCTTGGGAAGCAATTTCTCCATGTCTCCCTTTACTAGTATGGTTGTGAATGATCAATTCATCTAAATTTTCCCTCACATGTTTTAGCAGAAAATTCTACTCAATAACATTACGAATGAGGCTAGGATGTCTACTACTAAAATCATCACTAAAACTTTCTTCCTAGAAAATTGGCAAGAGCCACCTGTGCATCTTTGAACTTCCCTATAAGTGAGACCTATTTTGACTCTAGGGAGCATCACGTTATACGAGGAACCATAATCTATTATAAAATTGTTTATTACATATTCTCCAAGAAGAAGGGAGATGTAGAAAGGATATACCTTGTCAATCTTGGATGCACTTAAGGAAAGCATGTTCTGTGAGGGAGGCATAGGTGGGTTTGGCAACATACCTTTGGAACTAGAAGTTATAGGATTGGGTGTTAGACCACCACTCTTGATATATCGAAAAAAATCTCAAATTGTTTAGGATGAGTCTAAAAATATTTAGTTTTAGTAATTTGGACTTTGGCTTTGTTCACATATTCTTTGAAATCAAAAGAAGCAGATGCAAGCGAAGATGATGAAGGGACTACTTTTGGATTTATTACAGGTTTAGGAGCAAGAGTAGATTTTTGGGGAATGGAGGGTATTTTGAAAGGTACATTAGGAGCTTTCAAAGTAATAGATTTTAAAGGAGCATATTTAGATTTACAATTGTAAGAGGCATTGGAAGACTTACTTGGAAATATGAGAGTATTCTTAAATACTACAGGATCAAGATTCAATAATGTGGAATCCATGGAGGGTGGGAGCGGAGATCCTTGACTGATTTTTTTTTTTGGAGTCTCCACGAGAGGATATTTAGTCTTCTTTTTCTTTACAAAGTAGTGGAGGGGGATGTTCCTTTCTCATAATGAGAATAAGTGAATATCACACATGAAAAATTGGGTGCATCTTCTTCATCTTTTTCATCACCTCCAGAATACTCACAAAATCTGATTTATGTATTTTTCTCAAACTCATAACTTTCTAGGAAATCACCACCTTCACTTTTTGGTTCAAGCTCATTTTCATTTTCCATAATCCTATAATTTTCATTGATATGTGGGGCCTCCAAGGCAAGCCTTCAGGGTTCTCCTACAATCTGATTTTTGTTTCTTCTTTGAGAAGAAACTCATTCAAATATTTCCCTCCTCAATGATGTCATTGAATTTTCCATTTTCTTCATTAAAGGATCAATTCATTCATCTCGGGATGTTGAGATTTACCCTTTAAGGGATTTTGATATTTCGGATAGGATGAGATCATCATCAAGCTCAATGGCCAATATTTTTACTTCTGCAATATCCATCGATTGAACTCTTCACATGAAAAATCCTTCCTCTAGTGATTTAGAACTAATAAATAATCTCTTGATGTATTTTTATGATGGTGAATCCTCCTCGGTATCTTGCAAAGTAGCTGGTTGAAATGAGCCACGAAGTCTCTCATAGTTTCATTTTATCCTTTCTTTATTTGATATAATTATACCAAGAGGTCTTGATAGTCTTTAGTTGATTTAAATATTTCCTTAAAGGTAGTGTTTATGTCATTCCAACAAGTGATGGATCATGAAGGTAGGAGATAGAACTATTCTACTATTTTTTCTTGGAGAGATTCCGTGAATAGTCTTACAATGGCATCCTCATGTTGGACACCAAGAATTATGCATGATGTCTTGAAAGAAATGATGTGTTCTTAGGATGTTGTGTGCCATCTCCTTTGAAATTTGGAAAGTTCTTGTGGTAAATTTTTGGTAGGTTGTAAAGAGGGAGTTAAAGAGAAAGTGGGCATGCATTTCTTTCCCAAGGGCAATTAGATGAGGTATTTTTGCTTCGTCTTCCATTGTCGTTTATAATTCTGCTTCACTCTTGCTTCTAAAAATTCTTCTTCTTCCGAGAACTCAATACTCAATAGTGGTTGAAAAATAGGAGAATTTAAAGGGGAGTATCAACGGGAGTTTGGATAGGATTTCAGGTGAACTTCTTAAAGATCCAAATGAAAAGGAAGCTTAAGAGAAGAAGTATGGATTATCTCTAATTGTTTCTTGTTGATTTTCAAAGCCTCAAAATTGGAAGTAACACCACCTCTCGACCTATTAGACTGTTGTATATTCCTTGACCAAATTTTGGAAATTATTGAGGTGGGAATATGGAAAGATAGTGTGGAATATTAAATTTCACATGTAAGAATTGAAAGTGTATCTTTTAGAAATGGATTTTCATGAACTCTTGTTTTTGTTTTGTTTTTTTAACATTTAATTTTTTTACCTTACACTCATATTTTGGGTGCAGATGCTACTAAATCTTCCCAACAAGTGGTTATCTTGCTAACACTCTGGGAATATAAGCCCCTCTACTTAACCAGTTTAGATTTCATATATGCATGTGTGAGTATAAAGTGAGTTTTATCCTAGTAGCCTTTCAATCGTGGATCCAACGAGGGGCACTCAACTAACCCATCAAAAAAGCTATCAATCTATTGGTAGATAATAATTTGTCTTAAGAGTGGTAAATGGGATTGAGAAAAGAGAATAGGGTATTAATGTCATGGGTATAAAATCATAGTCCCACACACATTAATCGAAATCTCACACATGCATTAAAGTTAAGAATAACATAATCCTGGAAATGGCAAAAAGACGAGTTAATATTGAGAACTCAAAGTTTCTAAAATATCCTCATCAAAAAAGGTATGAAACTACTTCTTCTTGTATTTATGCTTAAACAAAAGTTGTATATAGTGTGGGAGTTAAAGAAATTTGACATTGGAGGAAAGTAGAAGAAAATGTGTATCTCCTTTTCTTTCTCTAAGTACAATGTACTCTTGAGTTTACAAGATCAATTTCCAACCCTTTGAAATGAGAATGGATTTACAATTTATAGAATGAGATATGAATCATCATCTACTCCCAATGGATTTTCATATGTCCTCGCACAACTTAAAAATTTCAACTTCTTAGGAGAAAATTAAATCACTTTTTTATAACATAAAGTTGATTTTTAATTTCATTAAAGGACATCTTAAAAGTGAACCCCCAAAACATAATTAGAACATGGAGGAGAGAGAAAGTAGGGGAAGAGATAGAAGGAATAAGAAGGGGGAAGAAACACGATGATAAATAATTTTCTTTCGATGAATTCCACGTCTCCTTCTAGATGATTTGATGACATGTTTCACTATAGTGAACTCCGTGTCTACAAACTCTTTATACTGATAAATTCATTCATCTTGGATCAAAGAAACTTGTCAATTTGAATGAATTATTCTTTTGATGACTGTAATTCTAACCCTACGTATGATATACCTATGACCCAAATCACCTAGTGAGTTTCGAGAGAAACTATTGAATTCCCTGAGATGAATCTTGAATTCCTTATGAGTAATTCCCATGGATGATCCTAAATGATGGTGTTGACACTAATGATCATCCCTTTATGTCCCATCTTGCCAAAAATACCCTTTGAGTGTAACTTATTATCAATAGTAATTCTCTAGATGGAAAGATTACTATATTTAGTGAGAGGTGATTTTTTCCTCTTTTTGACCATCGTGATGTGATGAACTCCCTCATTCAATCTTGCGCATACTACCTTTGTGTCTACCGCTTCTTGGGTTGACTTACTATTTTTAGTAAGTACCCATATAAGGAACTTAATATTTTTAGTAAGTGGTCATTTTCACTATTTTCTTATCTAGATAATCATTCTCGGATTTGTTGGCTATCTTGATTGCACAATTCCTTTTCCATAGCCACTTTTGATTATGAATTTCCAAACATAGTGAGTCTGTATAGGAAAACTTACTATTTTTAGAAAGTGGAATTCCATAGCTTAGTTTTCAATGGAACATAATTTTTTACACTTAGCTCATTTTCAAAATCATGTCCTCTGAATTTCACTTGATTTTGTTGACTAGAATTCTTGGAAATAAAATTTAAAATTTTCCCCGACAGCCGGTGGCTTCAAGCACGAGCTGCTATGACAAGCATTAATGGATCTCAAAATTTTCAGATCTGGTTTTTATCTCCATTTTTAATGAAAACATCTCCATCATGATAGGTTTTTCATTTGGAGTCCGTGTGTAAGTTTTTAACTCATTTCCATTTCAGATTGATGGGAAATCCGACAATTGTGAGCCAATGCATGAAGTTGGGATTTTGTTGAAACAAATGTTTTAAGGCACCATATGACCTCTCATTTTTCACATATTTGTTGTCTTGAAAAATGTGGAATTATCAAAAGATGGAACCTAAATCCTAATTTTATCTTGCAAGATATGAATATGTTTCAATTGGGCGACTTCATGGATATTTAGCAAAAATCTTCATTTTCTCCCGTTCTTTATTTCTTCAATACTTCCCCTAAGACCTATGTATTTTCATGGATTTGAGTGCTTTTTGGCCATTTAAAATATGGTTTTCAGCAATAATGATGGACCGGGTGTTTGGATAATCATGAACAAATCCATGACAAGGTATGAAGCTATGAAGAAGAAATGGGGAAATAATGATTACGTGTCGATTTAAATTATTCAAAAAATTGCATAGAGAAGGATGGGCACATTTTATTTTCCCTGATGTCCCTCACCTCAAAGGGATGTGAGGGACATCAATTTACATGATGAGAAAGAAGGTGACACATGGCGGCGATTCGACGGACGAGGAGTGAGGGCTAAAAATCAGCACTTGAGGGGTGGAAGCAGTCACATGGGTGACAAAAAGTGTCCCTTAGAGGGCTAGGAAAATTTTAAAGGTTTTATGTCCTTAAAATTTGAGGGAAATTAGGGGCATCAAATTCCATGGCAATCCTAGAGTTGACACATGGCGGAGATCCAACTATAGGGAATTTGAGCTCTAAATTACACCCAAGGACTGAACTAACAATCTTGAAGGTCACATGGGGGTTGGGAAAATTTTTCCAAGGTTGATGTCCATGAACTTGAGGGACATCAGAGATAAAAAATCCCACCAGTATCCTGGAGTTGACATGTGTCATCCCAAAATCTGGGTAACTCCCGAACTCACTCCAAGAGGATAACTTGAGATGATGATAACTTGAGCTCCCAATGCAATTTTTTAGAAAAAAAAAAATATGATTATTACTTTTAATGGCATTTTGAATCCAATATTAGGGGTATACTGTCTTGATTCTTCCATTTGATCCTTGAAAAATAAAATTTTTGTTTGGTACTTCATTTATACCTGAGAAAAACTACTTACAGACCTAACGCGCCAAAGTGTTTTGAAAAAATATATTTCACCATCTTGTAGGTATTGGAATTATATTTCTGGTGATGATTTGTTTTCTCCTAAATTCATCTGAAGCTCCCATAATCACCTTTCGAAGCTTAGCAGTTGTTTTGCTCTTGTGTATTGACTAGGCCTGTGAACCCTAATTTTGGTGAAACTACCCCAACTTCTTTGAGCCCTTCCAAAATATTCCTGAATCATTTTCATGATGTCCCAAGACCTTTAAATCACCTCTAAATCTTCTTAGGCTCTTCTTCTCTACTCCATGGGGTTGCTCCAGCCCTAGGAAGGCTAGTGATAACCCTTCCACACAACGCCATACCTTTGCAACTTTTAATGAACTCCTAAAATCACCTAATGGGAATGAATGTAATTTCCTAAATCACCTAGGGGATGAGATAACATTATGCGGGGTCACTTGGATTGGCTGCATGGTCCTTGGGTGTTTTGGAATGATAGGACTTGAAAACATTTACTACGGGGGTATCATTGTCATGCTTGGAAAATTTCAATTTCCTGTTGCACATTTGCACAAAAACACACAACCACTTGGATATTTTTATGGGATATATTTTCTCAAGTGTAAATGCATTCTATTATTAGCATGTAATGATTAAGGAGAGTACCTATAATTTATCAACCTCCTTAATCTATAAATAGAGGAATGCATTATGCAATACATGAATTTTATAATCTATGTGGAAAGAGACTCTACCATTTTTGAGTTCTCACATACAGGATTTATCCTTAGTAATGTATACTGAAACAATATTTTTCCTTTGTCTATTTAATGTGTTGTGTATTTTAGTAGCTCATTCAATACTTGTGAATGTTCTTATTTCCTTGTATGTGATGATATATCTTTCCTTCATATTAATTATATTTCTTTAGTTAAATTGCAAGTTGTGATTGGTGAAAATTATTTGTTTCAATTGTGGAATAAATACAAACCCTTATGTTATCTCTAAGTTTTAAAATCATAAAACTTCTTACTGAAGAAAATAATAAGAAGTTGTGCATGTCATATATTATTCTGTAGAAGTATTTTGTATTTGTGAATCCGATCTACTGGTTCATTAAACTATTGGTGCATCACCTTATTTTCAAGTATTTTAAGTTATCTATCTACTCATTTTCTCCGAAGAATTAGATAAGTTAGTTTATTTTATAACAATATATATTTTACATTCTAATCTTATATTAGATGCACTTAGTTTAGAAGGAATGTGGAATCATTAGGAGGTTCATCCAAAGGATCCAAGCCCCCACATTGGGAATGTTCCCATGTTGCCTTTGGATAATCTAACGATTAAGTATATGCACTATCCAAGTAAACATAATTACATTACATGAGATATTGTTCATTAATTCTTACAAAGAATCATTTTGTGATTATTTTTAGGGTTGAATGAGCATGGATCGAGTTGATTTTATGGATGTGGTTTTTCTTGTTTATATAGTTGATATGGTAAAGGGATATTATGTTGGATAGGAACACTCATGGGAATGTTATATGTTGGATGTGAGACTAGAGGTTGTGAAGGTTGAATGTATTGATATTGGATCGAGATTGATTTGTTAATGAAGGGTTGTGATTATTTGGGTATGTATTATGACGATATGGAAGTATGGATAAGGGTTTATATTGTTGTGGTATATGTTGTAATGGGATGGAAGTATGAATAAGGGGTTGAAATTTATACCGTATATATTGAGATAGGATACATGTGTTGATAAGTTGTTGGGACAATTGAGATATATAGTGAGTATGAATTTTTGAAACATGGGAATTTGATACCTATTATGAGGAAGGATGTGATCTAGCTATAGAACTAGTGTTGATAAGGGGTATTTATCCGGGGTTGGACTGGATAAACTATTAACTATAGAGTTTGGTTGTTGTGACGAGATAAATGGGTTGTGTTATGGATGAAAATTGAGCTTACATGAGGTGTATAAGAGATACAATAAGATATGAGACTAGATGTGGATGGTGATGTGTTTTTATTTTTTACGAATATGATGAGCGAAAAAAATATATGAAGAGGAAGAAGTTTTTGATTGGTTGTATCTTGTGATGAAAAAAAATTAAGGTAAAAATTTATGACATGCACCGATAACGCGAGGGCTAATATTTTTGTTTCACAAGTAGTGGAATAAAGATGAAGCTATTGAATGAATGACTCATGATTAGGGTCAACAAGTGAGGAAAACTTGAAAAAGACCTTAGCTATGGGAGGTTTTTGTTCACATGTTGGTTATTGGAGGAGTACACCTTTGGTTGTTAGATAGGAATTGAGAGATACGAGATTTGAATCTATAATTTTAGCTAAGATTGGATCACCACTATTGAAGAAACATGGATAGGTGGATTTAGGATCTCTAAGGTTGTTGAATGACTGCTAGGAGAGTGTGGGGGTTATTTATCATTTGTTGGAGGTGATGGAGATGATTGGTATTGGTCAACTAGGTATGGAATTTCTTCAAGGAGGGAGTGGACATATTCCAAGGACTGTTGCAAATGGTAAGTCATGTTTTTAGAGTTTTGTTGATGAAATTGTTGTCTAGTTAGAACCATGGAATTAAAAAACAATCACTAAAAATAAAAAAATAGCTAAATGGTTGATTACTAAAAACAAGTCACATAAGAGATTTTTTTTTGTCTTGATTATATTAGGAAAATATGAAATGTGAAAAATTGTTAAGAAGGTACTACGAAATGATATTCTAAGGCTAATTTTAGGTAATGTTAAAAGATGGATTTATTGATATACTTGAAGGTAGGTGAAGTCCAAATCTATGTTAGTGTCAAGTATGACACATGGTATTGGGGGCTACCCCCTCACTTCACGGTCCCACAATAAGTAAGTGTGTTGGGTGCTTAGCCAATAGACTACCCACAAACTTATTTATACTTAGCCAAAAAAATGAGCCAACTTATCCTCTTCATGATGAAATCCAAGTAGGTTCACTTGGGAAGGAGTGTTTAAATGAAAATTATGTTTTTATGTGCTTTAGTTATGTGTGAAGGGAGTTAAGTGAATGTAATTATTTTAACCCCTAAATAAGTATGTGATCGGGAATACTAATTGTTCATTTTATATTCCAAAAGAAATGTTGATTCCATGAGAATGAATGCACAAATGTAATGGTGAAAAATATAATGATATAAGAAAATAGTGCACTGTGATTTCTTTTCATTTTTAATTTTTATTATTTTTTATTTTTGATTTTAAGAAACAAAATTTATATGAAATAGGAAAAAGAATAAATGTAACATAAAATAAAAAATATTATATGAAAAAGGAAGGCTGGAGGTCCCATTGGTTATTCCAGGTTATTTAATGTAGTTTTTGGGTTAGTAATATCAAATGTAAAAAGTAAATAAAACTCAAATGAGTAGGGTTTACCGATACCTATACTAACAACTTCAATGTCAAGATGATGAAATGTAGACAACGTGAAAATACTCCTCCTTTTCTTTGAGTGAAAAGACACGTGGATAAAGACAACGAGACAAAATATATTAGATAAATGAAATAATGAGTTGCTTCGTAAGTGATGATCCTTGGAATATAAATGGAATTCCTTGAAGCTTTTTAACTCATTTGATATAATCAAGTCACGTTGATAAGATAAGATAGATGATAAATGAAAATAAATATAGAATTCAAGATGGATAGGAAGATCATGTTCTGCTTCATAAGTGGCCCAGGCTAGGGCATTGAAGAGATCAAAATAATCATACCAAAAATCCTTGATTTATTCTTGTATTTCATGGAGGATCCCAAATTTATATTCAATGTCCTCAAACTTTAGTGCGAATGTGATCTTTGTAAAAATTGATTTCGTGGATGATGTCAAAGTTCTCCCACATGAATGGTTGTTGGAAAATTAGAAGATCATAAATGATGGTGATTGGATGAGAGAGACCTATAATTGTCATTTATAAATAAGAAATGATTTTATATAGTTTGATTAGACCATAATAGATTCAATAAAAATGCTAATTATGAAAATAACTAATAAATTGTTAAAATTTGTGATGATCGTCAATGATCTATGGGGATTATGGGTAATCGGAGAGATCGTTAGTGATTAGAAACATCATTGGTAATCCTGTGAAAATTTGATATTTTGGTAAAAATATAATTTGATAGAGAGAAAGACTATAAATTATTGATTAAGATTTTATATGATATGCAAACATAATTAAATTGTGAAAGGGGACTTACTTATCTTGATAGGGAAAATGAGTTGTTTTTGGTTTGATTTCTTGAAAATGCTTTATGAAGCTTTAGATGAATTAATAGGTTTGTTGATGGTACTTGTACACTTGTGATAGGGTTGTCTAACCCGCTAACATGTGAGCTTCACTAAAATGATCCTTGATGCTGAAATAGGACCTCTATAGTTATATTTATAATAATTGATGATCAATTAGGATCACCGATGATCCAAAATTATTACGAAAAGTATCTTAGAAGTGGTTTCAACCGCCAATGAGTTAAGAATTCATTGGTGAGGCTGCGAGGTGGAAAGATTATGAGTGTTAATAGGTTAGTGTAAGGGATAAAAATGGGTTTAGAGTGGTTGGTAAATTGTTACGAGATTTTAAGGAGGTTGATGTAGGTTTATAGGGGGTAAAAGAATAATTTTATGGGGTGAGGGTAGTGATTTAGGTTGTGATTATAATAATATATTTTAATGAATATATTATGTGGGGGTGTAGGTAGGTTACTTATGGTGACAAAAACATGGTATCTACACAAATATATGAAGGTTTGAAGTTTGGAGGAAATTATGGATAAACTAGTTATAAGAATTGTACTAAATAGCAAAGGGAGGAATACATTCACCAATTTACTAATTTTATATTAATATATTCTAATATATGATATAATCCAAATCGATATATTTTATTGATGATGATGATAGTACGAGGTGGTGAATGAGGTGGTCGAGAGAGGGCATGCATTGGTGCAAATCCCATGAGTACGTGTTGTTTTCAAATTAGAACTTTGTAAATAGGAGAAATGGGAAAAATATGTTCCACAAAAATTTAATTAGTGGAATTCTCCCCAAATATATTCAAAAAATTGACTAGATAAAATTCTAGGTGGGTTTTAGAACATTTGTAATTTTGAGGTATTTAGGTGAAGTTTATTTAATTAATGCTAAAATTATTGATGGACCCTAAAATAGAAAAGATAAATCATGCTAGAATGCCCAAATGCAACATGGCAAATGAGTTCTAGTTGAGGGAAGTTTGTCTACCATGGTTGATGGTATTTTTCTAATAGATTCAATGACAAAGGGGATGAGAAAATTCTATTAGGGATTGATGGTGTTAAGACAACAAGGCTAATGTTGTATAAAATATTGAATATTTTACAATTTAAGATGTATTTTGATATTTGTTGTTTTATTTTAATTTTTAGTTGATGCATACTTTTTGCTTGATATTTTACAGGGTGTCATGGAGTATTTAACTATAAAGATGTATAAATATGAGGACTTATATTTATATGAATAATAAAAGGGTGTGGGTACCATTACACATAAACTTGACCAATATGTTTTTGATCCATTAGGAATCTAGGTCTGAAACATTTTAGGTAGAAGCCTAGTGGATAGACTATAGAGGTTATAGTTATATTGCAGGATGTTAATTCCATTTTATGGATAGTGATAAAGGGATTCCACATGTTTTGTGATGTGGATACAAATACTACAAATAGGAGGGAAATAACATGATGCAATGTATGCAATGATGATTATCATCAAGGTACATTAATGGTTAGAATGAATTTCATATTTGACATAAAAACTATGGATATCTATATGGTTATTTTGGGATGGTTATGGGATGAGTTTTATGCCACAAGGAAGATGGAGAAATGCACTTTTATGTGTTACTAGCCTTTAGGGTTGCATTGGAGGGTGTATACAATTTACTAGGACACAATTATGTAGATACAACTAGTGTATGATCTATATAAGATACGAGATGAAAAAGCACATAGTGGTAGGACCTCTCATGTTATTTTCAACCTAGATTTATGAGAAGTTCTTGATGTATAGGACTATAGGGGAACTTCAAGGATTATATAATTTGAGAGAGGACAACAATGAGTCTGTTTGGTGACTTTATGAAATTATCATAAGTCTTACAAGAGCAAGTGATATGGGAACCTTATAGAGGGATATTGGATCAGTGGTCAATCTAGCCAAATATCATGGTATTGGTGGGGAATTTGGAGATTATAGGTAATTACATATGGTGGGTGGAGACACACATATTAGATATAATTCCATTATAGTTTGAATTCCAAAATTATATGGTATCCCTTCCTCTCCAATAATATCTACCGTGACATGCTAGAGAGAGGATGGAGGGTGGGATGAGTTATAGGATTTCAACCATTACAAAGTTAGGGTGAGTGAGGTGTTCCCAATATAAAAGTGGGAGGACACAAAGATGGAGAGGAATAAAAGTTATAAAGGGACCTCATGTAGTAGAGGGGGAGGAAATACCTTAGAAATAGGTTGTAGGAGAGGAGGAGAGAATATATATGCCTCAAGGATGGCAGAATGAGTGAAAATTTTGGAAGCTAGGAGGATAATATTTATCAAATATGGGTGCCAAAGTAATAGCATATATGATGTGGTAGAAAGGGAAGATCGTAGAAGCTATGAGGAGATCCCGATGATATTGGTGCCTAAAGATAGGTGGGTGTAATTTGTAGGAGCCGACCGATTTGAAATATGAGGAGACATATGTTGTTTTGGGAGGATAATTCAATAGAGGTATCATAGTGGAGCAACCTGATTAGATAGATGAGCTTCAAATTAAAATATTTAGATAACATAGATCATGATATTTTGAATATATGTTGAATATATTTATAATAAGATAGATGGTTTGTGTTTTTGATAAGTGGACAATATTTGAGTGGCATGCAATGATTAAGGTAAAACACCATAAGATCTTAGATGTTGTCCTCAACCTTATCAATATGACCATGATGGTGGATAAATATTTTAGTGATAGTCAAGATTTAAGTGGGTGCATTTAGGATAATGAGAGAGGCAACCCATGAGACTCAAAAAGTTAAATATTTCCTAGAAATTACGAGTGTGGGATATATGAAATCATTGGTACAAGGACTTTTATAGGAATAGACATCACTATCATTAGAGAATATAGAAAGGATATTAGATGCATAAGGTATAATGGCATGTCAAGTAGTAGAAGTGGCCACGATTACATAATTAGAGGTTTTTGTGGTTAGGAATGAGATAAATCATTTAGGTGCTTGGTCTAGAGAAATATTATTTGAAATATACATACTTGTGATAAGATGTGGACTATCATTTCAAATCATCTTCTCTGAATTCCATCCGGGGATGGAATGATTGAGGGTCATTATTATAAGTAAATGAACAAGATGCAAACCTTCCTTTGAGTCTTCTTGAAACCTTAAGATGAGATACCTGAAGTGTTACTAAAATTGATGGACATCTTGGGTTAGTTTGATTGTGGATGATCCAATGTTGTCTCTAAATAGAAGAGGAAATTCTATGAGAAAATGAGTAGAGTTTTTATGCAAATTCTTAAAGCTTCCAAGAATGAATTGTAAAGGATTGAGCCTCATATTTATAGTTGAAGGAGAGGCCTTTTATTTTGGATCAATTTTTGAACTATTTTAGGAAATGAATGAATTTTCTTGAATTAGTAAGTTAATTTGGTCTCTCGTATTTTGATTGTTTGAATAATTTTTAAGGGGAAATACATATTTGGTTGGCTTTTGATTTTATTCGGTAAGATGTTTTTACATAAATATTACTACTTCCACCTTTGAAGGGTTCCAAAATTGAGTAGAGTGAACTTGGTTCAACTTGAGTGAGTTAGATGGTGAACTAGAGATAAGTTGAGGGTGAGTGGATATTTAACTATTTATTTATTTAAATAGTTAATTAAATTAGCGAAGGGATATAAGTGTATGCCTTAAGCATGATAAAATAAAATAAAATACTTATAAAATGATGTGGGTGAATTCTAAGGGAAAATGAAAGGATAATGATATATAATGCATTCTAAAACTGATATAGTATGAAAAGGATAGGGATAATTAGGAATAACTAGAAATAAGTATGTATTTTTAGAGTTTCTACATTTTCCCATATTTAAATTGTTATTATGAAGTAATAACATTTTAAAGATAATAGACATATGTATATGAGTGATAAAATGATAGGAAACATGTTTGACATATAGAATATGCCCAAATGAAGCATTTTGATGCCTCATGTTAGTATGGATGCTAAGAAAATTCCCCCTCAAGCTAATGGCTGATGCAGAAAAATGATGGACATCCACTTAATAGGAAGAAGGAAAAGGAAAATAATTTCAAGGAGGAAGTAGATAGATTAGGGGAGGGATTTTGTTTTATGCTGAGCTTCCATTTAGATAGGGAAAGTTAGAGAAACCTTATTTTTCTATTGCATAATAGAATTTTCATTTGGATTATGAAAGAATCATGATGTTTAACAAATTATGTGCATAGAAAAACACACACACACTACAAACAAAAGATATAAATTAAAAACCCCAATAAATACAATAGATGTATGCACTATAGCTATAAATGAACCAAGATAGGAACATATTATTGGTAATTGGTGCAATGAAAAACAAAAGATAACTATAAAACTAGTATACACATTAACATTATGCACTATGGATATACATGAACCATGATGATAGTAAAATATTTGTAATTGGTCAAGAAATAGAGGAAACAGTGCAACACACCTATAAATAAATACAATTAGCTATTCCCATAATGTGTTCCATAGTGATAATTAATAATTTTTAGATGATCCCAAGCTAATATATTAACATGTAAGGGGTTTGGATCAAATTGAAAGAACGAAGTTAAGAAAATCCTCATGACATTGTTTTTTGATCCATGTTTTAAAATGATCTAAGATTGAAATGGGTCATTCCCTAAACAAGGATATTGGCATGCAAAGGAGACAAAAGAGATGAGATTTTCCCAAGAGGAGATGCATGCAAGGGATGATATTGATTTGAATTTTCACTAAGCAAGGATACATGTAATGGGCTGGATGATTTTTTGTGATAGTCATAAGATGGTTGGAACGATCACTAGGATAGGAGTTAAAAGTTTGATTTTGTTGAGTTCGTTGATTGGTTAGATTTTTGATGTTTTAAATTTTTGTAGATTTTATTGGTTTTTTTAAATGTATTTGGATTTTTATTTTATTTTTTAGAGTTTTGGATTTTTATTTTGTTGATTTTTTTTTTGAATAGTAGTAAATTTTTTCCGTATTTTTAAATTGTTGTTTATGTTTTAATTTTTTTTATATATTTTTTGAAATATATGAATTTTAATGAGAGAGACAAGGTTTCCATAGGCCGTGTGAAGTATTAAACAAATGAATAATCTGATTGATTCCAAGGGATTAAATATGATGGATATGGCCAAACATAGTTATTGTAACTTAGGATCCACATCATAACTATAATGAATGTGTGATAAAAATGGTTTATAGTGATGTAGAAAGTATAACATAATGAAGGTATGAAAAATGCTTGTATTGGTATGTCCCTTACATGAGTTATACTAATAAAGAATTCGGAAAATAAATTCTTCATATGAACCACATTCAAGGGTTGTTTAATATCTTTTCCATCTTGGATGATAGCTTGTATGCACTTGGACCCAAATTTAGAAGTGTCACAAAAAAGTAGCACCCTAGGATTTGCTGATACAGATCCCTACTTTTTGCTAACATGGGATGAACTCATAAGTGTGGTACTTGCATAAATGAGATCAATATCCAGAGAAGTCTGGTTCCTCTACCTAAAAAAAATGCTAAACTAATCTTAAGGAAAGAAATGCAGATGTCTATTCCTATTCTAACAATCCAAGGGACAAAAGAGAGAGAAAGAGACTTGAAAATGGGAAATCCTACACTAACCGAGGTGATAGCACAAAAAATAATGTGGAGAGACACTCTCAAATGAGGGAAAATTGGATCAAAATGATAAAAGAGAGGGAAGACTTAAGTGCCATACTATAACACAACATATTTAAACCTACAAGGAGAATAGAGGAAATACAAAATACATGCAAATTCAATGAAATGAAAGGAAAAGTGAAATAGAACACAACTATGGTAGAAGGTAGCCAAAAACAAGTATTTTATTACTTGATAAGGATCCACACAACATTAAAATGACAAAGTGAAAGGAAAGATTCACCATGGAGAAACCCAAATATGGAGGCTTGCAGCTCATACACACATGTGCACACACTCAAGAGAAGTCATAAGTATTACAAGCATGTCTAACCCTTACAAATGTGCATCACTTTACATTATATAGAAAATGGGAAAGAGAGAGAAGAGGGGAATAAAAAGGGAACTCTAATTCCTCCTTCCACCCTCTAACAATATGCATTGAATGCCCCTTGAAAATAGGCATGGACGCTATTATCAAAGCCATTCCCTATGTCATCTTGTTTGTTGGATAATGAATGAGAACTATACCTCATCAAAATTGGTGGTCAAGAAACTTGGAAATTTTCCTCTAAATGGTGGAAAATATTTCTCATTTAAAAATACTTAACCTCATTAAAAATTAGAGCTTTCCAAAAATTCCAATTTTGTGAAAATCGGAGCTTCTAGAAAAAATTTATGGCCATTTTACGTTTTGGGTGCTATACTACAATAATTGCGAGTGGTTGAACTGTTAAATAACGCCTTTGTTAGAACATCAACACTTGTAAAAATATTTTGGAAAATCGACACAAAGGAAATTGTGTTTTGGAGATTGAAATGCAAGTGGAAAAATACATGTGTTTGGGTCACCATGTTAGGATTTAAAAAAAATTGAAAACCCAAAATACACGAGAATGTCAAAATTCAACCACATTTTTGCATCCTATTGGGTTTTGGGTTTTGGGTTTTAAATTATAGTTTGCATACAAACTTCAAATCGGAACCCGAAACCTAAAATGTACTAGGAAGGTAAGATATTGGGGATCAAGTTTCATGCTCCAATTTGAGGAGTAATTTACAATTTGAAACCTAAAACTTGAAATACACTAAATCCTTTGTATTTCAGGTTTCAGATTTCAGGATAAATTTACATGTAACTTTATTTTGATCCCCAAAACCAAAAATCTGAAATACAAGGAAATTTTGACACTTAGGAATATTTCAAGATTTTTTGAATGTATTTTGAGGTGGAGAGCATGGAACATGGAACGTGAGGAGATGGATGAAAATATTAAAAACCTGATGTACTTAAAAATGAATTCCTTATCCCTAGATCAACTACAAATTTTCCCAAGTCCATAAATGAAGATTTGGGTTGTTAAAATAGCCTGAGGGGTTATTTTAGACAATGAGTCCTAACCAATTAGGTTCAAATTTTCCTTTTCTTTCACACTCCTTGGTTTTGTTTTTCTCATTTTCTTTGAGTACAAGATCATTGATTTTAAAGTCTCTAGGTTTTATTCATTTTCTATAGTTGCGTCAAATTCAGTTATGATACACTTTTAAATGATCCAAGGTATGAACCTAATTCTCGTCTAAGAGTTATAGCTCTTCAAGGTGTACTTTTTGGTAATCATATTCATGAACCAAGTGTTGTAATGATATGTGAAGGGATGGTAGATCAACTCTTATGGGTAATAAAACTTCAGATCCATATAAAAGGGAGAATAAAGTGGCTCTAGTTGGAGTACAATATGATTTTGGATAGAAACATAGGGCAGGATATAGCTATGTATGTCAATTTTGACCATGTTTATTAATAATACTTTCCAACATTGATTTGATTGTTTTATTACATGCTTTAGATTGGCCATTACACTATGGATAGTATGGAGTTTCCCACTTGAGTTGGATATGAAACCATTTGGCTAACTCTTTGAAATTTTTATTTTTAAAAGATGTACTATTGTTTGTGACAAGAGAGGTAGGGATCCCGAAGTGGCATATGATATGGTTAAAGATAAACTTGGATATATTTGACCTAGTGACATAGGTTAAAGGCATGGCCTTTATCCACTTGGTAAAATATTATTTGCAATGATTATGAAGGTATGACCATTAGAAGATGTGGGATTTATTTTTCCTACTAATTCGATACCCCATCAAGAAAAATTCTCGGGTTAGGTGATAAGATGAATCACTTGTGAGGGTTCATGAATAAGATTACCATGCCTCTAGCATGCTTGGAACTTCTTAATGAATATGCATGCATTTGAATCCATAGTGGGCCAATAATAACCCACATGAAATATATTTTTGATAAGACCATGTCGCTTGTGTGTGCACTACAAATGTGTGTATGTACTTTGACTAGTTTTGGTTAGCTTCATTATGATTGAGACATCTTAAGAGAGTCACATCATAGCCTCTTATGTATGGGGTGTCATCGAGGATGGTGTAGCATGAAGTACATTGTGCTAAGGATATGTTTTTTGTTGAAAATCATAATTGTAGGGCATATTTTATCTTGGAAAGGTGTATATGTCATGGTACTAGGATTTTTTGAACCAACTATCTCACATACCATGGTTGACTCGGAAAAAATTATATGTGGGCACCAAAAGATGTTCAATGAGAAACTCATTGTGGTTTGATTAATATCAAATCTAAGAAGGAATGAAATAGTAGCCATGATATTGATTTGTTTGAAGATGAGGAACTTGTTCAAAGGTGATGAGTCAAAAGTAACCTTTGAGACTATCAACCATGCATTTGTAAGGAACCATTTTTCATCCTTAACTTGATATTCTCCATTGACTTGCTTAATGATCAAAAGAGAATCCCCATAAACTATTAATTCTTTGAGTCACCAAGATATAAAAATTTTAAACCTTCTATATAAGGATTCATACTCAATGATGTTGTTTGTGAAAGGAAACCAATGTAATAATAATTTGGGATAACATCGCCATTCGGTGTGCATAATAGAATACCAGCTCTTGAACCATGAATGTTATAAGATCCATGAAAAAAAAATTCCATGAAGGAACTACATCCACATATAATAGCTTTTAATCTAAGAATTAAAAATGAAGTGGATCTGATCTTGGAAATGGTGTTGTGATAAGTTGATCTTGTGAGAGCTTTTCCCTTTGATCACTTTTTGATTAAAATTTTGATATCAAACTCACTAAGGAGAACAACCTGAGCTAGACATTTGTCCTGTTAGAATAGGTTTGGATAGTAGATATTTAAGAGGATCTACTTTAGCAATGATCTTAGTCATATGATTGAGAAAGTAGTGATGCAATTTTTGAAACATTAATGTTATTTCCAAACATACTTTTTCAACATGAGAATAATATATTTTGTGAGTTATATGAGTTATGCTAAGATAATAGATTGTTTATTCCTTTCCTTTGTCATTTTTTATGCAATAAAATCCCTTATGACATGTTCTATAAATGATGTATAAAAATCATGGTATTATCCTTAATAGGAGGACATTAGTACCAAGATTTGATAAATATTATTTCAACTTAGTTGAAATATACTTAACATTCTTATGTCCATTTAAGTAGATATTTTCCCAAGAATTTTATTGAAATGGTGACATTTATCACTAGATGAGATATAAATGTTGAATATACTAAATTTTTCCTTAGAGCCTTCCTCATGTGATGAGCGATATTTATGGGGGGCATCTCCATGATTTCTTTGAATTTGTGGGGTAAATTTAATTCCCTCCATGAGACTATGAATCCCAAGATATTTCCTAAAGTAACATTGAATACACATTTCTTAGGGTTAAGGCATACCTTATACTCCCGTAATCATTCAAATATGCATCACAAAATGGATGGATGATCTAATCTAGTTTTTGATTTAGAAAGGATGTCATCTACATAGTCTTCCATGATGTCATGAAGAAAATCATGGAAGATGAAAATTATTTCACGTTGATAGGTTACTCCTACATTTTAAGGCCAAAAGGCATGACCTTATAACAAAACATGCCTTAGGGTGTTGTAAATGTTATTTTATGTTGGTTTTCTTATGTAATTTTAATCCGATTATAACCTAAAAATCCATCCATTAGATAAAAAATTTCATGTCCATTTGTAGAATCTATAATCATGTCAATGTTGGACAAGGGAAAATCATCCTTTGGATAAGCATTGTTGATATCATGGAAATCTATGTACATCTCAATTGTTGGTGTCTTTTTTCCAATAGGTGTACCATATTAGATATCCATTTTTGAGTAGTCTATTGATCTGATGAAGCCAAATTTCTTAAGTTTATGAAGTTATTTTTTAACAAAAATGCCACTTTAGGTGCATTTTTCCTGAGTTTTTTTCTTGACTGGTTTTCATCTAGGAAAACAAAAGATTGTGCACTATAAAGGAAGGATATAAAACTAACATGTATTTATATGACCATGTGAAAACATCCTATAAATCAATAATAATGTCATGAATGCTTCTATCTCTATTTATGATAAACTTGCACCAAGTTGTAATAGTTTAGGATTCTCATTTGTGCCAATGTTAATTGTGATAGTCTCTTCTACTAGTATTTTTAGATGTATCATTTCTTAAAAGGATGTTGTAGGTTAATGTAAGGTCACTTTTGATAAAAAGTGAGTCTCCTCTCTCTAGTTCCTCAGAAAGGTTTTCACCAGGAGATGCATCCTTTTCCTTTTTCTTTTTTTTCTTTTTCTTTTTTGCTTCTCAAATAGTGCCTTAGTGAGGTTTTCACTATGAGAGATTGTATTTTTATTTTTCTTGTTTTAATTTTTTTACTTTGGTGGACTAGAGTACTCGAGTTATTTGCCAAAATAATTAAGCATCAAGGTTTATATTGAATCCATTCTTGTGATATGATAAAGGGATAGGTCTTGAGTCTTGAGAAACTCTTCGATGGCCTCATAATTCTGAAAGAGGTCCATACATATATGTGATTTTTTGGTCATGATGGATGAGACTAGGATAGATGATGTCAAAGTAAAGGGTGTGAATGGAAAGTTTTTAATGAATATATTGGTTTTAGATAGGTATTCAAAGATTCTATGTGTGGAACTTGTCTCAACATTAGAGTCATAATCCTCCTCACTAGTCGTTATATCAAATATTATCGACTTATTTTCAAAAATTTCAAAACCTAGACCATGATGATATAGATTTTATTCATATAGCATGGGTTTAAGATGACCTTTTTCCTATGTACCAAGTCCTCTACCTTTCCATTGCATATTCTTCATCATTTTATGATCCTTATTGTAGTCAGAGGATTCATAAAACTATCCATATGATCATCATATAACCAAGATCTGAAGATCCATGAATGTGTTCATCTTATAAATATCCATACCATTTCACTATAAAGTATATCCAAGATGGTAAACAAGAATTTTTTAGATGGGGAGCATTAGGTTTCCATAAACTATGCATGGAGATAATGGAATCTTACCAACATGAAAATATTTTCAAGATCATACTCACCATACCTCTATGAGATATTTTTAGTTTAAGGTGGTGGATTGGATGTAGAAGGTTGAGATTGGAAGAGTGTGTTAGGATATATGGTTATCAGCATTGATGGGGATGATGATGAGGAGTAGAGAAGAGGTTGAAAGGAAATTTTGCATGGTTATACCTTGCCTCCAAGAGTTTGTAATATTTGAATGGTTTGGACATCTGCTAGCAAGGTAAACTTTTGTCATTATGAGGGAATTTTATACATTGGTGAAAGGTGGAAGGAAACGACTATGCATGACATGTATCCATGGATGACCTAGAAGGATATTGTATGAGGTATCAACATCGAAAACATGAAAAAGAGTGTCTAGCATTCACAACCAACTTATATAGGTAAGGTGATTGTTTCGGAAGATTTTTGTTCACTATTTTCATAACCATAAATAGTTATAACATTAGCTCCAAAAATATGACCAAGGCATATCAAAACTTCATAAAATATATATTTAAGGAATATCCATTTTCAATAAGAACTCTTTTAATTTTATGATTGGTGATATAAGATTCAATGTACAATGAGTTGTTATTTGAAGGTTAGGGTTTAAGAGGTCTTGAGGACCAAATGAAAATATAGGACTACTAGGTGAAATATTGGAAATGAGTGCTTGAAACTATTGTGTGTTGATATCCTTAGGAAAATGTTCTTCATGAAGAGCATGAGTAAGGATATCTTGAAGTGTGAGAGTGATGATTTTAAGTAACTCCATGAGGGAGATATGTGGGCATCATCTCTAAGCTATTTAAAAAGGTTCATAAGCAAAGATGAGGAAGATTTAACTGGATGTTGGTTTTGGATTGTTTAGTTGTAGGATTTAACACTTGAGGCATGGTGGATGTGGATGGTTATTTAGCTATAGGTACCAAACTTTTTTTTGTCATATGGCCACTACATAATTAGGAGCATGAAACTTGACTATGGAAATTGAAGTTAGGTATTTCTTTGATAAATGAAATGATTGAATTAAATTCAACATGGTTTGAGGATTGGCCTTTATCAGAGCTTTACCATTTGTACCATGCTTTGGAAAAGGATTTTTGAAACACCTTTAATTTTTCATTTGGAATTTTTTAGGTGATGGATCTTCAATTGTAATGTCTCCACTATTGATGAGATATTGGATATAATGGTGGAGTCTCATACAAACGATCTGTACTATGGTCATCAATGTGATGGTAATCACAATATTCATTTGCTTTATACCAAGATGGTTTTGGATTCCCTTCTTGAAGGGTCTTGTGATGGGGTAAGTAACCATGTTGGCACTTTCTAGTTGATGTAGGATGCTTGAAATATTTCTCCCAAAGGTGTGAATTATCATCGTTTATAATCTCGAGGAGAGTTTTTTCTTGGAACAATAATGGTTTTTTGATTTAGATGTTTTCATTTGATGGTTTTGAACATTATGTACATTATGATTTGGTGATCCCATCATTGAAAACATTATAGTTCTAATTGATATACTTAGATTTTTTCTTGAGAATGATTATTGTTGTTTGTTTTGTGTCCTTGGAAGGAAGTTTTGATTAGCCCTTTTATGATGAGATATTTTTCAATTTGAGTCCCCTTCTCAATGAATTCCTCAAAATTAGTAAGATAATACATCTACATTTGAAAGGATAGTTCATTATTAAGGTTAGGAATATATAGATCTAACCAGTTATTTCTCTAGAATAGAGCATGGGAATCAACTCATGATTCCTCGCCATCATTGTAAAAATTGAGTAAAAGTTTTCATTTTCCTTTGTTTGGTGTTACAAAGGTCCATCATTGTAATCTCAAAGTATAAATTGAAAGAAATGTTTAAAAATTCTTTGAGAGGTATGTGAATGTGGTGATCGATCCCTTTTAGAAGTGAAGAACCAATAAAAAAATTTCCCTCCCAAAATTTTAGAAAAGAGGTGCAAGATAAAGATATCATTACATACCACTTCTTGACATGCCATAAAAATTATTTGATATGTTCTCGTGGATCATGTTTTCCCTTATATTTGTCAAATTTAGGTGTTTCAAAGGATTTTGGGAAAGGTATACTTAACATGTCCCTATCGAATGGATAAGGACATAACTCATCAAAATTGAATTTCTTTATGTACTTTTGGAGTCCCATTAGAGTTTATTTCATACTCTTCCATTTTTTGTGAATGGAGAGTTAGCTTGAGGAATTTCCATGGTGACATCAATTTCATGTATTGATTTGTTATCTTCCCCTATTTTAGTATTTTAGTTTTTTTTAAGTTGTCGTTGTAATTCTTCAATTTTAGCCAACAAATCTTCTTTTGATGAATCAGATGTGGTGGTTGATTTAGCATTTTTGTACTAGACTCATGTTTTTTATTAAATATTTTAAATGTTCATGCCCAAAGTGGAGGGTAATTTTTCCCCCATTTCAAAAAGGTAAAGTAAGTATTGATTTTTATTTTTCATGATGACATGATAAATAGCTTCCTTCTCACTGTTGATAATTTAGGTGTTATGTAATTTCTTCATCTTCAAAAGGACCATGAACAAAAGGATTGATTTGAATCTTTGGATATGGGTACTTTACTATGTGTAAACACCATTGTGTTATAGGTAAATACCTAAATGAATAGTGAATTTAGAATTTTGTATAAGTTTTGAAAAATTTTGAATTAAAAATATGTACAAGAATGATTATTTTCAACTTTTTTGGAGATAATAAAATATAAGTTTGAGATTGAAAAAGTGTTTTGATTGAATTGAAGTGGATTGACTTGATATGTGTGAATGTTCAACATATAAAGTGTAGATGTTTGATTTATTTTCTTAATACGTGAATAACATGAATATTTAACGTATAAGACTTGGATAGGACTCTTGAATCGATTGCGTATGATTTTCCTATAATTGAATAAAGTGAATATTCAATATATAGGATCTTGATTTGATTGGATATGATTAAATACGTGAATAAAGTGAATATTCAACATATGAAAGATTTGATTGGAAATGATTTTCTTAAATTTGATAATGTGAATATCAAAATATAAGTCTTTTGGGAGTGATTATGCTTAAACTTTGACAAATTGAATGTCAAAATAGAAAATGTAAACATTGAGAATGATTGACTTAAAAATTAAAATTTGACAAAGTGAATGTCAAAATAGAAGATGTAGACATTGAGAATGATTGATAAAATATTGACAAAGTGAATTTAAAAATATGATATGAGGATGAAAATAATTATTTCACTTACCTACTTTGAAAAAGTAAATGTTAGAATATAAGATATAGTAATGAAATGAATTTCTTAGATTTTTCAAAGAGAATGTCAAAATAGAAGAATTAGATATGAAGAGGTAGCTTAAGTTTGGAAAAGTGAATGTTAAAATATAATACTTAGGGATGAAAGAGATTACTTAAATTTTAACAAAGTGAATGTTAAAATATAATATTTGAATAATGAAAGGGATTGCTTAAATTTTAACAAATTGAATGTTAAAATAAAATAATTAGAGAATGAAAGATAGTGATTAATTTTTAAAAAGTGAATGTTAAAATAGAATACATAGAAAAGAAAAGGGTTGGAGATTTTACATAGATTGGATACATTAACTATCCACAATAAATACTTTGTGATTGAATTGTGATTATTCTTGACCTTGATAAAGTGAATACCAAAGGACAAGACTTGGATTGAAATGGATTGCTTAAATTAGGATATGGGTATCCAAAATTTAAGACTTAGACTTTGATTTGAATCAAAGACGTACTTAAAATTTTGAAATTGAATCCAAAGAGTAAGACTTAGATGTGATAAATTCAATTTAGAATTAGAATCCAAAAGGACAAGAATTTACAAAATTTTAAAAGACATTTGATTTTTAATGAAAATGGAATAAGATGTGATTCAAAGGAATAATATGAAATAAAAATTAATCAAAATCAAGAAATTTAGATGAGAATAATAGTTGTAGGTAGGATTATCAAGTAACTTGATTCAATTAGTCAATCTTCCTAGATATGGATCTCTCTCTAAATACTCAAGAGATTATCCGAATGAGTGCGATACACTAGAAAATTTCTAGTTTTCGGATTTATGTTACACCCCTAGATTAAAAAATTTAGATTTTACTCCACTCGATGAATAAAAATGAGGCCATCATTATGGATAACATTGGATCTAAATCTCATGGGTGTACTAGTCAAGTAGGTGGGAGTTCTCATTTTGGTGGCTAGTTCCTCAAGGTGTTAACAACTTTGGGATTCATATGGTACTCCACATAATGTGTTTCATTGTTTCTTATTTAGAGCGTGTGGTAATTGAACATACATGATTTATTTGGCTATATTATATTAAATAAACAATAAAGGAAAATTAAACACATAGTCTAATTATTTATAAAAATTTGTAGGAAAATGTTTAGAAAACAATGCTAAAAAGATATTAAAAATGATTTAACATGATGGAAAAAGAAGAGAATAGTAAAATAAAAACATAGCACACTATTACATGTAATTATGTGTGTTAGCATAATAGGATAAATTAGCGCACGTAATTAAAAGCGCGTTTGTGTAACAAAGGGTTTCAAGAATATAGAGAAAAAAATTACAGGTTTAACACTAGTGCATATATGATGCAAGAGAATAAATGCTACAGTTGAATAAAATAAGGTTTTTGGTTTCTATAGGTAAAAAGGAGTAATTTAGATGTTTTAGTATGTTTTGAGTCCTTAGGGACCTCATTTATAATGTAACTTTGAAGTTATATGTTATCCCTCTAAAAAGAGGTATTTGAAAATTTAAACTCCTAAGGTAAGACCGATTGGGTTAAATGAAAAGAGAAAGGATTATTAATACATGTAAAGGTAATGTAAGATCTTATGAGGAATAAATATATTTTTGAAACCTTTGTTTATGTTTTCCTGACCCATGGTCATCTTGAATTAGGGTTGGTGAACTTGAGTTTAGATGTAACCACCTTTTCTCTTAATAAGAGAAGGGAATTTGAATGATATAGTTAGTTAGAAGTGGAAAAGGAGATTTGGAAGGTGGTGGAACATGAGAGAAGGATCCACAAGGATTATTAAATTTGTGTATTGTAAAAAATAAACAAGCAAATCAATATTTCCATTCATTGAAAAATGTATTTTCTTGCAAAATTAGCTAGAACTATGTTTATGAAATTTGTGTAGTTTATGAATGATAGATTTAGTGAAATCTAGAATTGATTGGGTATGAAAGTTCATGTATCTTGGTGTAAAGGATTATATTTGTGCATTTTGGTTTTGGTTAATGATATCTGTATGGAGAATAATTTTATATAAAGGATGTTGAAAGCTATTTTTCACTGTGCATTATGACAAGACTGATTCATTACATGTTGATTTGAATAACAAGAACTTAATTTAAGGTTGTTTTTAATCTTATGGAAGAATGCATAAGGATCAAGAAGTTTATAGGTCGTGTTAAAATATTGATAAACCTCTAGTGCTTAAGAAAGAGTGAATAGATAATAAGTTAATAGAAATATTCTTATTTGGTTAGTATACCATATTATAGGGTTTCAAGGTGAATACATGACATGACTCTATGCACATTTATATGAATTATGGTGATGGTGTGATAAGGATCTTTGAGGAAACCTAAGTATAGTAGAGAATAACTCCTTAAATAAGACTAGTAAGTCATAATTCATGTCTCTCTAGTCATAAGAGACACCCTGTTTTAAGGTATAACATCCAAAGAATATTGTGAAAGTATGAGAGAGGAATTAGTGTATTCACAATTATCAAGAAGTATTAAAATCAGTGAAAGTGAATTCTTAAATATCAACTTATAGCTACAAACATAACCAATCCAATTGTGCACATTTATAATGGTTTATGTGGAGTAATTTTAGAAGAAAGGATCATCATTTCATTTTTAAAAACTTGTGAGAAAATTACCCAATATTGGATTTTGTTCAAAGGGAAAGGAGATGTACATTTTTACTCGTCAACAAGAAGTAGAGTGGTAAGTCAAAACTTGCTTCTTGTCATAGTTTGCCTATATACTCTGTGATAGTAAAAATACTGATGAAGAATCATTGGTTATATAGAAAATAGGAAACCAAATAAGGGGTGTTTAATCGTTAATAGTTATTTATAGAGTTTATGCAAGATTTTAGAAAGGTACTTACAATCTATAGAACCAAGAAACTTGAAAGGCTTAAGATTGTCCTGTGTATAGCTATTGAGGAATCAAGAAGGAGAAAGATCCCTAAAAACGTTTGAGGGTGGCCTAATGGAAGTAATTGATTGAAAAAAGTGATAAAGTGAATAGGAGAATTAAGGAGAGACGAGTCAAAATATGTCTATAAGACTTTAAAACCATTTTCCAAAACTATAACAAACTTATACGAATTATTGTAATATAAGGAAGATAATAAGAATGAGTGTCAATTATGAAAGTGATTTGATAAGTTTGTTAGAATACGTTTCTAATAATTTTAGGAAGTATAAAAAATTTAAGGAATCCATTAACTCAATCAAGTTATGATTTCCATGGACTTTGTATATTGAAGAAGCCTTAAGAGAACGTTTTAAGAGGGTTTACGCATCGAGTGAATGGGATAAGTGTATGAAGTGAAAAAGGTGATGAGTGAGTGGTGAGTGGTAATCTAGGGAAAGATAATTATATGACCTTTAGGAAATTTTCAAGCCAAAATAGAAGTTGAAATAGGGCTAAGAAGATTATTAGATCTTGAGTAGGTCAAGAAACCTAAGATAGGCTAAAATGTGAAACATTAAAAGATGATGTCAAGAGGATAAGAAAATGATGCAAATAGATTGAACAAGAGGATTGAATGTAGGAAAAGGATTTTTATTTCTTGAAATTGTTTGAGAAGGAGAGAAACCTAACTAGGTCATAAAACCCTAAAGAGGCCTTATTGGTTAGTCAAGAAAAAGAAGAATTTGGAGTTGGGAAAACTACAAAAGGAGTTGAAACTTGAGATTAACCCTAAATAAAGAAGATCTTAATGGGTGTCCAAAACTAAAATTAATTTACCTTGAATGTTTTTCTATTTTTTCTAGTCAAAATGGTTTGTGTGTTTGAAGGGTTAGTAAGAAAAGGGCTAATTGTGGAGCTAAAAAGATAATAACATTTTTGGTAAAGAAATATGTTTCAAACTTTATAGACACTTTATTGGGCCTAATGGGTGTTTAAATATCTTACTAGTAATAAATAACTCGTTGGAAAGTGATTTCTCATCATATTTTTCCTGTTTGCAAGGCTAGTAGCCATATCTCGAGGTCTAAAGGGAGAAAGGGTAAAATTGATGGTTTGAATTTTTGGTAAATGATAGATCATGTTTATAAAATGAAATTAGATATGTATAGAGCATTGGTAGCCTATGCTATAGTTGTGAAATAATTTTAGTTGATTTAAGGAAGTTTAGGGTATTTTGATAGGGTCTTAATTCATGGTGTTTGATGAGATTTTCTAAGTAATGTATATAATGGATTCTTGAGTTGTGTGATTTAATAATTTGTGAAGATTTATAGCTTTAGGATCTACATCATTTTTATCATAGGATGATTTTATTGAGAAATTTCATATTTTTCATTGTTAACAAGAAGTTGTGTGAGAATGAGCTTTGACAGGTTGAAAGATAAGATCTAAGCAAAGAGAGATAGAGAAGTGACTGAGAAAAGAGTAAAGAAGAGATAAATGGATGATAGAGAGTTATTAAAATTGTTAGTGATTTTATTAAGCCAAAATAAGAGGAAAGATGAGAGAAAAAGAAGGAAAAGAGACGAAAAAGATGAAAGAGGAAGTAAGAAGACAAGAATAATAGATGGAACAAGAATTGAAAGAGCGGAGAAAGTATGTAGAAAATCTTGAAGAGTTTATGAAGGATGAGAGAGTGATGGAAGATTACAATGAAATGGGATTAGTGATAAACGAAAGATAAAGTGGCCTATAGAGCTACTTGTGAGAAGAAAATAAAGGGTAGAGCTAAGAGAGATGATTATAAGAGAAGAAAAGAAGGTGGTACAAGTGAAGAAGAATGCAATAAAGGAAGAGAAAGAGGCCACCAAATGGGTGATCTATGAATAAAAAATGAAAAATTATGAGGAATAAATGATAGAAATATTCTTGGATTTCTAAAGAAAGAAGAAAGTGAAGATTTTTACCAAAATAAAAAGATAATGAAGATGAAGAGGAGTATTTTAATGCTTGTACATAGTTTCAAGATGGAGTTCAATTGTTTGAAGATGAAAATTATGACAAAAGTGAAGGAAAAACATTTTTTGTGTGAGATTTCAAGAAGGAAAAGTTAGAGAATGGGAAAAAGGAAGAGGTTGATACTCAAAAGTCTTCAAATATCACATCTAATGTTTTTTTAATTGTTTATGTGCATGTATACTTGATAAAGAAATGAGAACGGTTGAAGAAGAAGCTCTTAAGAGAGCTCAAATGATGAAGATGGAAAATAATAAGAAAATTCTAGAGAAAAAAATAAAAATAAGTAGATTAAAGAGAGAGATATAAGACAAATAATGAAAGAGGATGAAGGATACTCGGCTGAAAGGAAGAAGAAATTAAGAAGATACTACAATTAGAAGAAGAAAAGTTCTTTGTACTAAAACTCAATTGGTTCCACCTTGGAAGTATGTGATGGACATTATGTTTTTTTTTTTTTTTCATTTATGTCAATTAAATTTATGGAAAATTGTGTCATGATTTCATATGAGTCCCCATGAGGTGTGAATCAGATGTCAAGCATTAAGGTTGATTAGTAGTTTCAGGATTCAAAGTGAGTTCGGTGTTTTCTGGAGCATGGTTCGATGAGTATAGTCATAGTTTGAGTCCTTACAATGTGGTTTAATGTTTTCATGAGGTCTTTCATGGTCCTTGATGTTTGTTATAGGTCTTAATGAGTCTGTAATATGTTAGTATGGTCATTTTATGGGGTCTCATGGTTGATTCAGGTCATTTTAGGCCTAGTCCTAGCCTTACAAACATGTAGAATGAGACGAGGGTATGAGATTTAGAGATGAACGGGCTTGTTGAATAATTTTAGTAGAATTTTGGTAGTGTAAATGAGATATATTGTGAGTTTCAGGTCAATATTAAGAGGTTTAGTGTATTTATGAGGTCCTTGAGAAGCAAGAAGGTGAGAACATGCGGTTTAACACATGTAATTATTAATGGATAGACATTTTTGAGATATTTGGGATATATAGGGATTATGGACAGTTATAGGATGTTATCAAGATGCTTCATGACAATTTTTAGGTCACTATGAAGAAGAAATTACAAGATTTGTCATTTTTAGTAAAACTAAGTATTCTACTACGTGTTTTTGAGACAAAGGTTGACCTTCTGATGCTCATTGTGAATTGTGTGATTTGCATGGGGACATGAGATATTTTTCATATCTTTTTAGGTCAATTATGATCATTTCACAAAAATAACAAGGTTGTTTGATTATCACATTTTTATGAACGATTGTTAAGAAGATAAGTTTCTTTAAAAGCCTAAATGAATCCTAGCTAAGAGTGACTTGGAGAAGAAGAGGTATAGTGAGTTATTTTTATTTATTTTTGTAAATTTTATTATTTGATGTTGTAGAGGAATCTTCTATATTTCCAATAAGGTAAGATAGTACTCATGATAGTATGTGGTCCCTACCTCAAATTTATATCTTATGAAGAAGTTCGGTTCGTGAAGAAGTTTCCCAAATATAGTAAAGAATAAATTGATATTTTTTTATCCCTAGATTTTTTCTAGATGTATATGATAGTTTTATATCATGGTTGATATTATAAATAGAAAAGTTTGCCCTACTTATGAAAATTATTCTTTGGGGAAGTTTGGAGTAGTCTGTGGTAAAAATTGAATTGAAGGATCTAAAGGAAGAGTTAGGAATCCATTCAAGTTTTGTTGTCATCCTGTTGGCGAGAAAAATTTTTGGGAAACAAATTTGTGGATTTCTATCTAATGCTCAGAAAATCTAGCTTCCTCTTCTTAATTGGTGGAGCTCAACTTTATCATGAATGAAAAAAATAGGAAATCTATGGTTGACCAAGAGGTCAGGGATCCAACAGTACACTCCACTTCTGTACCCACGATAAATTGTTACAAAGAATTTTAAGGGAAGAATTTTTTGTAGTTTGGGGAAATGGGAGTGGGAAGATACAAAAATAAAATTAACCCAGCAAGAAGAAAATAAGATTCTCGCTAGAGCCAATTAGAAATTTCACATTCACAATTGACTAGAAAGAAACAACAATATTATTATGCCAACGACTAGAGGAAACCATGCACAAAAATTTGCACACATTGATACGCCATGAAAAGAAACAATCCCTTTCTTTAATTTCATTTTCATCAAGTTGTACAATGTAGGAAATGGAAGACAAATTGGGGTAGAAAGTGTAAGAATTATATCTCTCTTATATTTCTCAATTGATCTCTCTCTTGAGTGTAAATAATTGACAACCACTAAGAAAGAAGGTGTCATTACATTATATAGAATCTGAAAAGACTTTTCATCTACCCATCGCATGAGTATTCATTTCCAAATTCATCTCATTACTTTTCATCTTTTTAGGACTTAGGAAATTAAGTTCCCTTTTATAAAAAAAGGGACTTTTATAATTCAACTTCATAAAGTCACTTTAATGAATAAGACAAAAATCATGATTACACATAACGAAGAATTAGAAGAGGGGGGGAGGAAAAGGTGAGAGAGGAAAATGAAGATGAAGAAAGGGAATGCTATTTTCAAGATGATCCTTTAAATGATAGAAATTTTTGAATCAATGTCGATGGTATATCCTCACCCTTGAATGCCTTCTTTGAACCAAGCTACCAATTATATCACTTTCCATTCTTAAGGGAGCTAGATAAAAATGAATTATTTTGTGTATTTAAATTCAAGGAGTTGACATTATTGCATTCTGAGTACCAAGTCACATAGTTCTCCACAAAGTGATGGACATGATTGATCATATTTTTGATAGAGATTCCAACGTATTTTTTTGTGAATTTGAATGGATCTTTGTCCTATATCTTGACTCAATTTTTTAATGCTTTCATCAAGTCCTCTCTTGAAGTATTCGGGTTCACTTTGGCACCCCAAGCTTATGAATTTGAGCAGAAATATCTTTCTTTATCTTATCAATATCCTCTTCTTATGATTCCAACTCCTCAATGGAATGCTTGATCAATTAATATCGAGAGAACAATAATTAGGCCCAAACTTGAGAAAAATCATCCTCTACAACTGATAATAGATCTTTAGTTATAAGAAGATATGAATTCACATTTCCCATCTCCATCACCCAGGTAAACCTGATCCCCTTTTTCCTTTTCTACCTTGAGTGCCTCTCCGGTTATGAGAAATTTGATTTCCATGTCATCCATGTACTTTCTCAAACCTATCATCTTTTGAAGAAGTGTTTTTCCTTTCTCCAAAATCATGTACACCCAATTTTCATTTTACCTTCCTTGCATGGTGAATGCCTGATTCTTTCATATGGAAATAGGTTTAATGTTATTGATTGGAGTGATTTCCTTAGTGGGGAGAGAATTGGTGGCACTAGGATCAAGGAGCCCTTGGACATAGAAAGTGAGGATGCAAATGTGATATTCCTCCTGATCTAGCCTTTCTTTGTATTCTTGAATCCTCGTAATGAGGAATGTGGAAGATTCTTGGTATAGGTGCATGTCACCCTCATATTTTCCCAGTCTTAAGGAGATGGTGCTCATCTTATAGTCAGTGATCTTCAGATTAACTATCTCCACATATTGATTCCTTGAGGTGCCTTTGTAGCATTTAGAGGCTACTTGAACCAACATTCCCTTCTTTGATTTGACTGTCAAAGCAATGGATGAGAAATCGGGAATGATCACTTATTGCATCGTGCATATTCCCATTTTGATTTTTTCTTGTATCTAGGGAAATTTTCATTTGATTCTTGCTTAGTAGTGGACACAATAATAGTTTCTTGCTCCAAACATGGAGGTGGGATCTATGTAGGTAATACTGGTGCAATAGTGGTAGATGGAGGACCTTGAGAATGATGTGAGGAAAAAGTTACAACTGGATCAATATCTTCCTATTCAAGGTCTACTCTAGGTACCTCTTCCATTATTTCTCTCTTTTGCAGTCTCCTTTAGTGATTGGTCTTAGGTTCTTTTACTTCTCTCTTCAAACTACCTACCAAATGGGCTGAGCTCATGGCCCGAACCTTGGTCTTGGAATACGAGTGGTATGATTTTTTCCTTTGGAGGGATGGAAATTTTCCTGGTGTGAGGAGTTCATCCCTCTTCTTTTTGAACCACTCTTTCAATCTATTGATGATAACTTTAATGAATTCTTTGATATCTCTAGATTCATGCATGTTCCAATGCAAATGTGGGAGAGGAGAAGATTTCACTGCAGGATAGTCGAGATCAAGCATTTTAGAGCCATCTTCAGGAACACCATATTCATACCATTCAAAATTGAATTTATTCATCTGTTCTAAAATCATCCTCATATTATCACACTTACATACCTTGTACTCATTGATGCAATTGGCCAAGAAATCTTCGATCCGAGGCACGTGGTGAAAGGCTAGGAAGTGGAAGGATTCTAGATTCTCCCTAAGATAAAAGTCTTCCCTAGAAATATATGAATGCATACTGATGGGTGCAAGGGAAGCTTCAACATTGGTGGCATCATGATGAATCTTGCACATGAAAATACCCAATGAGAGAGGGAAGGAAACTTTCTTTCTCTTTTGGCTCTTGAGTTTTCCATTCACATGCACCAACTATGTGCATAGCTCCATCAACACCATTTTATCACTTGGATAACGAATTAGCCTCCGCATAGCATGATCAAATCTAGCTACCCTGAGATAGGAGAATGTGGAGAATTGGATGAAGCTTGACTCATAATTTCTAACCAAAGTGGTGGCTTGAGATGACAATCTCAAGTGTTGGCTCCCTTCTAGTAGCTTGACTACACACATTATGAATGTGTCATTCACTCTGGTATAATGTTGATTGCTTTCCTTCAAGGCCAGTTATGGATATCTCTCACATTTGGTATCCCTCTAAGGAACATTTAGTGTGGGAATCAAACATATGAATGATCTCATGTTTGGTAGGGCATATATAAGATATGAGGTCATGAAAAACTTCTTGGAAGCATGAACTCGAAATAATTGGAAATGCAAGACATCAATAATAATCTGACCCCAATCAATAATGTAATTTCCCTCAATGATTTTGGTGATGAATAACACCATCCAATCATGAAATTCAATAATTTTTCTCTCGCCCATGACCCAACTCGGGATAATGATCATATCATAGAAGGTGTTGTAGAATTCATTACAATTGATAAATTTTAAAACGTGATAAAGATTCCTCTCATGTTTCATCTAGGATCCAAGAGTAAGACCCGGAGGGATTATTCTTGCATACTTTTTTGAGTTTTCTAACTCCTTTTTACTAGAACCATTTCCTTCACGATCGGGATCGTAAACCCTGCAATATGGATCTTGGATTGATCACTTCCATGATTGAGTTGTCATCTACCAAAATTATTCTTATATATAGTTGATAGTGCTGGTAACATTAAAAAACTAGCTCAATTTTTCTAGGGACTAAGGATAGCCACCGGTTACTTAAAGACCAATGGAAAATATCATTTCCTCTATTTGCTCCCTTGGCCTACCAAACATTTTGTGTTTGAGTTTCTTTAGGTCCATGTGTGTGACATTACTCGTCACCTACACTCAAGTAATCTAATGTGAGAGATGAAACATGATCTCGGGCCAATGAATTTGATCTTCATGGTGGAAAAATGAAGTGATATAGGTTGTTATGGAGCTGACAAAATGTTTCTACAAGCGAGACCAAAAATGCTATTTTTAGAAGTTAGGACCAGGAGTGTTATTTCGGGAAGGTCAATTTTTTGGTCGACTATCTTCACCTTTGAAGTTTCTCCATAGTGTTCTAAGTTTTCCATAGGTTTTTAGGGGTCAATTTGAATAATTTCCTTTTTAAAATATTTTCTTTTGGATTTTTTCTACTTTTTTACCCGTGTGCCCTAGTTTTGATCTAAATGATATTCGGTGTTTGTTCATCAAAAGGAATTTTCTGTTTTAAGAAATTTACTAAAAATGGAAAGTGAAAACCAGTGGTCATTTGTATTATTTGAATATGAAAATTATGGATTCTTTCTGGGTTTTCTCTTCGATGATTTGTTCATAATTTTTAGGTCGATTGTTACAGTTTGATGGTGATAGAGGAAAAAGTATTCCAGGGTAGAATTTTTAGAATGGTTGTTATTAAAAGTCTAACCCTTATAAGATTTTTATTTTTCTTATCCAAGGTGCTTGGGTAAGGAATATTTTATCAAAATCTTGCAAGGATTATATGCATGGTTTGGAAGATATGAGCAAATTGTGATTTTCTTGCCCTAGGGTTTCTAGCAACTCTTGGCTATGGAGTTAGCTTGAAAATCATTATTCTTCCCATTGCATAAGTGTGGAGTGATGGAGAAATTATTTTTGAGGTGATGGAAATGTTGTGGAAGTAATGTCAATTGAGGAAGGAAGATATCTAAACCAATATAGAAAAAGTTGTGCGTGCATACATGAAAAAAAAAGCAATAAGGGGGATCCAGACAATTAGCAAGATTCACATATTTTGAAAGGATGGGAAGGAGATTTTTTTTTTCCATAAATTGCACCAAATTTTTGGTAAACTTGGTGTAAATAGTTGTGCCCGATTCCTATTGGTTCACTTGGCAACACGTGATTTGATGTTGGGTTGAGTTGGGGTCTTGGAAAAAGTAACTTAAGTAGTTATCGGGGGCACATGGGTGATGAAGAGACAAAATGGAGGGTGGGGATTTTTTTACATCAGATGCACTAAATTTTTGTGCACTTGGTGCAAAAAAATTGCACCCTATTATGATTGGGCCACTTTCTAGCATGTGATTACACAGAGCAGGGGATGGGATATGAGGCTTGGGGGGCTTAACTTGAGAGAAAGGGCTAAATGGTGGTCATATAGAGGTCCATCGGATAAAATGGGGTAGGGGATAATTTTATTGCACTTTTTGCACTAAATTGTTTGTGAAATTGGTGGAAAAAAGTGTGTTGCATTCCTATTAGTTGGTTTTCCGGCTTAAATTGGCTAACTATATGAACTAGTGCATTGGAGAGTGACATGCCGAGACAATAACTTGAGTTCCTGGAGGAATTTTATGATGAAATTTTATATGATTATACATATAAATTTCCTTATTAATCTAATGGTGGTGGTATGATATCTTGATTCATCCATTGGATCCCTAAAAATTGTCTTTTCATTTTAGCTCCAAGGATGTGCATAGGGAAAACTAGATGGGTACATAGTGTGCCAAGGTGTTTATAAGAATATGATTCCACTTTATTGTATAAATTTTAATTAAATTTTCAATGATATATTTTTTAACTCTTAACTCCTTTTGGATCTCCCAGAATCACTTTCCAAAGTTCAATATATTTTTAGCCCTATGCCTTCGCTTAGGCATCCAAGACCCACTTTTATTGAACCTGCTCCAAAACTTGTGAATCTTCCCGAAATATTTCCCAAATTGATTGTAAAATGTTCTTTAATCCTTTATATGCCTCTTTTGTGAGTTTATACATTTCTCTCTACTCCGGGTGTGTGCACAACCTTTGAGAAAAACAAAAGCCAAGCCTTCCCAAGCTTGCCGAAAGGCTTGTCTTGATGGATTTTTCTTGGGAAGCACTTGAAATGATGAGGTACCCATAGATCACCTAAGGGAACACTAAATAAAGAATTACGTTGATGTGAATGGGGGCTCAAGGTGACCTATGAGTAAAATTTTCAAGTAGTGTGTGGTTGTCATGCTTGGAAATTATGAATTTCCTTATTGCACACCGCATGAAAATAATTGGCTCTAGCTTGGGGACATGCCATGGATCGAGTGTAGTGAGGAAATAACATGGTAAATACATAATCTACATACATACATTGACTTGTGCCATACCCATTGGTCCCTGCAGAACATACACAACTTGCAAGAGAGATAGACAAAAGAGACAACACACACAAACACAACTAAAGGGAGACACACCAAAAATATAGGTAGAAAAACACGCACATAAATTAAAAAAGAGAAAAAACATAAATCACCTGAAATACAATGTGAGGAACAACCCACTTTCAATGATGGTGTTGTTTCATATAATTCTGTTATCCAAAATTCACCCATCAAGGTAATTTTGATAACATGCATCAAATTATTCGATCCGAGCAAGTAGATTGATTCGAGGCCAAAAATCATGTTTTTTCGGGTCCCTTCAGTCTTTTCTAACTCTCCCATCCAAGAAGAAATCCCAATGAGTTAGAAAAATGGAAAAAATGCAAAAATAAGGTTGCAGGACTGTTTTAAAGCATTTCGGGTCTGAAGGGTTCGGGTCGTACTGAGGTTTGTCGTACCAAGCTTGGGGCCGAAAAAACAAGAAAATCAGCTAAGTCTTTTTTTCCAGGTAGTCTGTGGGATAGTTGGGATGTCGGGACGCGAGGGACGCAAAAATACGAAATGACCGAAAGTAAGGAAAATCGTCTAAGTTTTTGTTTCGCACGGTTTGGGATAGTCGGGACAAAAGTACACGAGGTACGCGTGGGACGCGAATCGGCCGGTTTGCCGAAAGACAGTCCATTTCGGGTGGTTCGGAGATATTTGTCCTAGGTAGTCCGGGACAATTGGGACAAAGGTACATGAGGGACACGTGGGACGTGAAAAGGTGAAAAGGCCGCAAATAGGAACAAGGAAGCCCGAATCGGCCGAAGCAGGAGATTTTCGTCCGGGACAGTTGGGACAAAAGTACACGAGGGATGCGTGAGATGCGAAAAGGTGAAAAGGCCACAAAAGAGACAAGGAGGCCTGTAGATGAATCAGAATGTGCCATGTGTCTAGGTGGCACCAGAAATTGGAAAAGCCCGCAAGGAAATTTTGGAGGGTCAAACCCGCATCCAATGGGGTTTTGACACGTGTCCAAGTCAAAATGTCGAAGCAACCCATGGAAAATTTAGGAAAGACAGGCCCGCATCGAATAAGAGCCTGACACGTGTCATCCAAGTGGCAGATGCATGGGGATTTTTTGGAAAATTTTCCAAAATGCAAAAAGAGGTAAAATTCAAATTTTTTTCCCGCCGATCCGTTTTGAGCCCGTTTTGCCCTAAATCTTCAAATGACCATAACTTTCGATCCAGAGCTCGAATTTCCACGTTCTTTATATCAATGGAAATCTGGTAAAATTCTCTACATGATTCCAAGGTCAATCTTTAATTTTTGTTCATTTTAGAGGGAGAAAATTGAAAAACGCCTCTAGCACGTGGTAATGGCCAGAAATGACGTTTCAACAACCAGCTTTAATGTAAAATATAGTTTGCCGCTTTTGCTAGGGTTCTCACCTACCACCATAATGAGATGATTAAATGCAACCTAGAGGTGGTTGGGGTAGATTTAGATTTCCTCTCTCTTCCCTCTCTCATTCTTCCTATAAATTGTAAGGAGGGGCTTCTTTCTAAGCGTTGGACATTCTTGTTTTGCCCCTCCCTTCTTCTCTTTGGCAGGTGAATTTTTGGAGTTCAAACCTCCCATTTAAAATTGTAATGAAACTTTGCCTCTTGGAATTTTGTAGTGTATTGTATCAATCTTTGGAGCAAGTAATGCATGTATGTGGATGATTCTCAACCCTCTCTGTGTTCATTTGCATCCTCCTGATCTTTCACTGCAAATTTTGTTATCTATGCATGATCTTGCATCACATTTTAATGGTTTGTGTTTATTGGCAAGATAGGTGTTCTTCATTCCTCGGTGCATCACCTTTATTAGTTTAGGTTTATTTTTATGCATCTTCTTACCCTGTCTCCTTGGCAAGTTAGATTATATTT